>JAFIDM010010028.1:54127653-54160725 GCA_023159025.1 Thereuonema tuberculata | reverse complement strand
TTTATTTATTTATTTATTTATTTATTTATTTATTTATTTATTTATTTTTTAGGAAAAATTACAAGAATTAGGGAAAAGGTTTCAATGCAACATTAGGTCTTTCCTTTGCATTCCTGTTAGCCATCCAGCCCGAGAGGAACAAATAGTTTTATTAGCATGCCTTGCAAATAAAAAGGATGCTGCCAGGTGAGTTGGAAATTCATTAATAAAAGCAATGTAAATTTTATTGCTACTAAGAAATCTATAGTATTATAAGTAAAACTTATATCTTTGATAACTGAAAAATACAGAAGCTTTCAAAATTGTTAATGTCAGACAAAATCGTAATTTAAGAATTATTAACCTTGCATACATTTGTTTGTATTAGGAATCAAATTTTTAGGTTATATTCATATAAATCATATATAATAAATTACTTGATTAATTGATAATGATACATTTATACAAGATGTTGTAAGTCATCTAGGACAGGACTCTTTCAAATATAATGGAAAAACAAAAAAATCACTAGAAATTAAGATTCAAAGTATCCTACAGGAGTCAAAATATGACTTTGCCTGATGTTCACTCTTATTGATCATCTCAAATCTTGCTTATTTTCTTATGTTTTGAATCTGTTTTGTCCTTCACATCTGAGAAAAGAGTCCAAGGTTCAAGATGATGCCATTAATTGCTACCAATTAATTTAAGAGTTTATTATATGCAAGGCAGTCCAATAAATAAGATATAGGCAGCCATTGTGCACATGCATTCATTGTTGGGGAACATTCTTTACTCTAGAAAACAAATAAAAAGGCAGATATTATTGAAACTTTTTCCAAATTGGAGATGTATGCAGTTATCTTACATTTGCGAGATGTCAATCAAACTGTGCATGTCTTGAAAAAATTAAATAAAGCCGTTAGACAAAAAAAGCTGGGATGGTTAAAAAGCAAAGCAAAAGTTTTGCACAATGGAACTTGATTCACACATCAACCAAAATAAAAGATTGACTCAAAATATAAAAATGGCGGTTCTTTGGTACCCACCATTTGGTCCCGACCTCACCCTATCAGATTTCAACCTTTTTGGTCATTATCAGGAAAAAGATTAATGGAAAAGATGACATTGAAGACTACAGAGTACCTTTTGAACCTTAAGAACCTACAGTGAAGGAATGTTTAAAAATGCTTGTGAAACACTGGGATAAATATCTCAATATTTATGGTGACTCTGTAGAGAAATGAACTTTAGAAAGCATTTTTTTTCCAATTTTTAGAAATGAAAAAGTTTGTGTTATTTCAGTCTGTACCTTATTCATCAGACGACCCTCCTTTAATTTGTATTTGTGCCTAAAAATATGATATCCTAATTTATGTAAGTTAAATCAGTTAGGTATTTTTTTTTCTTAATCACAATATAAAATAACAAAATTTGAATAAAGTAAACCCAATGACTTAAAGAATACATAAATTATAGTTACCTTACTTTATTACTATAATTTTTTCAGCTTTAGTGAACGAGATTCACTGCTAGTAAAAGAATGCTTCTGTTATTCTATATCAATTCTAATGAATACTCTTGCTTTCGAAGAAGAGCGAAGATTAAAAGTTCAATGTCAAGTAAGAATTGATAATTCCTATCTCGCTTCAGACTAACTTTGAAAAATTAGTACTTTTTTTTAATGTTACTTTTGGTTTCATTGAAATAAATTCTATTATAGCTTTATGTTGTTACATTGTATTGAAATTTATAAATGTTATAAATAATCTCTTCTAGTCGTTACTGACAGTAGCTCAGAATCTCTTCAAACATTTAGGTACGTTAGTTCTACCGTATAATGACCTTTTCTTTTTAGTTGTTATTGTTTCAGATAATATTATTATAATGTATTAGTTTAAAATTCCAGAGCATTTAGTGTTACTAGTTTGAATACAAAATTGTTAACTTCTGGAAAAAAAAGTGAGGAAGTAATAAATAAAAGCTATATTTGCTGATTTGAAAAGAGGTTTTTGATGAATATCTCTTCATCTTAGATTTTCAACATATTCTATCGTCTTAGATACAGAAAATGGCAGAAACAAATTAAGAGAACACAAATCACGTAAGAAGATGTGAAAATCAGAATTAAGGGGAAATGCTTTGTTGGTCAGCGATGAAATTATAAATGCCTTACTGGCAAGCAAAACATGTGCAATTACCCTTTATTTTGCTATCCTCTTCTCTTGTGTTGTGTATTTGTGTCATCTTCCACGTCACTAATGATAGAATATGCTAGAATATTCCACAACTATTAGAGATGTCTATCAATTATCTATTTTCAAACTGTGAGGACGCACTATTTTGTCACTTTTTATTTGTTAATGCATGTTAAACCAAATCAATCAGTTTTATCAATTTTTCTGCTTATGCTAATTGAAAATATTTCATTCATTCACATTACTTATAAGTTTCACTCATTTTATAGATGACGTAACAGTGCTTTTAAAAGAAATTATGGCAGACGCTAGAAAGCTTACTAAAGCAGAAAGGTAAAACAAAAAAAGTTCTACTTTACTATTGAAATCTGTAATATTTGTAGTTTATATTATTTATTTATACATATACTGATTCCATATACTATAGCAGAAGGAAAGATGGCTGTCTTTAGCTTACAATGATAATTAATAATAAAATATAGAATTAGAAATGCAAAACTTTGATCTGAATAGTTAGCTTGACTGAGTAGTTAGTAGTTAGTTTCAACTGAAGACTCAGATTTGCATTTGATTCTTATGACAAACTGACATATTCCTAGTTATCTTTTCATGTTCTGCAGGGTGATTACAAATGTTTTGAACGATTTCAAAAATTTCCTGTAAAAGCGCTATTGCAGTTTTGATGCGACAAATGGTACAGTTGGATATAGCACATGTTCAAGTTTTTTTTTTTTTTTTTATATATCTCAGAACTGTGAACTATGACCTACATTAATCACATGGCAACTGGAAACCTAAAGTACTCAGTCCTGGCTAATGCGAAAGCAGTGGGTCGTTGGCTGTGTGTCATATAACAAAGGATTGCCTCTGCCGCTCGCCAGGTAGTATTGTTGACAACTGGGTGTTCACAGGTGAGGAAAACGCATACTGTGTTTTAGAATATCACGCAACCAGGTCACTTAAATTGATTGTACCATTTACGAATGGAATTCTTGGGAGGTGGGTCATTCTGAAATTTGGTGCAAAAACCATGCAGCACCACCGTCACCGACCTGCTTGTGTGATATTCTAAAACACAGTATGCGTTTTCCTCACCTGTGAACACCCAGTTGTCAACAACAACACCTGGCAAGCGGCAGAGGCAATCATTTGTTATATGGCACTACAGCCAATGACCCACTGCTATCGCGTTAGCCATTTCCAGTTGCCGTGTGATAGGTCAAACTTCACAGTTCTGAGAAATACAAAAAAAAAAAAAAACTTGAACATGTGCTCTATCCAACTGTACCATTCGCGGCATCGTAACTGCAATAGCGCTTTTACAGAAATTTTTGAAATCATTCAAAACATTTGTAATCACCCTGTACTTGCTACTTGAAGAGGGTTCTTCTTGCTTCCCTTGTAATCTGCCTTTATTTTTTATTATATATATGGAAGGAAATAATGAAATGGCATCTGAAGTTTTGCTGTTAATTTGTGGTATTTGAATAATAAAAAAATGTGACTCGAAACATTAAGGATTAGTTCTGTCTGTCACAAAATCTCAGAAAATCAGAAGAGATGCATTTAACAGTCTACAAATTTCGATATCTAATACTGCATTGAATACTTTAGAGGTTTAAGAGTTCTTCAAATACATTGTGGTGCAAAAGTTAAAGGAAGATATGTCAATGAAATTTATGTAGAATTTAATCAAAGTCTATTTGAACATATAGTTTTACATGACTTATGTAATTTTGAAATATAGCACAAAATGGAAGTGTCGAAGTTAAGGCATTTTGGAATTTACAATAAGCTGTTTGGTCATTTCGAACTGCTGTATAGGTTCTATATAGTTCAAGAACTTGTAGGAAGACATTTTCATTCCTTCCTAAGAGCAATTTTGAGTTCACAGATTATTCTGGAAGACGATCAAAACTAAGTCCTTAATTATCCCAGATGTGCCCAATGGTATTCAATTGGGGTGACCAACTAGTCAATCTACTGTTTCTGTTTTCACTTTAAAAAAAAAAAAACTTCTACTAGCCTAGATTTCGTAGGCTTTGTCCATGAAAACAAATGCAGAACCAATAGGAACTCAAAAAATGTCATAGAAGTGATTCTATAATTTTTCTTTTCAGCAGTTATAAGTATGCAGAATCCCACTGTATGTAAAGAGAGATGACTATAAATTGTTGAAGATGTGGTTGATGTTGGGATGCGGATCCATTTCAGTGTTCCTGTATTTTTGGAACTTTTGGCATAGTCCCAGTACTTGCAGACACATTCATAAACACTGAGACAGTGTTATGATGACATTTGGAACAAAAATTATTAGGAACAGCCATCATAGTGGTGCAAAAATCTTTGAAGACTGGGCATATGCATAGAGAGCTTCTTTTATTTTATAGCGAGTGGGTGTCGAACTGAACATACAATCTCAACTAAGTCCCATTGGTCAAGGAAACACCTATCTCCTGCGACCCAAAGGGCCAAATTGTCTTGATACTTTTTACTTTAAGCAATAAAGGAAATTGATATTAGTTTTTGCTCTTGAACCTTTATGGGAGAATTGTAAATTAAAAATGGAAAGAAAGTTAAAAGTGAAAATAAGTTAAGATGTAGTGAAGTGAATTGCTAGCTGATGTGAAATAAAAAGCTTTATATCATAAGTTATAATTTTGTATAAAGTATAGATTTTTTTACTTTTTTTTCAGTTTTAAAAACCATTAAGCATATAGGCTGTATATTTACCTATACTTACTTTGTTTCTGCAGATGCTCTCTATTTCTCCTGGACCGTGATCATCAAGAATTAATAGCTAAAGTGTTTGATGGAAATTTGGCTGAAGATGGTACAGAAGTAAATAACTTTATTTAATATAAAGCTCCTTATCTTAACTAATCATTCAACTATCTTTACTCCATCATTAATTTACTGCAGTATTTTACAATAATTTAGAAACCTTATACTTCCTCTCATCGAAATATTAAAGAGTTTCTTGAAATGTCGAAAAACAGATCAGTCTTGGATGCTTAACACGTTCACTGCTACCTGTAAGGGTAGGTGATCCCCAGGTGCTACTCGATTATTTTACTTTTTTATTATATATGGTAAAATAAGAAGTTAGTACATATCGTATTTCAACCTCCCCTAACCCACCTAAATTACCTGTCACTGCTCCATGTAGGTGGCATCTCTAGTTAAATTCCTGTGCTAAGTGTCTCCTAAATATTAGATTTTTAGTAGTTTGTTGGTTTTTTTTTTATGGTTTTGCCATTGATATGGTAAGAAAATCAAAATAAAATATATTAGGATAGAATAAAGCAGGGCTGGATTGGAGGGGGATAGCAAAAGAGCCTCACAAAAAATAGCTTTGTTCAAACTACGAGAATATATTGATGGACAGTAAAATGTATTTATAAAATTGATGAGATTTAATATTTAAATTTGTTTTTGTTCGGGTTCTTATTGGCTAATCATCACTTACCATTATAGGCTCTGAATAACAGACAGGCAGCCAATATTCCAAGAAATGATAGGGAGCGTTCTGGCAGCTGGCCAACATAAACCCATGAATTTTGTTAATGTTTAGACCTGATAAAGTTATTTTCTACAAATTATGTTATTAGGTTAGGTTTGATGTAAATAGAAGTGTTTACATACAAAATGACAGCATTAATTTATTATTAAATGGGTGTGTGGTGTATTAGCACATTTCACTTATAGAAATATGCTAATGAGGAGGATACAGTGCAACTTCGATTTCAAAGCCAATTTTTTGGATGTGCACCATTTCTAACCCCTAAAACATGTTTTTGGCATCAAAAACCGGGGAAGGGGCAACAAAAACTGTGTTTGCCCCCTCCTTACAAAGGTACCTAGATCCAGCCCTGGAATAAAGAATGTATTTTTTTATTTATTAATAAAAATAAATATAAAGTTTCAAAAAAATTATACAAAATAACAAAATAATATACAAAATTAGGTGCATGATCAAGGAACTATTTGGTTTTTCAAATTCTGAATTCTAAAAATCAATATTCAACAAATTTAAAGAATCTAGTGTCTTTTAAGGCTCTGGTACATCATTCATTATTATAGGAAGGAAAAAAATACAATAAAAAAACACAAAAGTTTTTGTGCAACTGTTTACAACAGTTCGATGTGTCTACTGAGTTGTCACCCACGATACAAGTTTCTCTAAAAGCGCAGGTAGCATACTAATCAATAGAAGTTGCCTTGCAACACGGTGCCATGTAATCAGCATGTCTACTACTAGCACTGTCTACATGTATCCCTGTAATCGGTAGTGAACATATTATAAAATTTGAAACTCTTAGAAGCAATAAAATTTTAAATTGTTGTGAAGTAATGTAGTAAGGAATGACAGAGTTGAGGTTGTTCAATAGTTATTTATGAACAAAACCAGTAATTTCCTATTTTTACGTTCATAAATTCATTAGTTTCGCCTGGTATTGTTAACATAATTATAAGCATAATTTCGTTAATGCCAGGTGTCTGCAAGGCATTGTTATCAATTATAATCATAATTTTGTTAATGTGAAGATAGCTAGTGGCCTAACATCTTTAACTAAGATAAGGTAATTTTTGAAATTTTTCAATATAAACATCCTGGAGGGCATGACACCTCAACTTACCTAACCTACAGCTAATCGGCACTGACGATTCGCTTGGGCACTGTTAGCACCTGTTAAGTTAAATATTTTTCCCACTTATTTCTTTATGATTATAATTGATAACAATGCCTGGCATTAACTAAATTATGCTTATAATTATGTTAACAGTATCACGTGAAACTAATGATTTTATGAACATAAAATAGGAAATTGCCAACAAAACCTCTTGTAGAAGTCTCCTTGTGATTAACATCAATTATAAAGTTCTTATATAATTTTTATTTTTGTAATTTAATTTTATCATTAATTAAGTTATAGTTATAAATATAAATATAAGTGATTTAAGAATTTATATATTAAGAATTGTATAATTAAAGGAGGATGGCAAAGAAATCGGAATGTTGCATTTCATTTATGGGGCAATGAAAAATGATTGCTATCTCCCATCATAGGCAAGATTGTATTTCTGAATATAGTACAAGAATTGATAAAATGAATATAAGCTTTATTTGTAAAAAGACAATGAAATGATATAATATTTTTTATTTGTTTATTTGCATATTGTTTATTAATTAAGCAAAATATAAAAACTCAGACCATGCTTAGGGTTGAATGACCATGCCATTTTTCACTGCTCCTCAAATATGAAACCGTGCAATCACAGTTTCACAATATCTATTAGTTACTGTGATATAAAACTATAAATTTATTAAAATAGAGCAAGTAATAATAAGCAGGGTGTCTACAAAATCTGAATAAAAAAAATTCCCTGATTTTTCCCTGATTTCATGAACAATTTCTTTTAAAATTCCCTGATAATTCCCTGATCTGTTCAACCAAAAAAAAAAAAAAACCTCCAAACCGATCTGTTCAATGAAAAAATTCCCTGATTTTAAGTAATAATTGCAAAATTCCCTGACAATTCCCGGTTTTCCCTGATTTCGTGGTTCTGTAGACACCCTGATAAGGCATAACTTGGAAAATTATAAAAAATGTATAAAATGCAAATGACTATTAATAAAACAAGAAATGAGATGTACCAGGTGTGGACGTGAATATTGAGGTGTTGTCAAAATGAGAGAGACTAACGTCAAGGATTCTACATAATGTACACACGTTTATTTACAATTTATTACACTTTATATACAATACTATAGGATTTCAGAAACAGGTCAAAGCTATAAAGATCGGATTCTGAAATCCAGGTCAGCTCGCGGAGCTTCCTCTTCGGCCCGTCATTGGGAGGGGAGAGCCAATCAGCTTGTTTATCGCCCTCCCTGTCCGGCCAATCACAGTGCGGTTTAACTGGCCAATCCGGGAAGACCTTCGACACTGGCATCTGGGTCGTCTCTCTTGGAGCTCTCTGCCAGGTCCGCCGACATTGCATCATAGCTCCTCGTTGACATTGCATCAATATCATCAGGGCCATCGCATAGTTTGTTGGCGCCCAGGGCAAGATCCCCCCCCCCCCTCAAACTCAATCTCACATGCACCCACCCGACATTACACCTTTCTGTAAGGATTCAAACACAAACACACAGCGAGCGACGTGACGCGACACTATCAAATACATGTAAACATAATGGTGATAAACACACAATGAGTGACGCATAAAGACATACAACGTAATATCTAACTTTAAAAAATATGTTATGTACATCTAACTTATTTTTTTCAAATTTTATTGTTTTATTTTTGCCGTTGCCGCGGCGCCCAGGGCGATCGCCCCTGTTGCCCCACCCATGCGACGGCCCTGAATATCCTAACAAGTGCGCTATAACTTACATGAAAATCACTTGAATCAACTGGGAATGCAAGGGTAGGTTGTAATAATGTTTCAAGTCAGAACTAAAACCTCAAAGGAAGATAAATACAAAAATGCGAGAAACAGAGTAAAACATAATGCATTTGAATAGCAAAATTAATAACTTTAGTTCTGCCTAAGAACCCTTACAGATGCTAGGTAATATACCCATTTAGGTAACCTTGTCTGATGATGGATAAATACCCACAAAGAAATGGTCATTCTGATGTTCTCAGTGATGGAAAAATGATCTAGAATTGGAAAATTAAATGTATATGCAGTAGTTTATTTGTTAATTTTATTTTTTTCTGAATTAAATGACTCTTTGTAATAGGTATTAACTATAATCATTGTCTTATATTTTTTTCTAATTTTAGCAAAACGTGGAGGTTCGTATTCCTGTGACTCAAGGAATTGCTGGACATGTTGCAATGACTGGTAGCATTTTACAGTTTGTATTGAAATTGAATTTTATAAAGCAGTCCCATTTCAAACTGAATTCTCATATTTTTTTATTTATTTAAAATTCACATCTACTCTCTTCAAAAGCTCTGAAAATGATCATGTCACAATTTCTTGTTTTTCAAGGAAAGTTTTATTTTTGTATATGTAGAATATCTCAATTAAGGAAAATCAAAACTCTTTAAAATAGTATTTGGAGTCTTGGAATTTTACTTAGAAATCATCCTAAAAGTTATAAAATGTATTTTCCATTAGAAATTACAGATTTCTTTTCCATTGTTTATTATTAAAGCAAATTGCAAATGCTTTTCCCACATTGCATTATAATCCATTTCAAATCTACTTTGATTTGATTAAGTTAGTTTTATTTAGGAAACTTAAACGCGTCTAGTTGCAGATTTGTTCCACTTTTAGCAAATTATAATTTTGAAGGAAGCTTTACAAACTTTATTTGTAAATGATTATATATATATATATTTATTTATTTATATATATATAATCATTTACAAATAAAGTAAAGGAAAGAAAATAGGATAAAACCAGGTTGACCAACCATCCAGATATGGTCGGGAAAGTCCCAATCGAGAATTGCAGGTCCCGCATCCCGGTTTTGGAATGAATTGTCCCATAACAGGATTTTGTGAATTTTTAGGGGTTTTTTTTGGTTGTATTGCTTAGAAGAAAGTTGTTGTTTTTTTTTTGTTTTTTTGCTTCAGTTGTCCTACATTGCAATAGAAATATGGTAACCCTTCAATACATTTAACTTACTTGGTAAAATTGAAGTAGGGAAGTGTCAATCATTAGTTTTGGCACACTGTGCATCTGCCATTTTCAGGAGATGGCATGAACCCATCTTGCTGAATCTCGCCACATAATCTGGCCTAAAGCCTATAATCTGGTAACCAGCAGGCAAAGCGCACATTATTACTGTTAACCCTTTCGTATGTTTTTGTTTTGTGACATCCTATTTGTTTGTGCTGCACCCTGAAGATGGAACATAAGACATTGTTCCAAAATCATTGGCTAACAGTCCTCTGCTTCAGTTTTACAAAGTAAGTGTTTTTTTATCTAGTTTTGTTTTGTTTTCTTTACTTCATCAATACACATTCAGCCTTCTCATTCATTTACAAATAAATGAAGACGTCCACTATATTCTTTTCAAACTTTTAAAGTCACAGAGAAAAAAAAAAAAACAAGAAAGTAGACTTCAAGTTCATGAAGGAGGTTCTTGTTATTGGTTTTTCATTACTGTCACTAAATAAACTAGATCCTCATCAAAGAAATTTATCAGAGTTCAGTTTTAGATGGGCAGTTTTGCATGGAATAATTTTATATATAATTTTGAAGATATATCAAAGAAATAAATAATATATTTTAAAAAGTAAATAATGTTTTTTGCTTATTTACAGGACAGCTTTTGAATATTCGAGATGCATATTCTCATCCTCTTTTCTATCGAGGAATGGATGAATCAACAGGCTTTAAAACAAGGTCAGTAATATTGACAGTGTAGTATTTTTATGTAGAGATAGCTTTTTTATTTTTTTTTAAAGTGGAAACAGCTTATACTTTTTTTTTTAATTTGTATCAACCGGATGAGTCTTAAGGTGTTATATGAGTTATTTGGTAATATCATATCTATCATTTTGCTTTTTATTAACATAGTAGAGTCCCGAAAACTCGGCCACCCCTTGGTAGGGCGGAAAAACCCCACGCGCAGACCCATTACAAGTTACATTTATATACAGTTCATGTATTAGGTATTTTCTTAAGTCTATTTGGACAGTTTAAGTTTGAGTTATAGCATTCTTTGTAAACTGTTGTATTCTCAAGCAACAAATAAAAGTATTTTATGACGAAAAAATAGTAATTATTCTTTTTTTAACACCTTTCCCGATAACCCGGCAGTTTCACAAACTCAGCCACCCTTCGGTCCACATTAGGCCGAGTTTTCGGGACTCTACTCTATTTTGGAAATAAAAATGTCCTTAATCTTTATTTATTTGTTTATTTATTAACATTGTATTTTAGATATGAGTTATTATTGTCACTTGGATTTCCCACATTTGTTTTTCTAAGAAGATAACTGTTCTTTTCTCTTTCCCTTCCTTTTTGAACATTATAAAAGTGTACATTGTTAAATAGATGTCCTGCTTTGCTTCATTGGAACTGAAACTTCAAATCCCTTTGTTATCACATTTGTAAATAACTATTACCTTTTATTCACCTTCCACTACAAAGCTTCAAACTCTTATTAAAGACTTTGTTGCTGCTTCAGAATCTTCTCTGTTAAAGACCCTTCATTCCCTGCAGAGAAGGGACAGTTTATGACAAACCAATCCAAACACTTGTCGAGTCACTGAAATTTCAGTTTTGCTTCCCTTTCCAAAAATAAGCATCATTAGATGATTATCTTCTGCACTCTGATGTCTCGTAATCATTGTTTCTTATAAGTTGTATTCAGAATCAAAGCAATTTACCAGCTGAGCTGCCAATTTTAAGTTTTCTTGTACTATTTGGAATATTGTCCAAATAGACTTTAAATGAACAATATATAAAACATTTATTTGCTATACAGCAAAACAAGAAAATTGCCTAAATACAAATTGCATAATTTGCCAATTTTCCATGAATGTGACAAAAAAGTCCTTTCTCTGTCTCTCAATTTCTCTCACTTTTTTGTGCTTTTCCATTCTCTTGTCCTTGAGAGATTAGAGATTTTAAACAGGAATTTGAGTGTTTTATCAAATATAATCCAAGAGATCATCCTCAAAAGAAGTTTTTCAGAGGAATAAAAATTTCAATTGGTGGAATAACAGAATTACTTACACTTTGGGATTGGATCATTTTTCCATAAACATTTATATGAAGGATGTAACTGTATGTTAACAACAGATTCTGGAAGGGAAAAAAAAAATACTCCTTAATCATTTAAAATAACTTTTTTCTTTTTTTGCTTGTTTCTTTTTTTATTGAATTGATTAATATTTGCTCTTCTGATATTTTAAAAGCAATTCCAAGAATTGTTAAAAATTATAAAATTTGTTAATAATGTTTATTTTCATTTTAGAAATATCCTATGCTTTCCCATCAAAGATGATGAAGGTAAATATATTTTTAAATTTAAAATTATAATCATTTTCTTTGAGATTGCCTGAGAGTAGGGTCAGAAAAATAGTTAGAGTACTCATAAAATAAAAGCAAGATTTTATTAGAAGAAATTGACAATGCGTAATGGCACTGATGTATTGCTTCTCAATGGTGTCATTTAATGATTGAAGCACTTGTCGTAGCATGTAATGAGTTTGTGTTCATTCCAGAAACATAGAAGAAATATCCAGCAATGAAATGATGGTATCATTGCCAGTAAATAAATTGATACTGAAAGTTGTACATTGTAGTGGTAAACTTGATATGACTGCATTCTTTACACTTTTGATGAATGTTGGTGCAGATAATTTGTTTCCATGAAAAACATTAAATTCCTTGCATTTCCAAGGGAAATGGTTTTTTGAAGCTATATTGAACTGCACAGCTCCTGTTGTGCATTGGTTCAAGTTGACATGACAGCGAATTCTAGAATCCTCTCCTAGAGATATCAGCAACATTTGAATTTTCAACAAAACTTGCATTTTAATTAAATGAGACTCACGAGGTTTGTTTTTTTTTTCCTGATTGACGTCATATTAATAATTATAACAAGATTCTCTAAACCAGTGATTCTCAAAGAGTTTGCCGCAAAAAAAGGAAAAGTTTTTTTTTATTAAAATGGAAAAATGAGAGGAAATATAATATAGGCATTAAATATTGTTAACAACGTTATTTATTAACACAAGAGGAACAAATAAATTGTAAGTAATACAAACTGAAATGGTTAAAATTAATGAGTAAATAATTACATCATTTTTATAATTCAATGAGAAATATGGGCTGTTGTTCCTGTGCAAATTTACCTAGTGTTTTTTCCTAGGATTCTATTATACATAGAAAAGCAACGAAAAAGTTTGGAGTGCCGTGTGATATTAGGAACAATGTTTAATGTGCCACCAGATTTTTCAAATACATACGTGTACAGTGAAGCAAAAAAGATTGAGATACTCTGCTCTAAACTATTACAATTGAAAGCTAGGTGATGGTAAAGAAAATCTCAACTTGCTCTGATTGATCAACATCAGAGGCATCTGAGGCCCTCAAGTTTTTTTTTTTTTCCATAATAAATGCTCTATGAATCCTCTGATTATAATTTATAAGATGAGAATATTAAGGTATTCTTTTTTTTTTTTACATATATATATTTTTTTTTATCCTTGGAGCACCAATTATGTTTCACACACACATCGTCTCTGATCAACCCGATATTGGAGCCTTTACCATCAGCTTACGTTCCACACTGAAAGATAGACGAGGGAAGGAAGAAGTCCTTATGTATATATGAGAGAATGATCATTTGGAGCATTTTTTTTTTTATTTGACTGCCATCCTGTTGTTTCATTTCAGTAATATACAGTCGGACCTCTATTTAACAAAGTCGCTAAATCCCGAAAAAAAGTTCGTTATATGGAAAATTCGTTAAATAGAGATTTACCTTTTAAAATTACTTTAAACTAAATAAAACAGATTTAAAATACATAAATAAATATTATTAAAAAAGTAATAATTTTAATGACATAAAGCATACATTATCACATGCGTACTTAAATTTTACTAATAAAGTCTGTTAATTTTGAGTTGTTGTTTTTTTTGAAAAAGTGTTTTCGCTCATAGTACGTCTCGCATCTTTGCAATGCACCAAAAACCCCTTCAGGCATATTACAATTTGTAATCCGCGTCGGATTGTTTCAAATGATTTTAGCATTTCATCATACAAAGGTTTTTTGATTTCTGCATCATGATCATTTCCATTTTCATCATCTTCATCGCAATTCATTGCTGTATTGTTTTTATTTTTCACACTGTCCAAAATATCCGATTCAGTTAGTGTTTCCGAGGTCTCAACTTCAAAATCAAGTGAAAGATAATCATCAATCAGCAAATCATGGTTAATTTCTTCTTTTTCCCTCAGCTGTATCCTCAAAAAAGTTCGTTAAATAGAAAATGCACTTCGCTATTTGGAGGTTATTTTACGAAGAAATTAGCAAAATGTTCTTGGTTCCAAAGAAAAGTTCGCAAAATAGAGAAATTCGCAAAATAGAGGTTTGTTAAATAGAGGTCCAACTGTAGTTCACTTAAAACATTTTTATTATATAAACTTTTTTAACAAATTTTGGAGTTTGGTGATTTCTTATTCTACTAAATGCAAATTTTTAAAACACATTAAACTTTTATCTAATAATGTAGTTCACATGTACCATTAAATATTTGGCACCTGAGTTTCATAAAACACCTTAAACCTAAACAAATCTTCTTTCTTATTCATCCCGTAAAGTCGCCTATATCACTATTATAAGTTGTAATATTAAGTTGAAATCTCTCTTTCACTTTTACCTTCATTTTGTTCTTTATAAGCAAAGATAATCATTGATTTTTCAGGTCAAAATGCAGGTCATATGATCAAACGTTTAATTCATGGCAATTTATCCAGATATTACATAAGAAATGAGATTCTTAGTTATCTCATTTATAATAACTATATTTATATTCTTGGTTTATTTTAGTTTCCCTTCTTTCCTTCTCTATTGTTTCACGATACTTTGTTTCCTACCTTCAATCTTCAGTTATTGACAAACATGATAAGCAAGTTTTTTTTGTTTTTGTTTTTATTTATTTATATGAAGAGGTTTTGCTTCTAGTCTTCACTTGTATCTTTCAATACTTTCTCCTGAACAATGAAGCTTAAATAAAACTATAAATATTGGGCAAATTTAGGTTGAAAATGAGTCGTGTGATTGTAGATTTAAAAAAAAAAAATTTATAGTTCATAAATTTCTTTTTATCTTTATATTTTTAGGTGTCATTGGAATTGCTGAATTGTGCAATAAAATTAATGGATTATATTTTTCAACATTTGATGAAGAAATAGCAACAGCTTTTTCCATTTATTGCGGAATTAGTATTATGCATGTAAGTTTTATTTTTGCATCATCTTTTATATAAAAGTACTGCTTTACAACTTTTTGTGTTAAATCTATTTTGTAATAGAATAATATGAATTAGGATTTTATAAATGAATGAAAATTAGATACATTTTCATTAGAATTTCTGCTCTTGCATATTTTTAAAAAAACAATCAGAGAAGAATCCTAACAAGGACAAGACACATGTTTCAAATTCCCATCGATGATAGCTCAAGGCATGAAAGCACAAATTCTATGCTTTCTTTACATCTCTTTTTTCATGTTATATTTTATGCATGTTAAACTTTCTTACTTAATTATAGGAGAGACTTACATATTGAAAAGATATTCATTCAAGATTTGTTCTTCATTGATTCTTATAAATTGCTTTTAGAAATAACAAAAAGTTGTAAACAAGCTCTTATGAATATCAACTTTTCAATCATTTTACTTCTATTTAAGTTTGTAGCTCTTTATTTTAGTTTTATTGATTCTGTATAAACTACATGAACAACACACTTTTGCCTACTATTAATGGAATCTTTCCAAATAAGGAATTAAAGGCAGAAGTGTGTTCAAAAAAAAAATGTTGATGCCCCGTACTGTAATATAACATTTAATAGACTAGAATTTCTCCTATACTGGATGTTATAATTATTTTGTCATAACTATTTTAATGAGTATTAGAAATATTAATAAAACCTTTTTTTTTTTTTTTTTAGTTCAGAATAAATAAATAAATAGATAAATGCTATTTTTTTTCCTGTCCTCAAAAAAAAAAAAAAAAAAAAAAAAAAAAACAACCTGTAGAAGCTTCCTGTTGAAGGAAGAGAAATATTGTGTATTTTAGAAGTTTAGAAGTAGTTAAAAGAAGTTTATCAACATATTAAATAAAACCTTTTTTTTTTCAGTCATTAATGTATCAGAAAGTGTTAGATGCACAGCACCGCAGCAAACTCTCCAATGAACTAATGATGTATCATATGAAGGTATTGCCACTATTTCAGACTTAATTATTAATTATTTATTTCTATGATTATTATTTTGATGTTGTGATTTTTTTTTAACCTATTTTCATTTTCTGCTTCAGTCACAAAAGAAATAATAAACACGTTTATTTATTATTAAGGAACTGCAATATATTGAAAACTGTTGATGCAAGCTTTATTTTTCTTTGAAGTATTATTCCCAGTAAGATGAAGCTTAAAATTATAAAGAGACAGGAAATGTTTAGGATATTTCTGTAAGTTATTGTGTATAAATCCAATGCTGCTGAATAATAAGTCAACATTTTTCAAACCATTAACAAGATGTCTGTGATTTGTCTTCAGAAACTGTTAGATTTTTATTACTGGTGCAAACAAGTGATAATAGTCTCCACTCTTGCCTTGGAAGAAGCTTCTTTAACTGTGTTCATATTAATATTGTTTTGCAGATGAATGGCTGTGAACCATGTTTAACTTTATCAATTGGTAATTTCCAATTAGTATTTCATAATTTTTCACTTCACAGCTTGTGGTCTTGCTGTGTTTGGTGACTTATTTGACGTTGCAAGTGAATTACATCAACATGCTGGTAGTTTAACTTTAGCATTGTTTTACTTCAGATGGAATTACTATCAATAGCTTTTGTCACAAGTTATGTTTTTTTTTCAATAAATTTCTAGGCCATTTATTCATATTTTGATATCTGTTCATTCGAGGGTTGATTATGAATTTCAGAACTGATAATCAAATAACATCATTCAAGCCAGTCGTAATCCAACCAATCACAACCACAATTACTGTCAACTGACATCGAGACCCTTAATAACTTAGTGACACTGACATCCTTGAACAACAGGATAATTGAATAACATCACTAGAAGAGCATCACATTTTAGCCTACCTGTTAATGCAAGAAGTTCTCAAAAATTGTTGGCATGACAAATAATGGAAAGGATAAATTTAGGGAAATTACAAAGAATTAATGGAACTAGCCTTTAAATACCCTCCCCTAATGTCAAAATAAATAAATAAATATCCAAATGTCATTCAAACACCATTAAATAGATAAAAAAAAAAAAAATTGATAACCCTTTAGTAACCGTAGAGTGTTATAAGGAATTGATTTTCATTACGACCAAAACAAAATCATGAACATAACATTAATTTATACGTATCTTTAATTGTTGACTATTGAATTGCAATTCAGTGTACTGTACACAGTAAAGTCAAATTTGGAGAAATGCCACAGGTGAAGTTAAACAGGAATCAACTTTACCTCAAATTGAGATTTTATCCCTTGTGCCCCATTGAAAGCTCTGCAATAACAGATGGTGAAAAATAACGATTTGCAAAAAAAAAAAGTATCCTAGTTTTATTAACAGCGATTTTACAAAACAGCCAACAATAAGTTGAAAGGGTTTTTTGTACTCATGTTTGATTTGATACTCATTTTTATTAGTTTCTTCAAAATCAGCCGAAATGTACAAGTTAATGTCTCATCAGTCGTAACCATAGACTCAACTATGCTTTTGTCAGTTTCTGATCCATCTGAATGCAAGGATTTTCATCCAGAGAATTTCTATATGATTTTTGTCACTCGCCATCATATCTCATTCATCTGAAACTGACACTTCCTACTAAAGGTCTGCAACTCCTTTTATATCCAAGCAAACTACACTATTCACATAAACTATCTTATATGGTAATTGTGTCATTATCTGATTTGCTTTGCTCATTGCTGCCCTTCATTTAACAGGATTATTCCTCCCCTTTTTAGAATGTTTTGTGTAAATCAGCTTAACAGTGGAATTGTAGTGGAATCTTAATAGTGCTGTTACTTACAATAATAGTGCACAATTTGTTTTTTTCTGAACGATTGGAAATAAGGATTTTTTTTTTTTTATCAAAAATTGCTACTTGTCATCTTTCCTTATTAATGGATTATTTATTGTTTGTATTTTCTCACATTTTGCCACAATTTTGATCAATGTAGAAGAAGATCCTGATTGTTTGTACAAAGCATTCAAATTGCATGGGGTACTTCATTATCAGGTTACAGTCGATATTAAACCCAGTAATAATCACATAGATTAACTCCTCAGACCCCTCGGTGCGGGTTCCTGTACGTGGTGAGGGGACCACCCATGGAGGGTTCTCTTTTCCATGAGCTACTCTCCATGGGTCCTAAACGCCCGCCCCCGAATCCAAGGTGGAAGGCATCGTGCCGATGGATGTGTGGCACTACGGGGTTATTTTAGTGTCATGAACGATCCCTGTGGAAAAAAAAAAGATTGCCTGGCAACAAATCACAGTATTTAAACTGCTTCGGCAGTGCCTTCCAGGCAGATATGGGGATAGCTGCCTGGTGACTGTTCTTTCCCCAGCTAAATTTTTTGTGTATGGATTCTAATTTTTTTCCTTTATTGGGAAGCAATTCCCACACCGTCGATGTTCGCTCTTCTTCTATTATCACTCAGACCTTTCTAATCATGCATTCCTTAACCCCTGAGACACCTTTATCTAAACTGTCCCCTTTTCTCATCTCCAAAGCACTTTCAGGTGTAACTTCAAATATCAAGTCAGTCAAGAAACTGCAGTCTGGCGATTTGTTAATCCAGCTGCCTTCTTCAAAAGCTGTGGACCAACTACTTAATTTGACAACTCTGGCAGATACTCCGGTATCTGTCACAAAGCACAAGACTCTAAACTCTAGTCGCGGCGTGATCCGCGAACCAGATCTGGACGGTCTATGTGATGCTGACCTTCTCGAAGGCTTTGCTTCGCAGGGTGTGACTGCTGTCCGACGGATTAACGTTCGTCGTGACAATAAGGAAGTACCCACTCGAACAGTTGTTCTTACTTTTAACACCTCCACACTGCCCACGAGTGTTACAGCTGGCTATCTTCGCTGTCCTGTACGTCCTTACATCCCGAACCCTTTGCGCTGCTTCAAGTGCCAACGTTATGGTCATGGCTCTGCAGCTTGTCGTGGCAAGTCCATCTGCCCTAAGTGCGGTGAGCCATCCCACGAGTCTACACCGTGCACTTTGCCTCTCAAGTGTGTCAATTGTTCTGGAGACCATCCTTCATACTCTCGATCTTGTCCTCGTTGGAAGGAGGAGAAGGAGATTCAGACTATCAGAGTTAAACATTCTCTTTCTTATCCCGAGGCTCGGAGGATGCTTCTTGCTGTGCCAGCTCAAAAGACTTTTTCGTTTGCAGTAAAATCCAAACAGACAGCTTCAATCTCCTGTCAAACAGACATAACTTGTCCTCCTCGCGAGTCCTTTTCAGCCATATTTCAAAACATTGCTACTCCTACCACAACAGTTCCGTCACAATCAACTCAATCTACGTCACAATCCACCATGTTATCTTTGCCAGTTTCTTCAAGTACTTCTAATATCCCTGCCGGTCTCAACTTCACTCAGAAGCGACCATCTGTATCTCCACACCGACCTTTTCATCGCACTAGTTCACATTCACGTTCACCTTCTCGTGGCCGTTGGAGACATTTCTCTCCTAGACGGTTTTATGAAGACGATCTGGAGGACTCCTCCAAACACCCAAACTTTAGGGCACCACCAGCACCTCCACCTTGATTTTTAGGCTTTTATCCTTTTTTATCTTTTAATGGCCTTACTGTATTGGAATTGTCGAGGACTTCGCTCCAACCTGAACGATGTTAAAGCCCTCCTTTCTACAAATCATCCAGTCTGTATGTGTCTCCAGGAAACTTTTCTTACAGGAAACGACACAGTTTCTCTTCCAGGATATTCCATGCTGAGTAAACAGCGGACCGATAGAAGCGGCGGAGGCGTTTGTCTCTTTATTCGACATGATACTCCATCCTCTCATGTCCCACTTACGACTTCTTTGGAAGCTGTTGCTGCTCGCCTTTCCACTAGCCGCCTTTTCACTATCTGTAGCTTATATCTGTCCCCCACAGCCCCTGTTTCGCTTACAGACATTGCTCAGCTTCTGGATCAATTACCGACTCCGTTTCTCTTAGTCAGAGATTTCAATGCTCATTCTCCTGTCTGGGGTTCTTCATCCACCAATCCTAGAGGTGCTGTTATTGAAGATCTTTTAGTTCGGCGTAATCTTTGTATCTTTAACACAGGCGCCGCAACTCATTTCTCATCCTCGCCAATATCTTTCTCTGTTATTGATTTAGCTATAGGTTCTGCGTCACTCTTCCCCCATTTCTCATGGGATGTTATCAACGACCCTGGTGGCAGTGACCATTTCCCAATCATTCTCAAAGAGCTCCCTCGTTCAGCTGTTTCATCACCCAGTCGTCATCGCTGGAAATTTGACTCTGCTGATTGGATAACTTTTACTAGCCGCTGTAATCTGGAGGCCATTGATCTTTCAGCTACCATTGATCAACTTATTGACGAGGTCACTCATATCATTATTTGTGCTGCCAAAGCAACAATTCCACAAACATCTGGACGATTCCCTCTGCATCCCAAACCTTGGTGGACTAGTGACTGTACGTCTGCACAGAAGATTAAGCAGAAAGCTTGGAACATTTTCCGCCGTTATCCGACTTCTGCCAATCTTTTGGCTTTTAAGCGAGCACGTGCTTCTGCTCGTCGTATCCGTCGCATTGGTCAGAGGGAGTCGTGGCAACGTTTTGTTTCATCACTAACTTGCACTTTGTCTTCAAAGACCCTTTGGGATAACATTCATAAGATGCATGGAAAGTACAGATCTCAATCTATGCACATACTGAAAGAAGATGGAAAAGAAATAGCTACTATCTCCGCACAAGCTGAAGCCCTTGGACGTGCTTTTGCACGGAATTCCAGCCCTGCACTTTTATCTCCTACTTTTCAAACGATTAAAGACCGTGCTGAAGCTATTCCTTTAAAGTTTTCTTCTTCCAACAGAGAACCATACAATCTCCCATTTAGTTTACAGGAATTATTGTTTGCACTAGACACCAGCAAAAATACTGCCTGCGGCCCTGACGGAATTCATTATGTGATGTTGCGACACTTATCTGTTTCGTCGTTGAATGTTCTTCTGTCCATCTTTAATAAAATCTGGTTGGAACATTTATTTCCTGATAGTTGGCGACGAGCTATAGTCATTCCTTTTGCCAAACCTGGTAAAGACGCCAGTGATCCAAATAATTATCGCCCCATTGCCCTCACTAGCTGCTTATGTAAGACGCTTGAACGAATGGTAAATCGCCGCCTTCAATGGTATCTTGAAGCCAATAAACTTCTCGCTACCACACAGTGTGGTTTCCGGCAGCATCGCTCTACGGTTGACCATCTTGTACGTTTGGAAGATGCTATTCGCACTGCATTTGTTAATAGAGAACACCTCGTCTCCATTTTCTTTGACTTGGAGAAGGCATACGATCGCACCTGGAAATTTGGCATTTTACAAGATCTTCATCATTACGGCCTTCGTGGTCACATGCCTATTTTCATTCGCAATTTTCTTGCGAATCGTACCTTTCAAGTACGTCTAGGATCTACGCTCTCTACATGTTATCCTCAAGAACTCGGAGTACCTCAGGGCTGTGTCTTGAGCGTTACCCTTTTTTCTGTAAAGATTAATGGCATCATTTCTGTTTTGCCTTCGTCAGTTCACCACTCTTTATATGTTGACGACTTACAGATCTCTTGCAGTTCTGTTAATTTGCGTCTGATTGAACGACAACTGCAGTTAGCTCTACATCAGTTGCAGACTTGGAGTGTTTCTAATGGTTTTACTTTCTCACAATCCAAGACTGTGTGTGTCCATTTCACTCGACGTCAGGAAATTTTTCCTGATCCGCAGCTGACTCTTGGTGGCGTCTCACTTCCATGTGTGTCTCAGCATAAATTTTTAGGCCTAATTTTTGATAAGAAATTGACTTTTAAGGATCACATACTTGACCTTCGGAAATGGTGTCTTTTAAAACTAAATTGTATCAAAGTGCTTTCGCATTCCAAATGGGGTGGTGATCGCTTGGCTTTGTTGCGCATTTACCGAGCCCTTATTTGATCCAAATTGGATTATGGCTGCATTGTCTATGGCTCTGCGCGACTGTCTGTCCTTCGGACACTTGATCCTGTACACCATCAGGCCCTCCGCTTCTGCCTCGGTGCTTTCCGTACTTCACCGATTCCCAGCCTGTATGCAGAGGCTCTGGAACCGTCCCTGCACTTTCGTCGACAAGTTTTGTCTCTCCAATATTTCGCCCGTATTTCTTCACTTCCCAATAATCCTGCTTATCAATGTGTGTGTCGTCCTCGTCAACGACGTCTTTTCACCAATCGTCCTTCCATTATACCACCGTTTGGACATCGGGTGACGACTTGGCTCAATACACTACAGCTCGCTGACCTTCACATTGCCACTCTACCTACTTCACCATCCGCGCATTGGAAATATCCTCTCCCCACCTGTGATTTCTCTCTTCGTACTTTTGCGAAAACCAACACTCCCTCGACAGTCTTTCAGTCTCTGCATCAAGATCATTTGTCCCGTCACTCTGATTTCAACATCTTCTATACCGACGGATCTAAAGGTGTAGATTATGTTGGAGCTGCTTTTTACACTGCTACTTTCAGTCGTGCTGTTCATCTTCCTTCTGAGGCATCTGTGTTTTCTGCTGAGCTTTATGCCATCTTCCTAGCTTTACAGTATGCTTTGCAGGAGAAGTTTACGCACACACTTATCTACAGTGATTCTGAGAGCGCTTTGCGGGCACTGTGCAGTCACACCCTGAAGGGTCACCCTTTTGTTTTATCCATTTTAGATTTTTTACAGCGTTTTCACCGTTGCACTATCATTTTCTGCTGGATCCCAGGCCACGTCGGCATTGTCGGCAATGACCACGCTGATTCTCTCGCAAAGTCTGCTGCTAGTTTACCCTTGCGACGGATCTCCACTCCGGCCTCTGACATCTACGCACTTATACGTTCTCGTCTCCGATCTGCCTGGCAACACGAATGGGATGCTCTTCACGGCAATAAACTTCGTCTTGTCAGTCCTTCGTTATCCTCTCCTGCCACTCGACTGTTTCCAACTCGCCGGAAGGATGTTCTTCTGGTGCGTCTGAGGATCGGCCATACAAGACTGACACATAGCTACTTATTGCTCAATCGTCCACCTCCCCAGTGTTCTACGTGCAACGTTGTTTTAACCGTCCATCATATTTTAATTGACTGTCCTGCTTTTACTCAACATCGTCGTCAGTGCTTTTATCCTCTTTTTAAATTTCATGTTCCTTTTCATATTTCATTGCTTTTAAATGATAATGATCTTTTACCCATTTCATCAGTTTTATACTTCATTCATCAATGTGGCCTTGCCACTCTATTGTAATTCTCAGGTATTTAGAAGAAAAGTAAAAAATCTATCATTTTACCTATATCCTATTATCTTACTTTGCACACTACCTGTTCTTTTCTTGTTTTTGTCCTTTTTAGCTAGATACATGTAGTTAGTCTTCATTCCATTTTCTTTTCTTTTTTACCTTTCTTGGCGCAGCTTAGCCGCAGCTGCTTTTGCGCCATTAAACACCAACCAACCAACCAACCTAACTCCTCAGAGGATTTTTCATTCTGAAATTCAACAAGAAAAATGCCATCCCTCACGGATATCTCCTCACTATTAACATTCATTACATCATCTCTGTTGGAAATATTTATATAAGTGTTATGGTGGAATTAATTTCACCAATTCATCCATATTTCTTCCAGCTTGGCACTTTAATAAGAATTCAAACAGTTAATTTTCCTTTACCTGTGCTTCTACATTGTAAAAGAAATTGGTTTTTAATAGATTTGAACATTCATCTTAAGAAGCATTTATCATAATTTGGATAATATTAATTTTCCCCTTTTTATGAATTAAATCATTAAAATTTCATTTATTTATTTTTTATAAATATTTCAGGTTCTTCCTGAAGATGTTCAAAAATTATCAAAAGCTGAAATACCATTACCTACCTTCTTTCATGAAGACTTCTGTAAATTTTCCTTTACACCACGGAACCTTCCAGAATCAGAAACTCCTTTGGTATGTAATTTTGGTATGTAGCAAATTCTAAATTAAAAACTTTCAACTAGAATAACATATGTTGCATAACCAACATATTAACAAGATCACAGTTTTAGAAATTGTAAATGCTCCTGTTTTTAAAATATCTTATCATGTTTAATTCTTAGGTTGGTTAGGATACAGGATTAAAATGATTCTCTCAAACCTTAAAGTATATGATAATAAGATTGAATTTTTGGGTAGATGCAAATAATTTATTTGGAGAAGTGTTTTCCCTTTTAAGCTTCCACTGCTCATAGGAGCATCAGAAGTTAGTTTCCTTACAGTTGTACATGTACTAATCAGAAGAGCATTTTGTACAGAAAAGGTTATTGGGTGAATCTGAAGAATTTCATAATAATGGGTTTGAGTATATTAAAATTCTGCTTTTTAATGGTTATTTTATACTCATTCACTAAACAATCCCAATATTTTTATTATTTCAAATTAAGTTAAATTTGAAAATCACAGTTTCGAAATTGTTACATTTAAGAAATACATATTATATTCAACTCAAAGAAACTATTTTGGCAGTTTAAATAAATTGTCCTTCAAAATTAAAATGTTTTTTGCTTTCTCTTTTTGATAACTTTAAATCACTTAAGATTCACAATATAATTGAATTATAAATTTGGTTGAATGAAAGATTGATTGGTTTACACAATACAACTAAAATGCCTTCTTAAAATCCCTTCTTTAATTGGGATATTTCCTTTTCTTCAATAGAAAACTTCTTCAGGTTAAACTGAGGACAACAAATTTCTTTCTTATTCGTCCTCTTCATCTTCTGTTTCAGCACTTGCTTCACCTTCAGGAGGAGGAAGTGGTAGCAGTAGGCACACAATGGCGCCTCCTTCTTGTGTGGAATAGTTTGGTTCAATGGGTCCCTTTTGCTCATCGGGAACCAATCCCAGAGCCCTGCAGAGGAAGTGACCTACCTCCCGAAGGTGAAGCAGGTGCTGAAGCAGAAGATGAAGAAGAAGAAGAGGACGAATTAGAATGTATTGAAGAAGATGAAGAGGGAGAATGCATCACATTTCTTTCTTCCTCAACATTTGTTGTGAAACATTTGAAAAAGCCATAATACAACAGGTACAAACAATACATGGGCCGTCTGTATTTATAATACAGAATCTCAATTAATAGTATAAGAATTGAGATTCTGTATTGTAAACACGGACAGTTTGTATATTGTTTGTACATATTGTATTATAAATTTTTTAAATGTATCATAACAAATTTTGGAGGAAGAAGAAAAAGATTTCTTGTCCTCAATTTAACCTGAAGAAGTTTTCTATTGTAGAAAACGAAATATCGTGATTAAAGAAGGGATTTTAAGAAGGCATTTTATAGTTGTATTGTGTATATCATGAATGAACAAAGATTATCGATTTGATTGGTATAGTTTGATTTTTGCTAAGGGGTTTATAGTTGGAATAGATAGTGAGGTTTTATTAAACAGAAAGAAATTAGTATTTTTAAAACTTTTTTTTTTTTTGTCACTAAATAGCAAATTCTTCTCCAAATGATGGTATTTTGTGATGCAAGAATTCAATTGAAGTGTTCATATAGTTTCAAAATCAGACAAAGTCAGACAAGTTTTTTTCAGAATAGCAGAGAAATGATTTACAGTGTACAGTGAGACTTGTACGAAAGGGACGTGGCATGTACAAATAGATTAATCATTCCAGATATCTGAGTGATATCTATAGTTGATAAACTGAACTGTTGTAAATATTCATGAATGGTTGAAAAAATAATGCAATGTTAAATGATAATGTAATTCCTTATATCTTGGATGTGCCTTTATTATTATTGTAAATTCAGACATATACTTATCAGTTTTATTTATTGATTTGTTTTTATTCATATTTTAAATAAATAGTAATTCGCATCTTCCAAAACAGCAACTACAGAAACTATTGCTGAATTATACCACGGAGAAGATTGGATCCATATATATGCAGACGGGTCAGCAATACCACAAGCTACTGGGGCTGGTTATTGCAGCCCTCTTTTTGAAGGATGTATACCAGTAGGATCCAGTGCTTGCAATTATGACGGTGAAATTGTTGCCATTCATCAAGCTGCACAAAATGTATAATGTATAAAGAGAAAAGTAGGTTTTCCTGATTGACTCTCAAGCTGCAATTATTGCTATCAGAAAATACTCCAAATGATTGTGAGCTTACAATAACCTGCCGAGAATTCTTATCTAATATGATAAATAATGGATGGTATATCATCCTTCAATGGATACCAAGTCATGTAGGAATGTAGCGGGAACAAGCATGCAGATCAACTTGCTAAAAATGGTACAAATCTGCCACAACCTAATAATGTTTCTTTGACGTCAGCAAAAAATATAATTCATAATGCTATTAAAAAATATACAAAAACCTTCTTACATAAAACATGTGCAGGCAAGCGATGGGAAAGATTAGCCAATGAACAAAGAATACTTAGAAATTTACCAAGAGCTGAGGCTGTAGTAAATTAACAGGCCATGATTATTTACAAGCTCACCTTCATAGAATATGTTTAGCTGATTCTGATTTTTGTCCCTTGTGTGATTTTGGAAGAATGGATGGCCCACATCTTCAATCATGATTAAGAGTTATAGACCTACATTGGTGACTCAATATAGCATGATGATCTTTGGGTCAGAAGTACTTGACCACAATGTAAGTCACATGTACATGGCTGTTTGTGCAGTGGCTTACAAACAGCTCTGTCACATGATTGCTACTTTTTATAAATTTAATATCGACTATTATAAACCTAATTGCCTTATCAAATTGTTAGTTCTTTGGTGAATTGTGCAATGTAACAAATATGCACACGACAGGAAGAGCTGACAGTTTTATTTCTAATGCATGCAGATAACTAATCACATTTAAAAATGATCTTCTGTTTTTTTACTGTCAGACCAACTATGTTTATCAAACCACAATGAAACAAACAGCTACAAAAAGCATTCTTTTGTAAGAGAAGTGTTTAGAGAGAAGTGTTTGCTTGACTGTGTTTGAAGTTATAGCTGTCTTTTACATCCTGGCAAATACAAAGTACAGGCACAGCTCTCCAAACAATGCAAATTCAGACAATTGATTTTCCCAATTTTAACTCAGTAACTAAAAAAATGAATAAAAGCACAGCAAGGGCTAAAGAGACTGTCCATGTTCTCCTGAAGCCCATTATATCAAGTTACCAGTGAATGGCAAACTTCTTTTGGTAAAACCACTATAGAAATAATAATAAAAAAATTACAATTTTAATTAATTGCAATAGTATCAATAGTATTTTTAGAAATAGGTCAGACTTGTCCAGTTTTGAAAACTTAAATACTTCATGTAATAAGAAAAACCTAATCTTGATTTGTTGCATATGAGGAATAACAAATACATTTTGAGTCTTTTGATTGTTCACCCATACGTTAAGATTCTTAGGTCTACGATATTACTATTACTACTTTTAAAAATAACAGCCTTTTATTTTTTTAAATATTACATTAGGTTTTGCAAAACTATAAGCTTATTTTCCAGCTTTAAATTTCTGTTGGTTGTTTCATTGATTTTATATCTAAACATTTGTATTTAAGGTTTTTATTACTTTTAGATGGTAAAAAGTATGTTAGAAGACTTGGGTATGATAACCAGATGGAGAATAAACCGAGATACATTAGCAAAGTAAGTCATTTAATTTATTTTGTCTGTTACTTTGTTATTATAGTTACATTTCTGCGGTTAATAACAACAGGAAAATTAAGAAACTATTACTAAAACTGTAAACTACTTAAATAATGATTGGTGCTGATTCTATTGTTAGAGTTTTTGCTTGACGTTTGTCAAGATATTGTTTGAAATTTCAAAAAAAAAAAAATACTTCCTTCTTTGCACTAATGATATAATCTTTTGCTGTTTTAATCTACTACTAATTTTGCTTGATTTTTTTCTTCTAGATTTATCCTAATGGTAAGGAAGGGTTACAGAGACCCTCCCTATCATAATTGGATTCATGCTTTTTCAGTTGCACATTTTTGCTACATTTCAATGAAGAGTGAAAAAATGGTAGAGAATGAATATCTAATGTAAGTGTGAATTTTTACTTTTTCTTTGAACTAAAAATACACGGTTAAACACAAATGACCAGGATTATTATAGCTGATTATTGTTACCTAAATTTGTGGGATTAAGTAGATGTATAAATAAACAAATGATGAAAATGCAGCCAGGCATTGAACCAATGAAGCCTACAGAATTCCTTTGTATGTTTTGCAGCACATTTCGTCTTTTTCTTCCTTCATTTAATGAAACTCGCTTCCTAAGTTTCATTGTCATTGGAAACTTGCATCATTTTATTGTATATATATTTATGAGGTTGAACTAAAAAAAAATTACGTAAAGGATGCACAGGAAAGTCCAAAGTCACCCAAATAACTTTTGAACGAAGATAGCTAGTTAGGGAACTTAGGTATTAGTCCATGATCATTTTCCTATACTATCAGATGAGACTGACGGCAGATCTCTAGCGGCAAAGTGTGGAAGTTAATAACCCTATCTTAGAAACTATGAGAGATATGGAGAAAAAAAATAAATGAGAAAGTTGTAGAGCATCGCCGAATTAGTAAGAACTGATATTTTACAGAAAAGAATCATGCAAATAGAAGGTGGTAGACTTTGTGTACATACACCATTGTTTGCCGTGTGTAAATGATGGCTGTGATGTGATGCCATTCCTGCAGATAAAAGTCATCTATCAAATATTCTGCTAATGACTACGAAGTATCTTGTAAACAAGAGATCATCATTTGTATACGACACACAAAGGCGTACGCTTGCAATGTCTACCACCTTCTATTTGCATGATTCTTTTCTGTAAAATTTCATTTCCTACAAATTCGGTAATGCTCTACAACTTTCTCATTTATTTATTTTTTCCATATCTCTCATAGTTTTTCTGAGATAGGGTTACTAACTTCCAAATTTTGCTGCTAAGGGTGCTGCCGTCAATCTCATCTGATAGCGCATGGTTTCTTTCCTATATTAATACCTAACATCTAGCTCTAGCTATCTTCATTCAAAGTTATTTGGATGACTTTGGACTTTCCTGTGCACCCTGTATGAAAACATTTAAAGAATATTAATCAACTAGAATACCATTTTCCCTAGTGTGGATGCAGCTAATTTGAAATTAGTATAGTACTGGTAGATCATATGAGGGCCTCCTGACAGCAGATTTCCCATTTCTTCCCTAAAGTACATAAAATAAAAAATAAACAAAATAAAAATGAGAGAATGCCTTCAATTATAACTCTGAGGTAATTTTATCATTTATAAAACTGAGCAAAAGAATCAGGAAACATTTAGAATTTAAACATTTCATCTTCTTTGAACTTGTTTTTCTTCAGTTCAGGATTCATGTTTTGTAAATTTGAGTTTGTGCTTTTTTAAGAACCCAGTTTAAAAAGTTCTGCCTTAGCTAGAGTCACAAGGTTTCAGTTGTGCAACTTATATTTTTATTAACCTTTATTTTTCTCAGATATAATTTATAATTTCCTGTTGTTACTTGATTAACAACACATGGAAATGTATAGAAAGATATCCAAAGAACAATCTATGAAGGAAAAGAAATGGACTGAACACATTGCCAGGCTAAAGGACAATAGATGGATAATAAATAAATAGTCACTAATTGTTATCCTAGGAAGATAAAGAGGAAACATGGAAGACCACTAACAAGATGGGTGGACCCCATCGTCAAAGTGGTTGGAAAGAAATAGAGGAGGAAAGTCCAAGATCGTAGGTGCTGGAGACTTTACGACCTGCATTTATGGAGAAATCCAGTGAATCAAATGACTTGATTAATAACAGAATATCAGTATAGATATTATCATTCTTTATTTACTGTTTTATGTTACTTTACTATTACAATAATTCTAACTCATCGCTGGAATAAAGAAATTCTTCTGCCACTCTATTTCAAATATTGATTATCATAGTTTACTCCTCCGTCAGATCTAAAACCATAACTAACATAATTGCAGTAGCGACAACAATTCCAGAAGTTGACTCAACCAATGTTGCCTTCAGAATTGAAAATGCAGTCTTTAAAATGTAATGTCCTTTATCATGTACTGCTTATGTATGTGTTGCATTTGATCTTTATTCTTATTTTTCAAGGGATGTAGAAGCCTTAGCCCTGTTTGTGGCTTGTCTTTGCCATGATCTCGATCATCGAGGGACTACAAATTCCTTTCAGGTGGCATCTGTAAGTTTTAGCTTCCACTCAGTTCATTAAAGATAATAAAAACAGTTCATGTAATATTTTTTTTTTAAAAAAGGTAAATTTCTGTTTTAAGTTTTTATGCAGCCCATGTTTTATTTAACTTTTGTGCTTTTTTTATTATGTAAAAATTTGAAAAACTTAAATTTTGCTCATTTTGATGTTAGTAACGAAAAAACAAGATGAACATAGATTTAATAAATTTAAGTAATTTATCAGTAAATTAAAGAATGAATGTGATACATTTTATTACTTATTTATTACTATACATAGATATTATAAGACATTTATCCAGAGACTCCAAAACTATCTCAGTACACATTGCTCTTAGTGTCTCAGCAATTTTTTTTTTTATGGCTTCCATCGGCCAAAAGATAGGCCAGACAGTTCCATTTTAAAGTAGTTAGGTTCAAACAACATATATATTTATATTCCTTACAACTTGGTAATCATTAAAAGAAATGATTGAAAGGAGAGAAGAAAAAAAAAAACAAAAACAATATTGAGTTGTTTGCTCAAGGGGTTGTCCTGACACAGTTTGGGAGTCACTGGATTTATCACTATAAAGTAAGATTACTTGTATTTCAGTGTTTTTACTTTTCTTCTTTTAAACAGAAATCTATTTTAGCAGCTCTGTACAGTTCAGAAGGGTCAGTTATGGAGGTAAATAAATTCTTTCTTTTTCTTTTTTTAATCAATGTATTATTTTAAATCAATATCTCATACATTTTAAAAATTAGCTGTCATTGAAAAATGTGCATTTGTTTCTATTTTTATCTAAGGTTTATTGACTTCACACTGAAATGTTAGGATGGAATTTCACATTACACAGTATTATTGACAAATAGACAAATAGTATCTCTTAGTTGCAATTTAAATGATGGGGAATTAACCAGAAAATCAATAATATTGTATTCTATGCTGCATAACATGAATGCAATCTTACTTGTAGCAGCCATTGTTACTGTTATATTCAATTTCAACTCAACAAAAGTTAATTTTAATAAACATCGATAGATGAGACCAAGTTAGTTTTGTTCTTAATGGTTTAGATTCAGTGGTGGATTTAGCACTTGAGAGGCCCTAGGCGCAATTCAATTTTGAGGCCCCCTCTAAATATTTTCACTACCCCTACACCCTACAGTGTGCATTCTATGCACATGTTTTTTACTCTGGTAGGCACCACACCCACAGCCTTCTGAATACAAGCCTCACAACTACGTCATCGTCTTTTCTCTGACATCATGGAGAAAGGTAGCGATGACCCTGGACGTATACTCTGCATGTCCCCATAGTACTTCAGTGTGTGTGTAAGCGCATGAAAATCTATTTCAGTGAACGTTTGGATATTTTGTTGCTATTTTGATCAAATTTCTTTGGATTAGTGAGTGTCTGAAATTAATTTACAGTCTTCCAATATCTGAACAGTTATTTCAAAGTATTTCATTTGATTACATTGTTGTGTTTTTTTATTCTGGAAAACAACTAACTTTTACCGTGCCGAAGACATGTGCTGTACCTGGCTGCAAGAAGCTCTACAAAAATACATGTAGTTATATTCCTGTTTATTCTTTTCCAAAAGATGAAGATCTTTTGCAACATTGGATTGTAGAAATACACAGAGAAAACTTCGTTTCCCCAAAAAAATTTTAAGTGTGCATCAAACATTTCAACGAAGATTTCATCGTAAAGTGGACGATGTCATTTCTGTAAACTTGATCATGTAAAATTAAAGAAAGATGCCTATCCAACAGTTGTTGGTATTATTGCTCTATATCTAAGAGAAACCACGAACTTGGGACGAAAGGGAGAAGGAGTAACTTTCATTGGCATTGGAAGCAAGTTTGGCAACATTTTATGAAGAAAAAGTTCGAAATTCAATTAACTGTTTGAATGACATTAATCAATAAATTTTACAGAATCGTTTGCCAAACAATATTTTAAGTAATATAATTCCTGATAAAGTCATTTTCTTTAAAATATCATTAGATGGATGCCCAAAATTAAGTAATTCGGTTGTTATTAATTTTGACTTAAGTTTTGAAATTTATATTGATAGTTAACAAAAATACAAATCTAATAAAATATTTGATTATCATATTGGCCCGAATATAGCGCAGGTTTTTTTTCCGAAAATGCAATCTCAAAAACAGCATTCTCGTTATTTTCGCAGTCTTGCATTTTAAATAGTGCCTGAACGTAGACCACCTGCAATACAACTCCCGCGCATCGCCTTCCGCACATTTCCTCCCTTGCCTGTGCTCTAAATAAAAAAAAAAATAATGCCTATTTTGAAATACTCATGTATAGGTGGAGCAACAGTAAAAAAAAAAAAAAAAACAATTTTTTTTAAAAATGGTCGAGCAACTAGTGCTGGACCGTTTGGTATGGATTGACCCTAAATGAAGTGCAAATGAATTTATAATGATATCAATAATTTTAAGTGACTATTAGGACTCAAATTCATAGAAATTGCAAAGAGCAAAGTTTTCCTGAAGCAAAGATAGCCACAATCAGGCTTGGGATCCTGCAGTAAACATACCATAATCAGGATGCAATATGTCACATACACACAAATTTTAACATATTTTGACCTGCCTACATGGCTACGTAATGGTCGCATTGCAAAAAAAAAAA
>JAFIDM010010028.1:54107042-54122653 GCA_023159025.1 Thereuonema tuberculata | reverse complement strand
GCATTGCTTAGGAGAGTGGATCGAAAAAACACTTTTTTTCGAAATCACTGTACAGCTAATGCACATTTTTGGCCAAATTGCTTCTCTTCATGGTGAGTTCTGGGTTATTTCCAAAAAGATTCAAGTTTTTGGGAATAAACAGAGAGCTGCAGAAATATTTAATGAACGTGTTTTCTCATAAAATCCTCGGAAAGAGTTTACACATAATATAGAAGCACACTAGCCATACACCGATTTTGAAAAAAAGTGTTTTTTTGATCCACCCTATTGCTTAGGTTGATTTATTATTCTACAAAAAATTATGTTTTTGATCTAATGGTTGATAATCAAGAAGTTCAATGAGAAATTTCATCCAGAATGTTTATAATAAAAAAAAAAAAACCAAAAAAAAAACAGGTGTGTGTTTAGTTGATATTAAGTAATAAACCTGAATTTTACATTTTAAAAAAATATTATCTTTTCTTTTAGAGGCATCATTTTGCTCAGTGCATGTGTATATTAAACACTGATGGATGCAATATACTGGAATCTCTTTCAAGAAGGGTTTGTAGTTTATTTGATATTTCATTTTGGATTATGTGAATTATAAACCTCAAAATCTTAGTTTTTCTTTTTGAATTATTATATACTTTTGTCTTAAGGAAAGATATGGGATGCAGGTTATTATCTTCATTAATTTCTTAATTTAAAATCCTCTGACTTTGAGCATCTCCTAAATCGGCATGTCTACCGTGTGCCTATTAAATAAGACTTGATTTTTTTTTTCCTGTATACATTTGAAACTACAGTTGGAATTATCAGAATAGGTTGTACTGCTACTGTATATAGTTTCAAATGAGAAATAAGTAATTCTTGGGTTGCAACTACTGAAAAGAAGCACTATATATGTGAGAAATTGGAAGAGGAAGGAGCTCATAGTCTAGGAAAGAAATTGGGTAAAGGTGCAAAGAAAATGTTCAGAGGACCTACTAAAAGTCCACTAGTATCATAAGAATCCAGTTAGATTTATTTATAGGAATTTATTACATTCACTAATCAGCTTTTTTGCTTCCAGTCCTAATGGATGTTGATGCTTATTCACACAAAATGAGACTCGTCAATACAAACTTCCTTTTTGAGGGTCTTTGAGCAAATAGCTGCCCTCAAACCCTCTGCAAAGACATCATATTATTTAAAAAGAAAAGAAAACTTATTAAATATGCCCAACTAACGATTCAATGTATCTTAATGTTAAAAAAAAATGACAACAGTCATGAATTTACATTAACAGTTTGTTTATAGCAATATGCTGAAGTAGTCTTAAGTTCTTTTTTTTATTACTGCATTGTTTTATCTGAATCCATTATTCTATTTTGAAAAGAGATGAAAACATTTTAGCCTCAAAAATTCTAGCTCTTTTTTCTTTTTTTCAAATGTACATAAATAGAGGGGTTCAGAACTATGTACTCAGTCGTTGATAATCAATATCTGAGGAACAAAATAATATAGACCTACAATTCTTTCGCCATAGTGTAGTTCAACAATTGCTCATCAGATGGCAATGGTCACACGAGTCCTTGTAGGTGTTCAAAGTGACCACCACCAACGGCAGTACCGCATCAATGGCACTTAACTACTGAGCGAACTACGGATGTCATCCAGTGATGACAGATCCAGTGTGATGGCTGCACACGATGCTTTGATGGATTCTCATAGCACTTCCAGTGTAGCTGGCTTTTGCCCATAAACTTCATTCTTCAAGATCCCCCACAGGTAGAAGTCCATGGGCGTTAGATCCGGAGACCGTGGTGAGTACTCAATGGCACCTCTGCAACCTACCCATCATCCAGGTACAGTGGCATCCAAGTATGCCCTAGCATCGCGATGGTAGTGAGGTGGAGCACCATCTTGCTGTAGGTAAAATGCCTCATCGCCAAACACCTCTCGAATCGCAGGGAAAATCGATGTATGCAGTATATAAAGATACGTCTCACCAGTTACACTAGTTTCAAAAAAGAAAAGGCCGATCAATCCGCGAGATGATAGACCACACATTAACACCTGTTAGATTCACTTCCCTGTCTACGTAAACGTGTGGATTGACAGGAGCCCAGTACACACAATTGTGACGGTTTACAGTACCATTAAGTTTGAACTGGGCCTCGTCAGACAGATAAATTTCCCTGCAAAATCCTCATCATCGTGAACCATGCTGTCGAACCACTCGCAGTATTGCAGCCTTCGATCCTGGTTGTCTTTGTTCATAGCGTGCAATAGTCGTGGAATGTACACTTTCCATTTTGCAGTGTTTAAAATTCGCCGCACACTTGATCGGCTTACCCCACTTTCATGTGCACACTGCTTCACTGATTTCTGCGGTGATTGTGTGAAGCACTGCAACACAGCAGCACTGCCTGCTGGACTTCTTACTGTCCATAGCCGCCCAGTTCTTTCCTTATGCACATCTTGAACAGTTCCGACATTTTCAAATTTATCCCGAATACGGGTAATTGTTCGTCGTGTTGGTGGTTTAAATCTAAACTCAGTCCGCCATTCTCTTTGTATCTCTAGAATGTTTTTGTACTTCAGTACCACTTCAATACAGCCTTGCGTTGTTCGAATGTCAATCTTTCAACCATTGTTGTTTACTGTGTGGAGGCATGTCTCTCTCAACCGCGTCACTTGTGTGACCATTGCCATCCGTTGAGCAATTATTGAACTACACTATGGTGCAAGACTTGTACGTCTAGGTCATTTTGTTCCTGAGATATTGATTATCAAAGAGTGAGTACATAGTTGTGGACCCCTCTGTATATTTATACATAATCATTGTTTTGTTTCTGTTAAGTTCAACAAAAATAAATCAAATGTCAATTTATTGTGAACTTGAACAGAATTTCATAGTTAGATTTTCTATAGTACTGTGGTCATATTTATTGAGGTGGCCATCCAAACATAAAGCCTATTTTATTTCTCAGGTGGCTCAGATGGAAAATACCTTTTCATTGATCTTAGGGACAGATATAAGTATTTTTATGCTCTCAAATATTTTTTTTTTTTAAGAATAACTTGTAAAAAGAAAACAGATCTTGGTATTTGTAGTTTTTCTATTAAGTAAAATGAAAATTGGCCCTTTTATTCATTGGCCTTTCATTGGCCCTTTTTATTCTTTATTTAGGTTTTGATGTTTTTTTAATTGGAGGGCCGTTTTGATGTTTACTTTTGTTCTATTTATATGTTCCTTGAGTTCACTGAGATGTTAAGATATTGGACGGACCCAACTGACGAAGGTCAGGCAACCAGAAATGGTCCATCTTGGGTTTCCAGTATCGCAATTTCCAAAAACAGATCAGTGAACTCTTAGAAAAAAACACAATAAAACGCACAAGACTTTGTTATGATGTTGTATGCACGTTAATTTTATGTATTGAAAATTGTTTAATAAACTTTTTCCGATTTAAATAGCTTGAAATCCTGTTGATAAAACCTGTAAAAAGATTGGTTTATTACTTATTATTAAATAGTTTTTGGAGATTTGGTAGATGTTTTACAGTTAAGTCCTAAAGCATACAATAACAGTTTTCAGTCTAGTTGATTCAAATAAAATGCACTCAATAAGCTTATACTAAATTTTCATTTGAGTTTTGTTTGGTGAAACCTTTTCCAACTTAATAAGTAAACTCTAAAATGAGTACTTGGTTTGTTCCTGATCTAAATTAAATATATTTAATAAAAACTATTACATGTTGCGAAGTGCTATTCTACATCTTGCAACATGTCATGTAATAGTTTTATTAAATATGTTTAGTTTACTTAATGCATTCCTAATCTAGTCATTTTAGATCTACCTACCACATGTTAAAAATGACAGAATTGATAAGTAAACTCTTTTTAAAATCCATATTTAAATCTGAATTTTCAGGACTATACCCAATGCTTAGATGTTATGCGGGATGCCATATTAGCTACAGATTTGGCTCATCATTTAAGGATTATGAAAGATCTTGACATCATGCTAGAAAGTAAGTTAAGAAATTCTTTAAATTATACTTTAATCTTGGGAATTTATACAGACCAGTATATTAACATGATAGATGAACATGAACACTAAAATCCGCATTTGCAAGGCTGTTATCTTACCAATGTTATTATACGGTGAAACCTGGCCTATAAAAGTTGCTCACCAACAAAGTCTGGACTTATTCCATAATCGATGTTTGCATAGACTTACCAAAATCAAATACTCTGAAAAAATTTCTAATGCTGAAATTCGCCGTAGATGTGACTACAATGAAAATATGTCTACCATTGTTGAACTCAGACAATGGCATTGGCTGGGCCATACTTTGAGAATGCCAGCATGTCGTATCGCAAAAATCTCCCTGCTTGGAGAACCGGGTCCGGCCTGGAAGCGGCCAAAAGGAGGTGTTCGTCTAACAACTCTACGTCACTTCAAGCAAAAAGCCGAAAATTTAATCATGTGCCCATTCAACCTTAGCCGTAAGACATTCAACTGCGAGTGGCTACAGCACCTGACAACCCTCGCTCATGACCGAAGACAATGGCGTCGGATTTCCATGGAAGTCGCCTATACCCACGATGGGTGATGGGTGTCAGACATTTGTCAAAGATAGGCGCCAATTTGTGTTTTCGGACGAGTCCCGCTTCACTTTGGATTACAATGATGGCCGCATATGCATTAGACGATATCAAGATGAGTGCCATCTTCCAAATTGCATTGTCCAGTATCATAGGGCACTCTTCAACAGCAACCACTATATCAGGGATATTGTTGTCACGTTGCTTTTGTAATTCGTGCCAGATGAGATAACGAAATTATAAGTTTAATTTAGGTTAAATAATAACTGAACAGTATTTATTGAATATTATTTTTTAATTTTTTATATGCTTATTACTTGTTTTGTAATTCTTTGAATAATGTTTATTAATAGTAAAAATGTTTGAATTCTCAGTTTGGTTTGTTGTAAAAATTAAAATATTTTTTTATATGTTTCACGGTTGTTTTCGAATTAACAAAGTCACGTGATTTTAATTTTTTGATTCTTGATTCTCATGGGAATCAGAAAACAAATTGGAATACACCACCGGGAAAGGATACATTCATGTGACTAATTTTGTAGTGCCCCATTGGTTGTGAAAAACTGAAACTTTGTGTTTTGGCACGAAAACGAGAAAAATGGAGGAAAAGGTTTTCGGAGTTAGTGAGAGTGAAGATGTGGTCAAAGACAGACGGTCCGTGCCAAAAATCTCGGGTCTTACTAAATGACCGTACACGTGTGTGTGTCGATGTTGATATGGCAGGAGTGAATTCCAAGTGGTTCTCACGATAAAATGCTACGAATAGGATTTGTGTGCCAAAACCAAGTGCGACAAATGCTAGCTAAAGATGGCGTTCCTTCTTCAGCATAAATACTACGGTAAGCCAAGACGCATCGACTATCTTACACAGGCGGAAGGACCAGACCACAGGGGACGGACATGTAAGACGCTTGTTGTAAGTAGAACATATTTCCTGGGGAGCGAAAATAAGGCGGAAATAAAGTAACTGCAAAAGAACGCTTTAAAACAGGAAAATTTAACCCTACAACTCGTAAGGAAGAAAACTGCGATTTATATATACACAGTAAGAAAGGGGGCGAGCATTAAACTATTAGTGTGGTGTCAGAACCAAAACATCGTTTTGCTCAAAGAAAACTTAGGTGGCTACAGTGAAAATAAGGTGAATCATCATTCATTTTAAGTGCAGGCAGAAATTTAGCATTAACGACCAACAAACATTAATTTGTGTGAAAATTTTGTGTTTAGAGGAAAACATCTATTTCCGGCCAAAACACATGCAAAAATCCATGCAGGGTGAAGCCATTGTTAGTATAGAGGAAAAGTTAACTGTTTTAAACCTAACAAATTAATAACACTTGTTTTGTGATTAGCTGTAGTGAGTGTGTATTCCAAAAGAAAACTGTTTCACAGCGTTAAATAAAAAAGGAGAACACACAGGTGAAAAGGCCAGTATCAAGAAAAAAATTAGAAAAACCAAAATAAGTGTGTTAATCGGAGGAAACTTGAGAGGGAGGATAATAATTTTAAAGAACTAAAATATAAACTATAATTAATAGCAAACTTAATTTAGTATACATGTTTTTCCGAGAATTAATCATCTGAATTTTCATGTTAAAGTTAGCATTTATATATGTTTATATATACCACATGGGCAAATGTGGCTCTTCATTAGGTTAAGTGCGGCTCCCAATACACGTGACTTTGTTAATTCGAAAACAAGCATGAAACATATAAAAAAATATTTTAATTTTTACAACAAACCAAACTGAGAATTCAAACATTTTTACTATTAATAAACATTATTCAAAGAATTACAAAACAAGTAATAAGCATATGAAAAATTAAATTCAATAAATACTATAAACTGGTCAGTTATTATTTAACCTAAATTAAACTTATAATTTCGTTATCTCATCTGGCACAAATTACTCAATAGTTGCCTTTTGAATTCTAGCACTTATTTCTGAAGACACATCCCCATTGTCCGTAATGTTGCTGCCAAGGTAGGTGAAGTGGTCAACAGTTTCAATTGGCTCATTTTGAATGTGGATGGTTCGGTCGTCAACTTGGTTGCAGCACATCAAAAGCTTGGATTTATTGCTACTAAGGACTAAGCCCAGACTAGCAGCTTCTTTTGCGACTCTATCCACCATACCTTGCAGTGAATCCAATGAATCTGCGATCAGGGCAATGTCATCGGCGAAAGTCAGGTCAGTCAGAATATAGTTATTAGTGTAGATAATGACGCCTCCCGGAAGATTATCAAGCGCTTTCAACAAAATGGCATCAATTCTGATGTTGAATAAAGTTGGTGACAAGATACCACCCTGCCTGACTCCGTAGTTCACAATAAAAGTGTCACTTTCTTCATTATAGGCTTTTACTTTGCAGAAAGTATGACGATAAAGAGTCGTTATTATACCAAAGACTTTCCCTATGAATGCTATCAAAGGCAGCGGTAAAGTCAAGAAAGGCAATGAAGGTAGGTTGCCTGAACTCGTGACGTAGTTCAAGTAGATGTCTTAGGACACTAATTTGGTCAGTACAACCCCTTCCTGACCTAAAACCCGCCTGGTTCTCACAGGTTCTTTGTTGAAATAATGCGATTCAGTATTATATGCCAAGTTAATCAGTGAAATTCCTTGGTAGTTCTTGCATTCAGTTTTAGCACCTTTTTTATATAAGGGGAGAAGCAAAGCAGTTTCCCAATCCCTTGGAATTTGTTCTTCCTCCCAAATAAGACCGAAAACACGTTCCAAAGCACTGATCACATTGACACCACCAGCTTTAAAAATTTCAGCGCTGAGACAGTCATCACCAGGGGCCTTGCAATTTTTTAGTTTTTATATGACCGCCACAATTTCAAACTTGGATGGTGGCAAATCGCTGATGTCATAAGGTTGATGAATAGGAGCATTTCCTGTGACCGGAGCAGCAGGCTGAGGACGGTTTAACAGCTCTTCAAAATACTCACGCCACCTAGCCAGTCTAGCTTCAACATCAGTTATCATGTGGCCGTTTTTATCCGTGATACACTGGCTGACTGGGGATGAACAATTCCCAGCAGTAACCTTGACCAATCTGCATGCCAGTAGGTGTGTTCATGAGCCCATTGTAGCCTGAGGCGTCGATGGTTCAGGCTCAAAGGAATGCATGCACGCAGTTGCATTGTTCCAACGTTGTGCTAACATTTGAGAAGAAGCTGAACTGTTCGTCACTGCCAAGCGGATCATCCTCTTGTGTCGTCACATTTTATAGTCCACTTCCGGATTTTCTACTTGCCCTATTCTCGTGAGGTCACTGCCTCCACACTCGCATCGCTGTCGTGGCATTACGCCCAGTATGAGCAGCAATTTTGCAGTATAAAAATCTTCCTTCACACCAGCTACTCTTTTGGTCCCATTCAAACTCCATAGCTTGCTTATAAGGCACCCTCTGACGTCAACGAGCATACTGACTCCATTAGGCACCGACGATGAAAAACTACTTGTCTGGATCCACAACAGTCCTCTGCAATCATTCCCAAATTTTAATCATTTGCATATCACACCCTGCTTTACATTTCCTGTAAGTTTCCTTCAGGGTGCTGCATTTTTCACAAATACGAGTGTAGATTAATATAATTTTGACATATTGTGTTACAAACTTGAACAGGATTTCATTGTAAGATTTTCTGTACTTCTATGGACATATTTATTGAACTGGCCATCCAAACATTGGAGCCTACATCTCTAATGAGGGTCAGTGCTAGTCCATAACAGATAATTATCCTGATGACATTCATCAGTATTTTCAGGGATTAAGAAAAATGTAAAAAAAGCTTTGCTACTTAAACTCATTGAAATTGAACACAACTTGTGTTTGCAGAAACAAAGAGGATTGTTTCATATAAACTGGACAATTTTCAACCCAACCTATTTAAGAACGCCCCTGCATCGGAAGTATCTTTGCTTCTATGCATTTGAAATAGCAGTGTGACTGAATGCATCATCTTAATAAAAAAAAACTGTTTGCCTCTGTGTCATACAGAGATGAAATTTCTTCATAGGCACTCTTCATAATGCAAAATTTAACCAGTGATGTCCATAAATCTTGAGCTTTGCAATGAGACTGTTAAGTCATGATGTGAAACAACTTTCTATAGTATGTAAATTAAATAAACAGTCAACTTCACTGGAATATCACAAATTCTATTTCATGATTAAGAGATGTCATTATTAGGCAAATGCACTCCTACTGGCCATCATCAGTAGTGCAATGTCATTTATCTTTTGGTGAGGATACTATTACGATGCAGAAGATGCAAAATCATGATTTTGGAGAATAGGACTGCCCATGGCATTACGATTGACAAAAATGATGATAGCATTCGTTGATCCTTGCAATATTTCATGACATGTTCAGCTCAATGGAAACATACAAACCACTGAGCTGAACATGTCAGCTCATATATTGTTTGATATTAATCTGGGTATTATGGGTATTCTCTATCTAGCTCTGTCAAATTTCTGCTTCAACTATCAGGTAATTGCAGATGAAATGGGAAAATACGGCATTCAAACTTTAACATTACATAACATTAACATTAGCAAATTCAGTCAAAGTAAGAACCATTGGCATCTACACATCTCTGGCAAAGATCAGGAAGCAGATAAATGCGTTTTTTTAAAAAAAATGAGAGGCACAGGAACTGATAAACTCATGGAAGCACTTGTTCTTCAGGTACAGTTCCAAATGATGAAACAAATAGTCTGGTGAGTAGGGTGGATGCTGAAGAACCTCGTCTCCAAGTTGCTGGATTTTATCCTTGATCTGCTTTGCAATGTGAGGATGTGCATTGTCAGGGAGCAGGAGAACGCCAGCTGTTTCACAATGTTCTGAGGCTCCTTCAGCAGCTCTGTGTATACCACCTCTAAATCTGAGCTGTACAGAGGAGCAGTGACCATCTGGTCTGGTTTCAGAAAGGTCTGATGGATGAAACCTGCATTAGTCCACCATGCAATCTGCTTCTTCACTTTGCCGATTGCCTCCAGGTGGTGAAAAATGGACAAACTGGCCGTCTTGGCAAGCTGTCGGAGAGTCTGTCGTGTATCCTTATCCACTTTGTCGTCGTTAATAAATGACTGCGACCTACTGAGTTCTTGATTTTTCAGACTTCATCACCGGCCTAAATTTCTGGAACCAATGATATGTCATATTGATTTTCTTCGCAACCTCACTTGCATTGCTGCAGAGCTTCTACTGAAAGAGCAATTGTGACTCTCCATCTCGGCTTCAGGGACTACTGAGATGCTTGGGTAAGGTCGGAGGCTTATCTACCATGATTAGCCTACGATCTGGTCACATGTCAAATGTTCACAGTCCTTCCCATCAGCCAATGAGAGGAATGAAAGTTTTCATTTTCCCATTTTTTTTTTTTTTTTTTGCAACTATCTGACATTTGGCCAATAACTGAAACTAAGAAGGTTTAACGTGCATTAATGTAATATGAAAAGGGAAGAAAAATCTATAAAATGCACAAATTCGTTAGAATTGTTTGCTTATGCCTTTTATTAAATCCCTTTCGAGCTCAGCGCAAAGCTGGCCGAGGTAATTTTCCTGTACTGGTTACAGCGTTTTTTATCTTTGGTTGTTTGCTTTCAACCGGGTCCCACTTTCAAGCACGGGAGACGGGATCATAGGTACCGACGCATTCGGAGCTCCATCATCGAAGCTAAATCTGGCTGATGAGTCCTAATAAGGACGAAACAGCTGTCCTAGATTGCTATCGATGATGGCTCAATGCGTTAAAAGCGAACAATTCTAACGAATTTGTGCATTTTATAGATTTTTCTTCCCTTTTCAGAAAGTTGTGTTCAGTGCTAATATTCACGGGGTCCAAAAGATAGCAACAACTGACAACTTCTTTCATAGAATGTTTGAGTTCAGCTGTTTCAATCATTACCCAATCAACCCTTCTGTCGAGGCCAAAACATCTATTTCACCTTGTCTTCTAAGGCTTTCTTGGCCCATCATCATATGTGAATTCTTATGGAACCACCAAAGTGATGGTTTCAACCACTCTTCTGCATCTTCCTCAATGGATACATGAAAAGATTCACAGTCTGGAAAGAAGACTCCACAGCAATATTTTCTTATAATTCTTCTTCCCTTTGGTGATTTCTTTTTATGGCCACTTCCAACCTAAACAAAAATAAAAAAGGAAGAAATCTAAGTTGAAATTTCCTTAAAAAAAACAATCAACATGATTTCAGAAAGATTAATTCACAGATCAATTCTTTAAGATTGATATTTAAATAGATCTTAAATCCATTAGTAAAACATTGAGAGACATCACATGAAGATATCAGGGTAATGGAGCTCAATGCGAGGAATATATAGTTAAGTGCAACTTAGTTTTATTTCTAATAATCAGAGTCAAAATTAATTTATAAAAATCAAAGGTTGTGGCTTTTAGGAAATATGCTTTTAAACATGGGCAATTACAGACATTTTTACTGGTGGATGGGGCAAAATATATTGGGTGGGGAAAAAAAAACAAAAAACCACCTGTAAAATTAGGATGTTGAAGACGTCTATTAAAATTTTCGAGAGAACGGAGGTAAATCTCCCCCACCTCTCCTTTCAAAGATTTATAGTAAATAGATAAACTAACATTACTTTTTTCTTTGTTTCTTTTTCTTACAGATGGTTACGATAAAAATAATAAGGCTCACCATAAGTTGCTGATCTCATTACTAATGACTGCTTGTGATCTTTGTGACCAAACCAAAGACTGGCACGTCTCAAAAAAGATAGCAGTTAGTTTTCATTTTATCTTCCTTACTTAATATTTAAAATTTTATACTTACAGCTTTTAAACCTATTTAAACCAACTTTTTGTGTTGCTATTTTTTTGACATTCAATTTTCCTATAACAATTTTTAATTCAAAAAAAAAAAAAAAAAAAAATCTTTAAACAAGTTTGCCTAAACATCTTCACCAAAAATATATTATAAAAAATATATTTATTCAACAAATTTTCGGAAAGTCTTATCGTCTTTCCCTTTTCAAGTTTTTCTAAACAATGAAATAGTTGAAGAGATGTCATATAACATATACACTCTCTTGGACATAGTTAAAAACAACAATCCTTACTCATTATTAAGTTACTTCTGACAATCACTTCTTCATGAATAACTGTTATTACTTCTAACCCTTCCTATATTTGTTTAAATTCTTCAAATTTTACCATCTCCCTTGCCAAAAAATCATGATGGTAAATAGGAGCTTCACTTTTGTTTCTATCTGCCGACTCGGTTGGATCCTTATTCGGGTGCCAAATGTGCTAGCCGTCAGTGGTCCTAATAGTCCATATCAGGATTCACCACCAATGCCAACACAGTTGATGCTTTAGCATAGGTACTTGTAATTCACAGTGAACGAAACTAAAGTTCACTAAACCCTAACGGTGCTGGGGATTCTTTCTCCAGACACAGGAAAAACAAAAATGAAACAGTTCTCGGTGGCACTTGACCCCTTGATTCAAGTCTTCTCCATCTCTCATTGACAATAGGGTGGCTTTCTCTCTGTTTGTCAACATCACTATCAAACTTCGTCTAGGTGTCTGCGCTGTTATCCAGATCCTTGTACTTCTTTGCAGAGATAATGAACACCGCTTCACTGCTTATCTTCTATAGTAATTCCGTGGAGGCCAGGAAACGTTTGCTGCCGATCGCGAATTACTTCTGCCGCTTGCTGCTAATGAAAGTCTGGACTAACATCTTTGACTTCGTCCAGAAACTAAGACTTGCTGCTGCTGCTGAAGTCAGCCTTCGCCACGGACGAACTCTTCTCTTCACTGGAAGGAAGACCCTGTGTGGCTGCTGGCGGCCACCAACGAACTTCTCTGTTCTTCTTCACTGGAGAAGGAGACCAACTTGCGGCTGGCTGCGGCTGAAGGAAAAAGGGCTCTGTTTATATAGCCGGCAACACTTCCATTTGAACAAAGGGGACAGGAAGTGCTGACAGAACAGTCCATTACTGAGGGGGGAGGGATATCAGTCATGTAGCAATATGTATATTTGTAAATTATGCCAAAATGTTGCTAGTAGACTCCGCTCTTTTTAACCACACATCAAAATATATAAATAATCAATTTTATGATTCAGAATATGACCACTTGATTACAACTTTCAATATAAAAAGAGCAAGAAGTATCAAATGTGGTATATATGAAAGAACTCGTGCAGTTTTAAATATTAGTAATGTTAATATTTAAAATTAGTCACTGCTATTGGTCTACATAGCTTATGCATACAACAGTTTTCGTATTATCTAAGATTGAATTGACTACAGAATGCACTCATAGTACAAAGCAATAAAGAATGATTTAAAAACTGTTTTTTTACAGATGAAATTTCAAATGCATTAATGCTGTTATCTTCATCAAGGTTTCAATTAACCCATCATCAAATGAAATGCGATTCATTAACAGATATAATTAGAGGATAGTAATTAAAACTCCAAGCACTTCGGAGTGCTTTGCACACTTCCTCCTCAGGAGAATGAGATCCAGTAAACATTATACCCTTCCACAATTAGGCTAATCACCGACTCCACTTCTGACTTGGCCTCTTACAAAATAAAATCAATAAATCCCCATAGTATACATTCCATTGCTCTGCAAAAGTATACAATGTTTCCTGATGCTTTCTATACCGAAGCCCCTGATTTCTTAATCCACAATCATAAAAAACTACCTCCCCCCATAAACTACGTAATGACCCCAATAACACTGTTTACTTGATTCTATGTTTCCTTTGAAGATGGACTGAGCAGCTTCAAAGTATATGTGCGTTTCCTCTTATTTCAGTATTTACTAATACATCACAAGTATATCTACAGATACAGTCAAATTCATTTGTAACAAGATCTTAGTTGTTGCAATCACACAGTCAAGAGTTGGTGGGAAATAAGGCATTCCTGAGCAACTTTTCTCAGTTATGTGACTGTAGATTTTTTTTTTTATTTTGAATTGTTTTTCTGGTTGTTGTTTAAGTACAGTTGTTCATTTATGCAGAAATGGCAGGAGAGAAGAAAAAAAAATTGACAAACAACAACAAAATGAAAACTAATTGTGGTTTATAGAGAATCCAGCAAGCAATGTGTCCATTGGCAAAAAGAAAAAATAAATAAATAAAATTATCAGCTTTTAGGAAAACTTTTTTTTTATGAACCAAAACTTTGTTATATTAATAAAATGAAAGAGATTGTGCATAAGATTAAACTTAAACAACTCTGAAGGACATTATTAAAATTCTAAATACTGAATTTGATCGAGATTTTTTAAAATAATGAAATGATTAGGAGTACATAGAAGTAAATCGGATAAATTATGAACCCACTGAAAAAGTAATAACAGCAAACGTAACATACACCTACAATAACAGACATAATGAAGGAGTATTTTTTAGTTCCGTTTTGATCATTAAAACATTCAGTTCTAGGTTCTACACCTAATGCAATATAATGGATTTTTCTTTGCTGTACTATTCACGTTGCAGTCTCTCAAAAAAAATATAAAAGTACATTACAAATAAAACATCTCCAGTTTAGTGTAACTATTTTTCAACTGGTTGCAGCCGCTAAGAATTGAATATTTATTGTTATTGAAATGCAATATGAAAAGATATTTTACTTGAATAAAACAATCTTAATTTTGTTTGTTTACTTTCTTAGGAATTAGTCTACAGAGAATTCTTTTCTCAGGGAGATTTGGAAAAGGCGATGGGGAACTGTCCAATGGAAATGATGGACAGGGAAAAAGCCTGCATTCCGGAACTGCAAATTAGTTTCCTCACACATATAGCACTGCCTGCATATAGGTAGGTATTTCTTAAATAATCTTGTAAATTCATCATTATTTTAAATAAAAGCATTGTGTAAATATGTCGTGAATATATTTTATACATAATAAGGATGAAATTAAGGCCAACACACATGGATGATTGAAAAAAAAATTTTTATACAAACTAAAAAATTACACGAGATTTTTCAGGGTGGTCGACACCCCTTCCTCAGGTAAGCTCATACAATAGTTACTGAACTTGAAGTGAGAGTTGGAGGGACACGTGACCTTGGCCTGAACCATTGTCGCATCGGGGGGTCAGCAAGTAGCATCTGTTGAGTTTGCTATAGCAATGCATGTTATAATGGGGGTGGACACTACTACACTTATGACATGATACAATAGAGCAAAATAAACTAAATAACAATTGAAAGGGCTGATTTTTGCATAATTGTGTATTAAGAGTTCAGTTTAAAATAAATAAATAAAAAATATATAGTTATCTATACATATACATAAAGAAGAAAATAGATAAAAAGAGAAGAAAAAAAAACAATTTTTTTTTAAAAGAAATTGACAAAATCATCTCAATTTTCCTAGCTAATGACTATCCTTTATCTTTGATCAGTTCTCAAATCACCAATGCTCTTGAGCGCATTTATAACCCCGCTTGTAAAAGCCTCAATAGCAATACATTTTACGTTTCCATCCCCTTTCATCCCACTATCTTCCCAGCCTTAAAAAGAATTTTGAATTACTATAGCATCACTCTCACATCCGCCATCAAACACACTGTCCGCTATCCCTATCTTTATTGTGATAAAACTGTCACTGATTATGCAAATATAACTGTGAAACCTGCCAACCTTTAAATATATATATATATATATATATATATATATATATCTTCTCTTTCTAACTTTTCTTCTTCTTTCTTTATGTACAGGTATGTATGGGTATATATCTGTATGCTTATATATATATATATATGTGTGTGTTGTATGCGCACATGTGTATATATGTTTGTGTGTATGTGTATATATATTTATATACAGTGAAACCTCTCTGAGCGGCCACCCCACAGTACCGAGAATATTTGGCCGCTCAGAGGGGGTGGCCGCTCTGAAGGGTTTTATTTACTACTGTAAGATAATTGCCATAATGCGTAATATAAGCAAGTCTGACATATATTCCCTATTTAAAATGAAATTTAAAACTTATC
>JAFIDM010010028.1:54047793-54092042 GCA_023159025.1 Thereuonema tuberculata | reverse complement strand
TTGAGAAAAACCAGAGAGATATCACTGGAGAAACGAGTCACTTTTTAATATTTTGTGTTATTAATTAATGTAATTGTATGTGTTGGCATAAAGTTGTTTGTTTTTTAATAAAAATAAATATACAGACGTTTAAGCATCATATAACAGTAATTCTAAATAGCATTATAAAGATGTTAAAGGTAATTTTTTTAATTACCTTATGAAATCAGGATAGCAAAAATCTGCAAAGGATATCCCTAAAATTTCATATTTGTCTAATAAAAATATAATTAATTAAATGCTATTATAGGAAATTCTACTATTCTACAAGTTTATGTATGATATAAAAGTATATGTTTCGTTTTATAAAGTAACATGGGAGACACTTGAATGACAAAAAAACAAAACAAAAACAAGAATAACTTGAGGTTTAAATCAAATTTATTTCAGCTGTCTTTGCATCACATTAATTTCTCCAAAAAAGAAAAAAAAACTGTAGATATCTTGAAAAAGTAGAAAAAAATATGACTATTACCACCCACCTTTAACCTCCCCAAAAAAGACACGATGCTACTTTTTAATAACAAGAAGCTACTTAACAATTGAAGTCTATAAATTAACTAATTTAAGAAATGAGTTTAGTTGAATGATGACCTAAGTGGACAATTGCACTCCTTTAATAGGCTACACATGAAGGAAAATACTGTGGTGGTTTTCCATTGCTTCCACAAGGGCCATAGACTTATAGAAAATAGTTAGAAGTCTAGAAACAGCTGCAAAAAAATCTACTTAAATGTTTCTTAACACAAAAGGAATAATTTTATGTATGTGTATATATAAAAAGCACCTTTATCTAGTCCTATATGCAAGGAGACCACAACAGTTTATTTAGTTAATTTATAACAAATATACAGAAAATGTTTTTCCCTATTGTTTTAAAACATTTATAAATTTTAAAAATTAGTTATTCAGCTTACTTACACATATTTTATTAATAATCAAAAAAGACTTTAAATTTAAGCCCAAATGTAAAGTCTTTTTTACTTAATAAATGGCTTACGTGTGTAAAATTTATAACTTAAAAAAAAAAAAAAAAAAAAAAATCAGGATAATAATTGGAATGCAATCATTCCCGCAAAATTCCTTATTTCTAACGATTTTAAAGAATCCAATAATACTTTTGTAGTTTTTAATCAAGCTGTAATTGTGTAATAGCGATCATTGAATGGTTTTCGTGTGCAGCCATATTTGTTTACTCGATTGCAACGCCACGATCCTTTCGGTGGCGGAAATGAGCAACTAAAACATAGAACATAAGACAAGCAAAAACATCTTAACTAATTTGTGGAATTCTGAATAGTTTTGATTCTAGAATAAATAACAATTAACTAATTAATTAATTAGTTAAACATCAAAATGTGAAACTTAATTTAAAAAAAAATGTTTCACGATTAACACAGATTTTTTCACCTTTATATTTTTGTATCATTTTGAAATTTGTATAAATACTAGCTGAACCCGGCATGCGTTGCAATGCAATTCAAAGAAAGTGTTAGTGTTTTAATTCTGTTTATTGAAGTGCTTTTGGATACACTATATTTTTGTTTTTCCGTCTGGTGCATACACGAATAAATCAGAAGGTTTTCCGACGCGTGAGCAGGTCACATACAGCTGTCCATGTGCTTTGTTGATGGTCATTGCAAATGCGAGTCGCACCGGAAACTGCAAACGTTGAAACCGGAAATACATATTTGTTAAACGCCTCGCGCACCAGATATTCTAAAATGGTTCTTCTAATTCAGAAACCTTCGCGGTCGTGCACATAACAACTCACCAAAGTTTTATCGCAATCTGATGAATGGTATAGGAACGCATACGGCCCAAACAAACAAAGAAATGTTCATTTTGATATATTAAGAAGATAAAATAATTTTCCGATTTTTAACTGTGTGTAAATATAACTTAAAATTCGGAGAATGAATGAATCCTAAGTTTTGTTAACTTTTATGAAAACATCTGTGAAATTTAAATAATTTTTTTGTGTCATTTAAAATATTAATATTACAAACCTGGCAGAACGGCAGAGGCAATCGTTTGTTATACGACGCAACAGCCAATGACCTACTGCTGTCGCGTCAGCCAGGACTGCGTAATTCGGGTTTCCAGTTGCCGTGTGCCTGATGTAGGTCAAGTTTTCAGTTCTGAGGTATACAAAACAAACTTGAACATGTGCTCTATCCAACTGTACCATTCCTTGCATCATACCTGCAACAGCGATTTTACAGGAAATTTTTGAAATCGTTCAAAACATTTTTATGTTTTGTTTCACCCTGTATATTCATAATTAAACATACTGTAACGGCTACGTTAATATTCGACATTCAGATACAACCTGACCCCTCCAACAACAAGAAATTCAAAGAACTAAAAGCAAATTTTCCTTAAAATGTTATTTTTTAAAGTCGGAAACGACAAAAACAGAAAGCCTGCATTGAGAATACAAATACTATAGTATTGTTTGTCCACCACATGAGACTTAGCCACGCCTCTTCAAACATTTCACAAAGGGGTTGAGGGTTGTAAAAGAAAAATTTTGGGAAAAAAAACAAGATTAGGAAAAAAATTAAAAATACTTACTATTAAAGAAAAAATTATATATAAAATAATTATGAATGGCTACAAGAATTGGGTAACTTGATGAAGCTTAGCCATAACTAATCTAAAAACTGACATTGTAAGTTATTCATCATTAAATTAAAAAGATAACTGTCCTTTCTTTTTGATTATATAAGTTATAAATAGTTTCTTATAAAATAATATTGTCAAAATCTCCACTTTCTACGTAAAACGTCAGTCCCTGGCGTGAAGCCACTACAAAAATCAGGACATCGATGTTTATATTTTCGAAATTATCTAAAAAATTTACTTTATTATCTTTAAATAAGTTATAAGATACTTTTAAAATATTACTAAATGAAATGATTAGTAAAAATAAGTAAACAACATTCCTAAATCTTTACTTAAACCCGCGTGATCAGTTTCGCTCGTCAGTCCCCTGTCGTTATTTAAATTCGAAAAATCGGAGTATTTAATAGCACTTCAAAGTTGATACCAATCTGCTTTTAAACATTACCCGTGAAATTAACTACAGCAACTGCTTGCTACAGGGTAGCCCTTTTGGAATCAGTGAGAGCGGCGTGGTTGTGGTGTGAACGCGTGTCGGAGCCAGTCAAAATGTCAGTCCATTGGCAAGTAACTTCACGGTTATTCACAACTAATTTTTTTTAATATTTTTATGCCTAAAAGATTATCGTGAAATGTTCTAATGTGGCAAGCAATAAAGCTGATATCTGTAATCGGTTGAAAGATATATTTATTTTTCACTGAATTCGTCAGTCCCCTGCCTAGAAAGTAGGGTGACCAGATTTTTACATTGGCAAAGCGGGACACCATTGACCGGGAGGGGAGGAGACCGGAAAGAAAAAAAAAAAACGAAAACACCAGGTTAAAAAACCAAAAAAAAAAAAAAAAAAAAACGAAGTCTCCAGGTTCAACAACCAAAAAAAAGGAATCTCCAGTTCGACAATCAAACAAAAAAAGGAATTCAATAACCAAAAAAAAAATCGGGAGTTTTTTAAAATGCCGCGGGACGCGGGACAAATTGTTAAAAATCGGGACGTCTGGTCACCCTACCAGAAAGGCGACATGGAACTGGCGGCTATCAAAATAATGAAAAAATAACTATTAATAGATACAATTGGTTAAAAATCTTTCAAATCATTAAATTGAATAATAATTTTGGTCTAAGATTGGAAAACTATATAAAATATAAATTATTCAGTCAAATTAACTGGGAAAAATGTAATTCTGAAACACTAAAGAGTATTAAAAAGCTTAAAACTGTATTAATCGCTGACGTAATTGATGAGAATGTTACTTTAAATTTTTAACTTTTAACTTTTGTTAAGTTTCTTTTGTATTAGATAATTAAGTTTTTAATTAACAATTTTGTTATTTAATCTACAGTTAATAATTATAAATTAATCTATCAGCACCTATAGTACAGGTATTCTTTATTTTTTGGTAACATAATTTCCATTATATCAAAGCTTGCAGTTGTAATTCATGCAGTTATTATTATTATTACTATTGACAATCTAATTCTATTTTTAATCTTTTAGTTCAAGTGCGAATGCCAATGTTCTCACTTATTTGTAATTGTTCTGACGAACTTTACGGGATTGTTTTTAAACTTTTTTTTTTTTTTTTAATATGTAAGAGACAAAGTTATTTTATGTACCAAAAATTGCTGATTATGATGTTGTTTTAATGAATTTCAGGAGTTTAATGATTCTAATGATTTAAAGCATTTCTATTTTCAATAAAACGTATTTTTTCGTTAGTCCCCTGGAGGCAATTTTCAGAAAAACTGAAATAACTTCGAAAATACTGAATAAAGTGACTGTTCCTTTCTGGAACAGTATATTGATTTTCCATTATATAGAACAGTACATTATATTTTCCACCTACTCTATGTTAAAACACATTATTTAAAATAAATAAAGAATTGGCACGTTTTCCTCCAAAAAGTTACCCAATTCTTGTAGAACTACCCGAATAACATTTATATTGTCAATAGGGAAAAAAATAATCAAAATAATGAAAACAAATAACTAGATACAATTGGTTAAAAATCTTTCAAATCAATAAAATGAATAATAATTTTGGTCTAAGATTGGAAAACTATATAAAATACAAATTATTCAGTCAAATTATTTGGGAAAAATATAATTCTAAAACACTAAAAAGTATTAAAAAGGTTAAAATTTCATTAATCGCTGACGTAATTGTGAGAATATTACTCTGAATTTTTAACTTTTAACTTTTGTTACGTTTCTTTTCTTTTGTATAATTATAAATTATTATCAGCACCTATATTACCGGTATTCTTTATTTTTGAATACCTAATAGGACTGACGAACAGTAAAAAAGTAAAAAAAAATAAAAAAAAAATCAAGAATTAGTGTTTGTAATGTCGTTAAAAACAGTTACGATCTTTCATTATTAAAAATTTAAATCATCACCTGCAATATTGTTGATTATTTTTGATTATTCTAACAATTTTATTTTGGTGTTTTGATTGAACACCATTATTATTACAAACAATATTATATTATTTTAGTTTTATTTTCATTTCCATTATATCAAAGCTTGCAGTTATTATTATTATTATACAAAGTGCGAATGCCAATGATCTTAATTTGTATATTTGTAAATGTTCTGAGGAACTTTACGAAATTGTTTTTAAAACAAGTTTTTTTTTTTTTTTTTTACTGTCAACAATTAATTGTTAAATAAAACATTATTACAATGAAGTGTATATATTTGAAGTGTATATTACTTACATTAATTAATATAATTTATATCCAATTACGATTTCTCATAATTTAAATAAATAAGAAACAGTATAAATATAACAGTTCTTAAACAGCAAATCAGTTTTATACATCGTTATGGTTAAAATATAACATAGTTATTATTATTATATATGAGAAAAATAGATAAGTAATGTCGTATTTTATATCATCAATTCCTCTGTTATAACCAAGAAACAAAATCTATGCATTTCCCCTGAAAATGGAAACTATCACACTGACCCCTCAAATGACTTCTTGGAATCGTCGCCTACCACGTGACAGAGCCGTGGCTAAATCTCATTTTGTGATGGACAAACAATATACATTTTCCATTTTTTGAAAAAAAAAAAATACATCTGCATTTACTTAAATTGTTAAGTCGGGACACACAAACTGATAGATTTCAGGATGCTCGCTTTCATATAGAAAAATAGGTTACAAAATAAATAAACAACGACGTCTTCATAGGCATGGCCCAAGATTGTTTTTCGATGTCGGAATCCTCGGTAACTTGCCAATATTCGAACACTATTGTAGATAAAAATCTGAAATTTTGTAAAATAGACGTGAAGACTATGTTTTTTTCTTCAAAATATTTTAAGTTTCAATTATCAGTTTTAATAATAATGATAACGCCCAAACTCGCCCTAAAATAAAAAAAGGAAGTAGCATTTTATAGAACATCAATAGACCCTTTTTTTTTTTTTTTTTATTTAAAGTTAAAATAAAAAAACTAATTCCAATTATAGGATGTCTGGGATATTTTTCTTCTTTTGTGTTTCTTTATTTTTTTTTCTTTAATAAACTGAATCAAGAATTATGATTTTCATCTTGTGATTTTTTTTTTTTTTTATTCTCTGAAATTAAGTTGAAATTTTACAAAATTCAGATTCTAATAAAGGGTTTTAAGAATCTCATAACAATTTTCAATTCCCGAAATACTGCATATTTTTAAATTAAAATGCTAATTAAGTTACGCATTCTTTCCCCCATAGAGAAATACTTTTCAAATTTTGAACATTAGTTGGTGTAAAGCCGGCATCCCACTGGCTCGCCGAGTCGCGAACCTGCGCCTAAGGAAGCATGGATGCAATGGGATTGCACAGGCTGCGGCTCGTTCTTCCCGCAAGAAGCCGGTAAGGTAAAGGAACCCCATCCCCCTTGTCCCATACACCCACGCCTCTAGCAAAGTCGTAGACGTCTTCTCTTCTTATTTTAAATTTTCATTCTTTATATATTTACTAGCAACAATGCCCGTGTTTCCCTCGGATTTCACAGACGAGTTGTTGTGATGTGGATGACGAAGAAATTATAATTGTGAGATCATTTTGAAACATTCCCAATTGGTAAAAAAGTCCCATGATAGTTAAAATTAATGTTATATTGTTATTTTGTAACTCGATAAGCCCTAGATATGAAATTAATATTGAGTTCGGAGAATATGAGACTTCTCATCCATTTCTGCCTTTCTCCACGCTCCTATCACTTCAAACCTTCCCCAGTTGGTAAAAAACAAACGTGATGATTACAAAATAATGTTATAGTCTGATTTTGTAACCTGAAAACCCCGTAAAGTACCTTCAATAAAGTTTGGTCCAGATCGGTCAAAAGGCCTAGGAGTGTATAGCGAACAAACAAACAACCCTCCTCCATTTTATATATATAGAAGATAGATATAAAGAACTTGCAGTAAGACAACAAAGAAATAATTAATGAACAGCATAAAAATCACTATAAAAAAAAAAGTTAAAAATTGCTATGATTGTTTGAATTATTAAAAAATAAATAATAATATTAACGAAAAAAAAAATAATCGCTGTAATTATTTGGAGAAAAGAGAAAAATCCTTTTTAAATCAACTTAAAATAACTGATTGCGAATAAAAGGGTTCGTAAATAGATTTCGGTAGAAATGAAGATTACAAAAACTGTGTCATCTCATAAAATGGGATTATTGATCTGGAATTTTAATTCTTACAAATATTTTCCGATTACTCACATTAGCTGAGATGAGGATTGGCAGCTTGCAAAGATTAATCGCAGAAAGAATTTAAAAATCTGCTGGAAGGCAATGATTAACAGATTATCTAAAGATAATCCTCCTAATTGTTCAAACATTTCTCTTTTTCCTTAAAGCCCTGTTAATACTTTCCACCAAACAACTGGGAACTAAAAATTATTTGGGGAGCCCGTTTGAAAAACAACATTCTAGAAAAATAAATAAATAAATAAATCATTAAAACTTAATTTTGAGTCAAATCCTGATGAAAGCTTTGATTTGATTGACAAGAAATTATTTTTAAAAATCAAAGAATTTACGGTGCCTTTAAAAATAATAATAATTCCATCTACACAGACAAAACCATACATCACAACAGGCCTGACGTCACACTTGTTGATTCGTCGGCCTCGTGTTGATTGAATTTCAATCCCTTATTAATAATGGTCTGTTGTGCATAAGTTAAAACATGACTACTGATATTGATAAAATTGTTGTAGGGTTGACATATACATGCCACTTCATGACACTGAGGAAAGTAAGCTTTTTGATATGCATTTGGGATATGCGTTTGAATACACTGAAGTAGATGGAAGCCGCACGTTTTAAAATGTGAATGAAAACTGTCGGACTAACCTTTAGTTGTATTGCTTTAGAAATGTTCCTGATACTTTGTTGTATCCATGCTCTTTTTCTTTGCAACCTGTTGATCCTTTCTTGGAAAATACGCTTACGTAAATAGTAATACTCTCAAAGCTTTGTGAACGGCAGTTGACATGTCACCTATCTTGAATCGGAGGGCTGAATTCATTATGGCTTCCAAAGAAGTAATGAGAGAAAAAAATGAGGGAAAATATAAGGGAGGAGGGAAAGACAGAAGAAATATTTTTTTTTCCTCTCTGTCCTCCTTTTTTGAGACCTTATCCGCTTTCCCTGTGCTTAATGGAAGCGTTCTGCCCTTCCCTCCATTGTTTTCGACCTTACCCGGTTTTACACCAATCTGCGCGTTTTAAAATTAAACCAATCGAAACATAACCTTCACGTCATTAAGCGAATTTAATTTTTCAATACTTTTGCTATGTAGGTATGTTATAGTGGATTCATCGAATTGCTTGACAAAGGTTCTAACATTGTTTATGAACCGAAACTAGTCGTTTTATTCATGTTTTTTATCAATTTTTAAAAAAAGTGCATCGACATCTCTTTTTGTAATATTTCCAGTTGATAACAATTCTTAACATATATAATAATTCTTTGTACTGTCATTCATTGGGGGACTATACTCAAGGCGAATAGAACTGTCTCTTTTTGGGTTAAAGTCTCGTTGTTGGTTAACAGATGATAGAATTTTTAACAATATTGTTGGAAGAAGAAGAAAAAAGCAGATGCAGTCCTTTAAAAAATTGAAAAAGAAAATTTGAAAATAATCTTTGCTTCTTTTGAACACGATTCTTAATGTATTCAGATTTTTATTAATTTAATATCTCTCAATAAAATTAATCATATCAAAATTCTGAAAATTGCATTTTTTTTTTCATTTTTTTCAAAATTTTATAAATTATCTATTGATAATGCTTAAGAATTGAATTTCAGATCAACTAATTTTTTTTAATACTTTTCGTTTGGAATTTTCATTAAAATAATAAATTTGTTAAAAATAATGGTAAACATAATTCTATACATTATGAACAAAGTAAAAAAATTAGTAGTTAACAGAAAGGTTTATAAAATACTCAATATTTCTTAACAAACTTTTAGGCATGTCAGAATATAATAAAACTCAATGGTGTCGATTAAAGTAAGATCCTGTGTTCACTAATTGGCGAACAAAACGGAACAGTTATTTCTTTATTTAGATCTAAAATTGTGTATAAAAGCATCTATCTATCTATCTATCTATCTATCTATACATTCATATACATTAAACATTGTATTTTAAGATATATGGAAATATATTTAAACATATACAAAAAACATGCATGTTATCAAAGTAAGGTAAATCAATTCTTGCTAATCCCCGAAAAGTAATTTTTATAAAAGCTCCATTTTGGGCTCAATTTTTCCATACAATTACCGTTTTCATAATTATCCGCCTTGTCTTGCAATAACATGTTATTAAGGATTTTTTTTACTAACTTTCAACTCCCCCTGACAGGCGTAATTCATTTTCAGGTTTCCTAATAACTGCACTGTTATGACGATTGTAAATTAAGCTTTCAAATTCATTCCACTGTGATGGGTTTAAATTTACCGCCCTCAAGTTAGACCTGACACTATATTAAAACCAAATGTTTAAATGTAAATACTATTAAATATATATATGTACTTACGGTGAAAAGGTTCTGCATAATATATAGAAACAATGCAATAATAACTCTAAAGTTACACCTACACACAATGGCCAACCTACAGAAGAATTTTCTTATTGGTAGAAAAGTGAAGCAGATGCCACGCCCACTACGAAAACTTAAACATAGCAGAAGCCATGATTGAAGTATAATTTGTTAATGTTATATTGATATTTCCTAACCTATAAATTATAAAGAAAAATAATAATATAAATAAAGAAAATGTTTTGAATGAATGTGAAAGACTAACAAATGAAATCTTACGTAACTTGGCTGAAAATAATTCGTTTATGTATCAATATAATAAAAATCCTATTTATTATTATTATTATATTATGAACCGTTTTAAAATACAATCCGTTTTCATATTCGAGAGCCTTCAGCGCTTTTACGCATGCGTCAGGTCTCCTGCGATTTCTTCCAAATAGGGGCGAGGAAAATGGGATGTTTACTTTTTATAGTGTTAGTTTACTAGTAGCTGGGTTCTATTTGCGCTTTTCGGGAAAGAATTATGGAAAGAATAAATACTATTGCAAAAATGCTCCTCCGTTATTTTTTTCTTAAAAGCGAAAATGTCCAAAAGAATTTCTTAGGAAAGTATCCATCTCAGCGTATCACCCCTTTAAGGAGTAGAATCGTCCCGAAATGGTAGGTCTGCCATTCAGAAACGGACTGTACTACAAAATAATTTTAAATTTAAATAATTTATCATTGAATATACTTTTTAGTGAATTAGCTACAAAAAAAAATGCCGTATGTTTCTATTAGAAAAAAATTAAGTATTTTTATGCTTTATTGTTGTTTATTAATAATTTAATGCGCAGATTGAATTTTTTTATGCATTAAAAACATACATTGAGACCTGCGGATTGCTGACACATGAAATTTCTCACTAATATTTCATTAGTGAGTTTTTTTAGTTTTGCTTTTGAGGCACCAGTGCTATTCCGACGATTACTTTTATGCTTTATTTGTTTTTATTTTGTGCAAATATAATAAAAGATGAAAATGATGCTATTTAAAAGGGCAGTTACAATATGAATAAAATTTCATGAAAGATAAATAACCAAGGAAGGCACAAAAGAAAGTAATTTTTTTTTTCATGGTATATCGATTGGCTTCAAAATTTTTAATATGATAAACAATAATACAATATTTGACATTTATTTTACCTGCTTCCTAATAATTTTGGTTTAAAAAATGATATTTAATTCTCCATTTTTATGATCTGAATATTATTATTATCATTATTACTACTAATAATTATATATTCAGTTCCTTAAGAGCTGTTATTTAATAGTTTGGATTTGTAATTACTAATATGGCTAAACCGGAGAATACGGTACCTGCCAATCACAGTCTTCATAAGGATACATACGCGCAGGGATACATGATGGCTTATACTGTTATCTCAAGATCGCAGTTAGCCAGACGAGGGTTAGTTTTTCTAGTAAAAGATCGTGCAAAACCATTTTTAAATAAGCTTACCTGAAAACCTCATTCGACTTTTCACTAGTTAATTGAAAAACGAAAATTCATATCTTAAAAGTAGTGCCAAGTCGGCCATCTTGTCAAAACTCGACCGTAGTCCAAAACAGCCTGGTAGCGTAATCTCCGGTTTCACCCTAATATGTTTCCATAAATTTTTTGATAAGTGCTCAACATAACAGTAGCAATTATTTTTCATGTTCTTTTGTAAAAGCAAATGGACCTAACAGTAGTTATTAAATAAATAAATAAATAAATAACGTCTATCATTATCTGTCCAGAAAATTTGCAAAAAAAGAAGTTACAGTAAAGCAATTTCCAGTAACTTGAATGCAATAAAAAAATTCTGAAAAATAGGCCACTATAACTAACTTGAAAGTATTTTCCAAGCAGTTATTTTCATTCTTACTGGGGGAAAAAAATGATAATAAAAATTTTTGCACAAAGAGTCTATTTGGATCATTTTAACTTATTATTTTTCTTTTTAAAGTTCTAAATATCAAAAATTTTATTTAAATCTCCTCCAAAAATCCAAAGATGATCAAAATAGAACGTAAATAATAAGATTTTAAATTCAAAAAAAATATAATTATCAATAGCATTTTTATTTTTTTGAAATTACATTTTTTTCCCCTTTTAAATTTTTCTTTCTCGTTCGATTTCTGAAATCTAATTTGGACGTTTGAATATCAGAAAACTACGAATTACCCTAGACAGCAACATTGAACTATCTCCAGAAAGATTGTGGTTTACATGTTTTATTTTTATCAATATGTTTGCATTCTTGTTTTTTATATGTAATGCTCTTCAGGAAACAATAATGACTGAATTATACATCATTGTACGATTACTTTTTATGGATGTTGGAAAAAGTACTCTGCAATGAACAGCGGAGATCGTCAAATAAATAAATAAATAAAAATTGGATGAATTTTTAACTTTTTGGAGAAATTATTATACAAATTGTAAAAATTTCAAAAATAGTTTAGTTATTTTATAACTTCTGAGATGCATTAGGTATAAGAACTTTGAAAAATAAAAATTATTATTTAAACATGGTTGAGACTAAATGTTTACTAGGTCCTTACCCAGAACAGCCGTTTCACACTTGATTGGCGATCATCAGCTGGGAGTAGTCACCAATAAGCAACGAGTTCTCAGTACAGAGATCATTAAGAATTAACGGTAAAAAAAATATGGCATCTCCAAAATAAAAAAGGAAAATTCCTGTGTTGGCACTCTGCCGGCCTCAAATGAATTTCATGTAAGCGTTAAAAATACAATTTGCCTAAAATTATTTAAACACCAAAGGTTGAGATCAAGTGTTTACTATGTGACATCCCAGAACGGCCGTTTCACCCAGTATTGGGCGATCGTCAGCAGGGAGTAATCACCAGTAAATAACGATGTCTCAGTACAGAGGTCAACTAGTAAATATTTTTACCAAAATTTTTATTTTGTAAGTAAAATTACATTACTGATTGATGGCATAAATTAGATATTATTTATAAAATATTTAATGAGATTTTCAAATCAGTTTCTCTGAATTTGGCAAGCAGCATGAAAAGTTTGCTTTATCTTTATTAAGTTTGTTAGCAGTTTTCATCTGATATTAATTATTAATCATTTATCAGCAAAAGTTAACCTTCACATTCTAATTTACTTGGTACAGTAATTAAAAAATAAGATTTTATTTACTTTCCTTCTAACTTATGATTCTAGATTTATAAGCCATCCTTTATAATTAAGAATAATAAGTGTTTCTTTCTCTCAAATCAGAAAATTAAATACGCACATTAGACTATGTTCTGCTACTGTAATTTGCAACTCAACACTGATATACGTATGTAATGTTAGAAAAGTAGAGACAGATCAAAAATTTGGTCTAAAATCATGCTTATTTTTATTCTTGTAGATAGATGATGCTTCAATTTAAAATAACATTAAATCTAGATTGCTAAACAACCAATAAAGGCATCAACAATAAATAAAAACAGAAGTAATGAATCATTGTATAGTTCACCAGTTCTTCAAAAACATTTATTTGATTCACCAACTCTGTGTTTTAGGTTATGGACAGCCCTGTACACACTTGTCCGGGAGTCTGGAGATGAATTCGGATGATCGTGGATTATCAAATAGAAGGAGGAGTCAATGAATGGTGAATATTTCATGAATGATGTTCCTATATCCTACAACATTGCATGCTGTTCAGGAAGCCAATGGTGGACAGATCTCATATTAACGTAAATATATGTATAAAAAGTTATTAAAGTTGAATGCAGTAAATACATTCGCATGGTATCTTCTGTTTCCTTGACAGACCCCTGGACAACATCATACTTAATACTATTATGAATAAGCATTGGAGTTCGTTTTGTAAATTATTAAATGCTTCCAAGATGCTAATACATGTTCCCCTTCATTACATGAACTCAACTCTTACTCAAAAAAAAAAAAAAAAAAAAGTATTAATTCAGCCAATTGGTTTGTACATTTTCAACCGGTTTTCAAACAGATACGTTTCCATGCAGATTCTCAACATTCAGGTGAGGAAACACCGATTTACAACTAAACAAAATATAGACTGCATTAAAATAATTCAATAAATAAGTTTTGGTTTATTTATGGGTAAATTCACTATCTTCCCATCTGTAGGTCATATATTGTACAAAGTAATGAAGAATCTTTTGTTGCAAACTGGAGTAGCGTTCTTCATTTGTTAATTCATTGCAAATATATATGGAGTGCTCAGAAGCCAATAAGTGTAAGTCAATAAACCAAAAAATGAAAACGGTTTTTTAAAATTATGTGCCAAAAAATAACAACATTTGTAAATTTGAAGAATACATTTTTATTGAAAGATAACATAACTATAGACTTGGAGGAGTGATTTGGGCACTTTGTCAACCAAAAGTATAAACATTAGAGTTTGGTCCTGAAGGAGGAGTGAGACATGATACTGTAGGTCCTTTTTTTTTTTTGAGGGATTTCCTCACTCCAGGATGAGATATTATCTCGATATTTCGGCCCCGTGCCTCGGGCCTTCTTCGGGAGATGTTTTAGAAGTTAATCACATGAAGGAGAACGCATAACGAACGACTTCCGTCGTTGATTCCTCGGACGAGTTGCTCATGTTGTTGATTCCGAGACGAATGATGGCTGCACGCCTCGGAATCAACAACATGAGCAACTCGTCCGAGGAATCAACGACGGAAGTCGTTCGTTATGCGTTCTCCTTCATGTGATTAACTTCTAAAACATCTCCCGAAGAAGGCCCGAGGCACGGGGCCGAAATATCGAGATACTATCTCATCCCGGAGTGAGGAAATCCCTCAAAAAAAGGACCTACAGTAAACATTAGAGTATGACTTACAGAAAAAATTTCAATTTTAAAAAAACTGACTTACACTGATTGGCTTCTGAGCACTCCATATATTTATTGCAACATCTTAACATATGAAAAAGTTAGATATTAAACAGGAAAATGCATAAAACTTTCATAAACTTTGGCATGGGGAAAAACTAAAAAAAAAAAAAAAAGCAAAATACATAATATTTTAAAATATATTTCCAATAATCCCCCGACCCCAAATTATAGAACTTTTAGTTTTTTTGTTTAATTGCAATCAAATTTACTTCTTTTTTTTTTTTTTTTGAAATCCAAATTCTGTTCTGCAGTCTTTTATCATAACCTTAAGGTGACACCATTCCCCGATTTCACATGTTGGTGCATTTTAGTTAAACTTTATACTTGCTTTTTTCCAATCTCCATCTGCCTACTTTGCTTCTTTCATAGTTCATTAAAAACTGTTCGTGATCATCTTTTCAATGTATGCTGTTAAATGAAAATTATATTCACTACATAATGACTTCATCTAGAGACGATCTATAAATTACTTTTCCATAATCATCAGTGAAGCATCTACCTCATCTCTCTGCTAATATCTCCAATTACAACTGAATTATTCTCTGTTTAATGAAGAACTTGTAGAATTCCGTTACCATTTATAATGCTGCAACCAAAATACTTCCAGTTTAAAGCTTATAAACTGTTATCCAGTTTTTTTTTTTAAAATATATTAAAAATTTAAAAATTAGTTTAAATTTCAAATTCTTACAAAATACAAAATATTAATTAATTTTAATTAAAATACAAAATAGTTTTAATTTTTCATAATTTGAATTTAGACATTTAAAGAATAAAAATATCTCCTGGTGCAGGGCGAGGAGGGGTAGGGGAGGCACAAGTTATTAGGAAGGACTGGTCCCACCCTTCAAACCAATCAAACATATTCCCCTTAGTTTCCCCACCACCCCATCTTCATTCGGATTTCAAGATTGTGACATCGGCGGTGAAAATCTCAAATCCTTGGATGCGCCTACAATTTCTCTGGCCAAGTGTGATATGATATCCTATCACAAGTTTATTCATTTACTATTTCTTTTCTAAATTAAAAAACTTGAAAATATTTGCAAAAAAAAATAAAAAAAATTACAAACCATTGTATTTGTGAATGTATTTTAAATATATGCTTAAAAAATTAAAAACGAATTCCATTAATATTACATATCTCAAAATTTGTTGAAATTAACACTAGATGCAGCTGATGGTGTGTTTTAATTTACAGCTTACTGCATTTTGATTTTCATATTTGAATGACTAAAAAATACAATATCTCGTATGAAGAGGAAATCTTTTTGGTTCTTTTATGCTTTCCATAGTTACCACTTTGTTGAATTATTAGGCACGTAAAATTTGATATTACTTTAAACTGGTTAGTTGTTAGTTTAAAAGCTTTGTTTTATACTATAGATAAATTTCTTTTGAGCCTAGCGGAACACAGGCCAAAGATTTGACATTTCTTCTGTTATTGTGTATTTTCGGTTGTGTTGGTCTGGCCGACGAGTCCTAAAAGAGGACAAAACAGTCGTTCCAGTCTCTCCCCAGTCACAGCTGAAGGTGAGAAATCTTTTTGGCTTCTTTGTGCTTCTGTAGTTACCACTGTATTGAATTACAGTAAAACCTCGTTAAGTCATCACTCCGTTTAAGTTGTCGTTTTCCTTTGGTCCCGACAAGGTATCATACACAATAATGTAAAATAACCCTCCTTTACACGTCACCAAATTTAATTCTACTCCCGATAACTCGTTACCCTCAAAAATGGCCAAAAGCATCTTTCTTCTCCATTTTGCATGCCATCCTGTTGAATTTTCAGCCCCGCCCCTTCACTTTAAGAAAGCCAAGCCTTTATGGGGAATTTTCGACCATGCCTATCACTTCATTCCTTTCCTACCCCTTCGGGGATTTGGGTTGTTGGAATCTTGCTGCTACTCTGTCGAGTGTAGAACTTTTTCTTGACCGCTCTTGAGTGTGACTTCATTTCATAGCGAGTAAGCCTCGCTATGAGGGTTTTCCGCTTGTAATTTCTTGGTTTGATTACGTTTTTAATATGCCAGAGAAACGAAAACTTACCTCTTTTTTTTTTTTTCTTTAAAAGGTAACGACTTAATTGCACTTTTTGAAAAATCAAATGTTTCGAAAACAGCTTTTGCCTAAGAACACCATATTCCCAGGACTACATTAAACGATATTCTGTCATCGAAACAAGTAATTGAAGAAGCTGACTGCAAAGACAAAAGAAAGAGAATGAGGAAATCGAAGTTTGACGAGATCGAGGTTTTAGTTCGATGGGAAAAACATACCAGATTGCAAAATGGATCAATCGATTTCTACCGTGATTCTCAAAAGAAAAAGCCATGGAAATTGCTAAAGAGTTGAACATTGAAGATTTCGGCGGCAGCAATGGTTGGCTTGAACGTTTCAAAGACAGACATTGCCTTTCTTTTAAAACGATTAAAATGTGGTAACTATAAAAAGTGCTTTTTTGATTTTCCACTCATTCATATGCATGAATTGATTTCTGAAAATCTTGTCTTTCTCACCAAATCCTACAGCAATTTATGAAAATTCTGTATTTTCAGTGTTTTGGGGGGATTTTTTTTCTTCAAAAATTCCTACTCCGCCTAAGTCGACTAAAATGTTTGGTCCCTTGAGTGACGACTTAAGGAGGTTTTACTGTATTGGGCATGTAAATTTGTTATTGCTTAAAGATGAATTTAATGATAGCTAAAGTGAATATATTCCTGATGAAAGAGACATGTTCTACAGTGAAGATTATTTTTGTTTGTTTTGTGTACATGGTACTAATATAAAAACTCTACAGAAAGTGTTAAGTATAATTCTTTTTTATATATCTAAAAATTTATATGTACATATTTTAGATACATGAAGAAAAAATGTAAAAGCAGAGATATTTACAAGTTTTTATTTATTTTTTCATTTGTTTTTGTTTTTTTTTTTCTTTTTTTTTAAAAAAGAAATCTACATTTATATAACAGAACATACATTTTTTTCAAATCTAAGATTATAAACACGGATTTTAAATAACCTCTCCCAATGACAAAATTTAAATTTAAACAAGGATGTAAAATATGAACAAAATAACTTAATTTAACATGCATTCAAAGTTAATTACATTCTATCATACAGTAATTTGAAGTTTCATTCAAAATTTGTTCTATTGTACTAAATAAACTCAACTTACAGTATTTCACATTGCAATACCTTATTTCCAAGTAGACTTCTAGGTAGAGGTCTTTAAAAATAAGTATTCAAAAAAAAAAAAAAAAAAAAAATGAATACTGTAGAATTAAACAATTCCATCAAAAGCATTATTTGCCTGAGGCAACTTAATTCTGTTACTTCATAGCTTTAAAAACTATGATTGGGGGGAAAAAAAAGAAAAAGAAAAAAAGTTCAGAATGTCTCAGTTGTACTTAACTTGCGGGCGAGTCCGTTGTCTTTTGATCAAATTTACTTTTGTTGTTTTTCACCATATAAATAAAAAATGTTAAATCTTCTTTCTCCACCACTTGTATAGTTTTAAAATGCCGCATTAATGTCTACAAAAATAGAAAATATATTAGTATCATTGTAAAACCTCAAAATTTTAAAAAAAGTAGAATGCCGATTACCTACATATGAATTTGCTCTTACTATTTTTCTTTATGATACATATTTAATATCTAAGATTTAATATCCATTTTTTATGAATACATAGTGTTGCTAAGTAGTCGATTCTTCCAACTCTGCTGAAGACACACAAGTACTATATCAGCAATTACTTTGACATCTACACAACAGGTGTATATGTTTGCATAATTTTTGTAAAACGCTGTCGCCCAGCTATTGCGAAATAGGAACTGAGCAGCATGCAGAGAAGGGGAATCAATTTTGGGAATTTGTGGGCGTCAGGGGGAAGCAGACGAACATCATGGCTCTTATATTTTAAAAGTTGCACCCTACCAAATTTCAAAGTTAGTACAGCCATTAAGCCTGGGATTTCAGGAACCATTTTTTGAGGGATGGGTTCAAAATAAATACCTTTCTATACTAATTAAATAATTCATTAATCTCCTATAATAATCATCACGTAAAAATATGCACAAGGTCTATTTCTTTATAAAGTTGTAGAATTTGCAATTTGTACATTCACTGCAAGTTGGATAAGCAACGCAATTTAAGTATTCATCTACAAATTAAATAGGAGACAATCCAACAGTAATTCAGGGGGCATCAAATCAATGTACTAAGTATTATTGTTACTTATAATTTTTTTTTAATTTACCTCAGTTATCAAAGATTAATAGTTTAAAATATGAAAAGTTAAAAACAAACAATTCTTTATTTTTTCTCTTCTTTCTTACTATATATATATATATATATATACACTCGTGTTTGTGAAAATTGCAACACCAGGAAGGAATCATCAGAATGGAAGGAAATTCATTACACACATTACTAACAGCGATACAAACAAACGATTAAAGTTTCAGAGCAATGCACAACAACAGTAGTTGCAAAAAAAAAAAAAAAATATGGTGTAAAGCATCCACGAGCTGCAATAAGAGCTGCTAAATGCCATGGCATAGAATAAAACAGGTTTTGGATGTGTTCCTGGTGTATCGCCTGCTAAGCTGCTTCTATCAGTCCACAGTTCATCGGTATTGGCTGATGGATGACAATAGCAGGTTAATTGCTGAATGACCATATCTCAGGCTGTTCAATAAGTGACACATCTGGCAAACATGCAGCCAAGGAAGAAGGGGTATTTGCCTTGCTTCGAAGATGGCCTGGACATTTCTGGCAACATGTATTCCGTGTTGCCATCAAGAAGCCATGTGGATGAGGTGTCTATCATCCTGCTGTGTAGTCACATTTTGTGGTCCACTTCCGGATTTTAGACTTGTTCCGTTCTCGTCAGTCCACTGCTTACACAATCACATCGCTGTTATGGCATACCACATACGAGCAGCAATTTCGAGGTATGAAAATCCTCCTTTATGCAAGCCAAACATTCAGCCCCATTCAAACTTATAATAGTAGCTTGCTTATAAGGTGCAGTTTGACATCGACAAGGCATACTGACTCCAGTAGGCACATGTACAGCTCACCGACGATGAAAAACTACTTGTCTGGAACCACAATAGTCCTCTACTTATACGCTCTTACATGCTAGTTCAGAGGGCGTTGCTGAGTCTAGGCATGCGCAATCATTCCAAAATTTTAATCATTCACATTTTTCCTTCATGGTGTTGCATTTTTCACAAACATGAGTGTATAAGAAATATAGATATTCTTACATCTGCTAACTGTGCTTTATTAAGACCAGGGCGGGCTTGTACTTTGTAGTGCCTCTTGTAGCGTCGTAAGGTATTCACTTGTAATTGAAAAAGATCCACCTAAGTTAAAATACAAACCAAATTATTATACATATAAGAATTTAAAAAATTACAATTTATGCAAGCTTTTATTTGAAATGAAAATAAAAAATTACAATCATTGTAAGTCACCCTTGATCCAAACCAAAATATCTTGCATAGTTACCATTATACTATTATGATCATTAACTAAATGGGTCAAGCCAGAATTCTGAGAAGCAAATTTTAGCTCTACTATTTTTAATCAATTTCCTCCAAAGTAAAGATTGCAAGAATTATTTAACATTTATCTTAATGAAAATGTTTCTCATCCTGACCCACATGAAATTTAGTTTCTTCATTTTATCAGGTCTTGCAAAAAAGCAAGAATTCGAATTAATTAGAAAAAACTGAATCCGAGGTGTGCGTGATAAGTTTCAACAGGTTCCTCTGACGATTACATCTCCCTGAGATAGAGAGGCAAGAGATGAGATAATAGAAAAAGAATAGAGCACAAAAACAATTTGTTTGCTATAATCATGAAGAAACTGGCAAATAGGAACTTTTTAAGAATGTGTAGCACAGCCAATTGGAATGTAAGATTATATATAAATACTTGTTTAGACATAAAAATAGTCCTTTATAATCGTACCATTATAAATTTAAAAAAAAAAAAAAAAAATTATACAAAAATTTTTCTTTACATTTTGTCAAGTGAAAAAGTTTTAAATTGGCTATCAAACCAACAAATTGTTTTGGGTTTGCTGCTGTTTCACTATGGAGTCTAGAGTAGCTATAACCAAAGAATAACCATCCACTGATTATTACAGAATAACCACTGGTTAATAAGGAAAGGTTTTAAGACTGATATATATTTATTTCCAGGTTTCATAATGTCTTTGACATCTTCCTGTACCCATTTTATGCCTGTATCACCCTCCTCCATTCCTCTCTATCTTCCCAGGCCCCATCCTCTAGTCTTCTTTCTTTCATTACTTCATTTATTCCTTGCATCCATGTCAGTTTTGGTCTTCCTCTCTTTCTTTTTCCTGTTGGTACCCATTCATGTATCTTCTTCTTTCTTCCTTCATCCTCTTCATATGACCATACCATCTTAATTGTGTAGTTTTTACTGATTCTACAAGGGATCCCTGCACCTTCGTTTTTTCTTTTATGACTGTATTTCTAATTTTGTCCTTCCTTGAAATTCTTGCCGATCTCCGCCAGAAATCCATTTCTGTTGATTGTAATTTCGCCTTCGTTCCTGATTTTAAGTGCCATGTCTCTGAACCATATGTTATTGTGCTTTTAACAATTGTATTATATATATGTGTTTTTGTTTTTACAGTAATGTCTTTATCCCATAAAATGCTGTTTAATTTTGATATTGCTGATCGTCCTTTGTTAATTCTGTGGTTTATATCATCTTCATGATTTCCGTTTTTATTAATTTTGACTCCTAAATACGTGTATTCATTGCAGTGATTTATAGTTCCTTTTCCATTTTCCAAAATGAGATTTTTTGAAGTTGCACCTATTGCCATATAGTTTGATTTCTTCATGATAAATATTTAGCCCCCATTTCTCATATTCCTCTATCAATTTCCTTGCCATGTATTCTATGTCTTCGTAATCTTCTGCAATCACCAATTGGTCATCAGCAAATAATAGTGTATATATGGTTTCATCATTTAATAATAATCCCATCTGTGAGCATTTCTTTTTCCAAGTGGTTAGGACATTTTGGAGATATATTTTAAATAATATAGGGGGATATGTATATCCCCTATATATGACTGATATATAATAACTGAATAAAAAGAGCAAAGGCTTAAAATATTGTTTTCTAAATTTTAATTTCCACTTATGGTGCTGATGACGTGAAGAAAAATTGGCTGTATCTTCACAGAAAGAGTGATGTGGTTTTTGTATTGGCTTTTTTCAAATTCAACATCACTGTCCAGCTATATATATTCACAAATATATATAAATTTGTGATTTAATTACTAAAATATATAGGAGACACTAGTGTTTATAAATTGGCATAGGAATCATAATCAACTTTAAATTGAATCGCTCTAATTAATGATAAATTATTAATGAAAACGAATTTTCTGCTTTCACTCAATACAACTGAAATGTATCGCTGACACAGGTGCACTTCCATTCAAGGTTATTAAGCTTTATGGTTGTCATTATTAATTCATTAAAGTTAAAAATGAATCACTTATTGTCATTTCGTTTTTCACTTTTACTTCGTGTATCAAATTAAGACAAGTTGTTGACACTCTTCACGACGACATAATGAAAGCATTCAAGTTACAGAACAAGTTAGGGTGGCATAAAGATTTTACAAGTTTTTTAAGCCCCTGTACTATTGCAAAAGAAATTCATCCAGATTTGTAGAACAGAATTTCACGAAAGCTTTTCTGTTCACTACATATATTCAAATATATTTGCTCCAATCAGTAAATGAGCTCCTCTCATTAACAGTTTTAACAAAATCTTTTCTTGGATTTTCAGAAATATGTCTTACGATTGACCTTTTTTAACCTCAATTAACTGCCAAAATAATTTTCATTAACTGAAATTAGAATAATCAATTAAAACAAAGAAATCCAAAGTAGCAGACAAATTATGGTTAAAAAATAAAACAAAACAAACAAACAAACAAAAAAAAAACAGGTTACAAAATGGATACTGAACCTCAAACTATAAGTTCAATGAATAACAACCATACCATTGTCAATTCAAATTACAGTATGCCAAAAATAGAAACTTACTTAAAATCCATTTTCTTTCATTAAGAGAATTTAAAATTCTAATTAATTAGAGCATTTGGACAAAAATGAAAAGGTGTTGATTTAAATCTGACCTCCTCCCAAAATCTTTTAGCAATAATTTTTTCCTTCCCCTCCTGCAAATTTGAGATTAAACACTTTCCCTCCTAAGTTGAAATAAAATATTTCAACTATTACAAAAATGAACTTTTATTTGGGAAGGATAAAATGAAATGACCTATCTTAAGAATAAATGTGATATCTTCCAGAATTAAAAACAAAAATAAAATATACAACATATATTAAAAAAAAAAAACAACAACTTAAAGAGTGAATGAAGAATTTTCCTAGTTCAGATAATGTTGGATCACTAAGTCTAAGCTAAATACAGGGTGATTCACGAAGATATGCAGAAACTTCGGGAGCTCATTCTATGTGTAAAAGTAAAGAAAAAAAAGTTATATAAACATAGGTCCGGAAATGCTTCGGTATCGAGTTACAGCTAACGAAAGATTTCGCCCATAATTTAGTACCCTGGGTAAAATGAAGACTTGCGGGAAGTCTGGGAAGGTAAATTACGAGGCGAAATCAGTAGTTTCTTATGGTTGTTGACCTGAAAAATCGAATGAAACATGTCGCAGAACTGTATCTCCCAGTGGTTTGAAGCTTATCCCACGTGGAACCTAAAAAAAAGTTGGCAACACAATAACAGCTGTTCAACAATAATGTGAATTGCATTGTTTTGATTTATTGTGAGAGCTAACAACTGAGATGTAGACCATGTATGTATTGTTGTACTAAATTGTGGGCAAAATCTTTTGCTAGCCGTAATTCAATACTGAAGCATTTCCGAACCTATGTTTATATATTTTTTTTTTCCTTTACTTTTACATGTAGAATGAGCTCCGGAAGTTTCTGCACATCTTCGTAATCACCCTGTATGTATGTATGTGTGTATATATATATATATATATAAATAATTACCATGACCTATTCCTTCTTCAGAGCTAAATTATATAAATATTCAGCAATAATAGAGCAAATTTCATTTGGCCATTTTTAACCTTGACTTACAGCTGCTTTCGACGCTCTCGAAAACTTGCCTCAAGCTGCCAAGCGGCTCAAAAAACTCCCACTTGCTATAAATACGAGTTCTAAATTCAGGCAAGTATTAGATGCAAGGCAACACCACAGCAAGAGATATAAATTTGAGAAATGGCAGCAATTAGGTGAACTACTGACGAGCTAAATTTACTGAGTGACCTTTATAAAACGAAACCATGTCTTCTTTTTTTTTTTCTTCGTTATTGCTGTAGGAAGAATCAAGCACTGACAACAGAACTAAAGCTGAAAAGCCAGCATCTTCATCGCTTCCCTGCTATGCCATTTTTAATTGTGGTATCAATGAGACTTGCCACATAAAGTTATCTTTCCAAGTAAAATCGTACAAAATCGGCCACCTGCAGCTGGCAAGATTTCAAGAGCATGTAAAGCAGCCATAAAATAGGAATTTTTAATACATCCCTGTATAATTGATAATGAAATCAACTGCTTCCTGGAATAGATCATGTGATCGAAGCAGATATCTTGAGACCTCACTGTTGATTGGGTAAGAGATTTTGAAGAACAATCATTTTAATTTCTACTTTTGAAACCAAGCTGTTACTAACAACAACTACTAGCTGATGATGACCAAAAAGCATGAAACAGCAGGATATTACCTAGCAAATACTTGATCTATTTATCAATTAAAATGAAATTATAAATCTTGTTCATTCTTTTCTAATATATATACAATTAAATCAAACAACTTCTATTACTGGAAAATCATCTTTATCTTCATTATTTCGTCTTTTTGATTTAAAAAAACTTATTCAGGAATTACAGTTGAGGAAAAGAAATCTGTCTTCCTCCTCACATATGTTAAGAATACAACATTTAAAAAATAACAATCGACGTTTTAAATAATAAAACATACTTATACTTAACTTTAATCAATACTATAAACTTCCATAAACTTATACTTAGATTACACAGTATAAATTTCTTCCAAAAACCAATAAAACAATCATTAATTAATTAATCTATATCTTAAATACTGAAACAATGCCAATCATTAAAAAATAGTTTCATTATTTAAAGCATATGATTATTAACTGTTATTAAAATTTATAAGTAATTTTCTTTCTTTCTTCTCCATATATTGCTTAAAATATCCAAATGTTTATGAAGCGAGCATTTGCACAAAAACATGTTTTCATAATTTTCCTTTTCTATGAGAAACTGTCCTCAATATCCCCTCTATTCAGATTTACTGAATGAAATCAAATGAACAATGTTTATCAGAACATAAAAAAGATTATGGTTGCAAGCATAGGTGTAGCGAGAAGGGGGACAAATAGACTCATTGTATCCAAAATATGGAAGAAAAGTAACATTTTGGAACTTTTTTCTTTTGTTTGTGAAGTCCTTGTTTGTAAATCCACCAGCCCCATTCCAAAATCCTGGGTACTCTTATAGTTTCAAGTTTAATTTAATGAATCATGAATTCAACCTTTACTGAAAATCAGTTATAAGTTTTTAATAAGTAAATAAATCAATAAGAAAGTCATAGGAAAAAAAATAAATAAAATTAACAGAAAAATTACCTCTGGAACATCAACATCTTGATCATTGGATCCTGTATCATCATCACTATCTTTCCTTTTACGTTTCGTGCGAACACTTTGTATGACTCCTTTGTGGTAATCACAAATATAAATATGCCTGGCCTGCAGAAAATGAAAGTTAAAATTTACTATAACATTAAAAAAGTCATTTTTAAATTTGGATGGAAAATATATTTGGAATTCTATAATTATAGATTCTTCATTTTGTGGGTGAATAACAAATACTAAATACTTATGTTTGGACAAATTTGAGTTAACATAATTAAAAGCATTTTCACATTCTAAAGCAAACATTTCTTAACATTTAAGTAGTGCCATTCATTGTGGGAAATATTCCACAAAGACAATAAAAAAAATCATGCATTTGTATAATCCCAATTTACTAGAGAATAATTCACAAACATTGAAACTTGTGTCAGTTTCAAATAAAATTACCAAAATACTCCTATCCAAGTGATAAGAATTTCTAAACTCATAAAAATCATACATTAAAACTGACAGAATGTATTGCAAATTCTCTAGTAAATTGGGATTATATAAAGGCATGCTTTTATATCTAAGTGTTTACTATATAGGTCCTTTTTTTTTTTTTTAGGGATTTCCTTACTCCGAGATGAGATATTATCTCAATATTTCGGCCCGGTGCCTTCTTCAGGAGATGTATAAATGTCAATCGCATAAAGGTGAGCGCAGAACTAACAACTTCCGTTATTAGTTTCTCGGATAAGTTACTCATGTTGTTTATTCCGAGCAACCGGTGGCCGCAATTGTGAGATCTATGTGTTTGTGTGTGTGTCTGGAGGTGGAAAGAATTGCAAGTTTTTAATTAATGTAATTTCTTCCTTTATCTACTAAATGCAGAAGAAATGGTAAATTTTTACATAATTTTATACTGTAATGCACAATTTCACAGTTTTGTCCACCACCCAAAAAACTTTTCTGATGTATGCAGTTCTGTTCCTTTAATATTTCAAAAATGTGGCATTTCTATTTTCATACAGCAAGAGACAGCATTTGGTATCGGAAACTTCTCTGTGAAGATCTTTGAAGACAGCAAAAATTTTGAAAACTAAGCAACTGATTCTCATGGGATTCCTTCGGCCATCAACAACAATAATAATTATTTTAAATTTGCACATGCTTTAATTTGATTAAGATTTGCGGGATTTAAAAATTTAATGAAATTTTAACGAAAAGTTTTTTTTTTAATTACTAATATTTTTACATTATGCTTACAAGTATGAAAGTTTTTCAGTTATACTTTCATGACAATGTTAAGAAAGTATGTTTCTAGTTCTTTCAGGAACTTCTTGTGGCTTCCAGAAACAGCAATCACAATGGTTATGAATAATGGGTGGGATTGTAACTTAACTATCTTCACTTTAATTGACAACATTCTGAATCTTAACAGGCAACAGATACAGATGGGGACGGGACTAATGACTGATCATTGCCATCTCAGAAAAATACCTAAACACTATGGCTCTTATCAAAGAAAATCCAATCTTGTACACAATGTGACGATGAGGAAGAAATACCCGTCATCATCTTCAGCTGTGAAGCTTTTGTCCATACGAGTTGCAATCCCAAAGATTACCACAATCTAGTGAAAGGGCTTTTAAACCTTATTAATGACACTAATCTCTTCACACAGACAAGGCAATATAGATAATACAGTAGGCTTACTGGCCGTTATGTTGGGAACATATGAAACCTACATTTCATTTTTAATTTCATGGTTTTGAGTTAGATTTTCAATTCAACTAGCACTTTTAGCAGTGCCTTTCAACCATTTTTCGCTTCATGGCACACCAAAATTTTTCTTTGCTCTTAATGAGTATAATAGATAGAAATTTTGCACTAATTACTATTGAATAAAAGTCCGTTTTAAAACCTTCAAAAATACCATGAATAAAAGGTATTTATTAATAATTTTAAAGATGATTTTAATGAATAGAAATTAATACTTTTGTTAAATTCTTAGAATGAAACAAGAATGCTGTTTAAATTTAGTTCAGATGATATTATTTGGTTATGTATGAAGTTAAATAATCATTATAGAAGCACTCTCACATATTTACTGACACCAAACTGAGGTCATTGCATGACACACAGGTTGAGAAGCTCTGATTTATAGTACACTTTAAGATAATAGGAAAAATTAAATAGAGAAGGAAACTAGAACTTAACACAAGAAGAATTTTAAAAGTCTCTATAAGAAGTCACCTCTGATAATGTAGTTCCATTAAAAAAGTCAACTAATATTTTAAAGTGTTGAGAGACAAAAAAAGAAAAAAAAAAAATACCAAAGTGTCAAAATCGTTGCACAATTAAGAACAAGAATCAAGAATTTCTGATTGACAAATCTTAATTCTGAGAAACAAAAATTTTCACTACAATTTTGACATGTGAATAAAAATCCCATTTTTCTTTCTTTCTTTTCAATACATGGTTATCATTTCAGCTTCATAAACAAAAAAAAATCTGAAAGTTATTATCTGGATAGTTTAAACTCAACTATGCAAACAAGTAATGATAAAAATATTTCTGTACTTTTAATCTCAAAAAACGACTAACAATTTACTACCAATTCTACAATACAACTAGAACTACTTCTATTAAATTTAGCAGTAACAAATATGTCTTTCTAGCTTAAACAAATATGACGCTTCTTTGCTGTATTTCTGTACCAACGGCTGTAAACAAATCTAAATTAAGAAAGGCCCGCGAAAACCCCCTACTGCTTAAGACTGGACCAGTGCAATGCTTAGGACAGGTGCTGCTGTTTAAGGAGCAGCAATACAAAATTGTTAATTCAACTTCACATTAAAGCCGAGATTATATAAACAATATAGATAATGATAGGGGGGGGGGGGGACGTAACCAAATTTGACATTAAACCGCCGTCGACAAAAATACAAACAAATTTAACTAAACGATTGAAGAGTTATTATTATTATGATCTAATATTCACAATCCACTGCAGATAAATTGCCATTACAAAACAGTAATGGACAAATTAAACTCGTAACACAAGTCAAGTCAGTTTGAAGATTGCTCCACGATTCGTTCAAGGCCAAGGCAACGAATTTAATTATCAAATTGATTTTATTATTGTCTGCTCAACTCAAACTACCAACCCTGTTGCGGGTTAGCAACAAAGTTTTCACACAAGTCACCATCAACAATGGAGGAAATTCATAACGGGAAGAAATAGAAAATTCTGCTTCACAATGCTATTACGTCAACGGTCAATTTTCAAACAGAAAAAAAAAAACCAGAAGCCCTTCTCCTCTCAGTGTCAATGACAACGATTCCATATTTAACATAAATGTTTCAATCGTCGCAATTTCAATTTTGTATCTTTAGGTTGATTAAAGTAATAATTAAAAAGAAGCTCGATTCCACCCCCACAATAAAGGCCGAATAAAAAAACAAAACAAAGGGAAAGCAAAAATATTTTATTTTTCTAGGCTTCTACGCATCCTTTGCTTCATAATCGTCTATTTTATTTTTATTTAAGGACGTTTGTAAAATGAACAAAACGAGATACAAATTTGAAAATCCACTGCACTCAATGAAGAGGGAGGTGAGTGAGGCTTTGCTTAGAACCAATCCGAGCAACACAAGGAAGAACAAGGGGCGGAAACACCAACCAATCACTGAAAAATCAAGATTTGAAAAAAACTGAGCATTTTTGCATAGTCAATTTGTAAACTTTTTTTCTCTTCTTCAGTATTTTGTTCGAAGATAATAATCAGGCAATGATTTTGCTCTATGGCCGTTCGCCACAATGCAACGCTAACAACAGAGGGGGGTTTTGCAGTTTTGGAACCGTCCATTGAGCCGGTTGGTTCCGGATGAACTTCACACGTTCAAACAAAATTCAAGATAATGCAACCGAGGCAAAAAAACAACTTTCATTTCAGAGCTAATAAATGATAACAATTTCGATAAAACACATTTTCTTTCTTTAATTTTTGCACCTGCAAACTAAATATACTGTATATATAAATTCTAAATAAGGATCTGCAATATAATAAAGAACAAATGAACTACAGCTGATCTTTTTGTATAGACTACCGAAAAAATAAATATTCCTTTTTTGACAATAAGTCTACTTACAAAATTTATAATGAATTTTCTTAAAAATAAAATATTTCTAAGAAATTCGTTAAATATGTGAGAACGAACTGTTTTTTGGAGAAGTTTAACCATTTCTTGGAATTCAAGGACGCAGAACTAAACCTTGGGAGATCGTTCGCCTCAGTTATTCACAGCCAAGTAACCAACTGTGAGAAAACGCATCTCTATTACACTTATATAAAGAGCTGGATTTCAGAAAACAAAAAATACCGAGTCGACCTCCGGTCGGAAACGGTAGCTTCAGTCGATTTTCGGGCTAAAAAAATTTTTGGCTAGCTAATCAAAAACTTCGCACCACAAGGTGCGTTAGGTTCATGAATTCCCTCCATAATGTTGAAAAATACACATTCAAAACTGAAATGTTAAACAAAGTAATTTCGGCTTTAAATAAAAGAAAATTTAATGCCAATATATTTGTTAACTTCCCTAACTCTTAAAAAAACAACAACTTAAGTTTACCGTTATTAGCAATATTAGTAAATTACATCTAAAACTTACGCAAATAAGGATTAAACTTAAGTAATAAATTCCGTTATTTGATTATTACAACTGTTTGATAAAATAAATCGTAATTATCATTTAGTTTAAAAAAAAAAAAAAGAATTTATAGTACTTTTTTTTAATTTTTATTATAAAATAATGAAAAACAGAATTCTTTATTCCCGGATTAAATCCATTAGCACACTTCAAGCATTACAATCACTTCTCAAAACGAGAAATACAATTTAAAAACATCAAACAATCCCTACGGAAATGCACAGGATGTAGGGCGATGTTATGACAACTGTTGACTAAAAACAGGTGCAAAGGATTGCATTAAAATATATTTTTATGATTTTTCTGATTAATTCGTGCCTTCCCTGGAACGTTGAAGATTTTAGCGGTCTGAATGTAATAATTACGATAAGTAACTTTTATTTAGATAAATAATAACATTTTCCACAGACATGCCATTAATATTTGACAGTAAAATACCTTTGTAACAAAACCTGACTTTTCCTTTTCCCGTGATCTATTTTGTTTTTACCTTATGCCATGCATTCTTCAAATTTAGTCAAATTATTAGTGTACATGGAAGGAAACGTACAACAGAAATAAATTTTGAAATCCTTTTAACGTGTGTCTCATTTGTAGCAATCTTAAAAAAAAAAAAAAAAAAAAAGTTTTGTACAACTTTGTTAGAATTATTGGATGTTGTCTAAGAAAGGTTAAATGGAAATCTTTTAATTAAAACAGTAAAACTTTCAGGCCCCTTGGAAAGCAGTCATGCTATTCTTTTCAAAACCACTGTTCAAATTTGATGAGTTTTTCCAAGAAAATACCAGAATACCCAACACCAAGACAACTTCGAAGCATGTGAAATACACAATATTTTTACAATTATAGCAGCAAACTTTAGTATCCAACACTTTTTTGTAATTTTGTAAGAAGTATGATGAGAGACAATCCATAATGCAAAGATCGAATTGATAGCATTATTAATTTGAATAATTACAAATTATTAACATTATTAAGCTTAATGTGAGAAAATTCGAAGCAAAGAAAAACTGCCCACTCGTCTACTAAACATAACACTGATTATTCCTATCAATTTTAAAAAGGTTTACCATCCAACATAAGATTTGGAAGGAAAGAAAATGTGCCATTTTTCAACAGGAACCTACTTTGATTACTTTGACTGGAACCTTAGGACAGATATATGCACTCTTCAGCAGAAGTTCCACACTGTAGGAAAAATATTCATGTAGGATGTAGGAGAAATATTCATAAAAGCAAGGTGTGGGTGAATGCAAATCTAACCACTCGATAACTTTCTTGAATCAATTATTAGATCTTTAAATATGACCTGCATGTTTTTGAAGAGATTACCTGTTGCTTCTGAAATTTTTTCCGTGTTGAGAAATTTTCTCACAAAAGATAATGAAACTTCCCATAGAAGTAGAAAACAATTAACTTTTACTACTGGAAAGGTAGTAGGCCTGGTTGCAGATGTTGTGATTTGATTAAAATTTACTGGATTATTAATATCTTCTTAATATATAAAAATGAATGTTTGTTTGCCCTGTATGCATTCCTATACCATTCATCAGATTGTGATGGAACTTTGGTTAGTTGTGCGCACGCCCACGAACGTTTCTGAATTAGAACCATTTTACGATATCTGGTGCGCAAGGCGTTTCAACAAATGAGTGTATTTCCAGTTTCTGGTGTGACTCGCATTTGCAATGACCATCAACAAAGCACAGGGACAATCGCTACAAGTGTGTGGACTAAATTTGGAAAAATCCATGCTTCACACATGGACAGCTGTATGTGGCCTGCTCATGCGTCGGAAAACCTACTGATTTATTCGTGCATGCACCAGACGGAAAAGCAAAAAATATTGTGTATCCAAAAGCACTTCAATAAACAGAATTAAAACACAAACACTTTCTTTGAGTGGCATTGCAATGCATGACGGGTACAGCTAGTATTCAATAAATGTCTAACAAACGGGGGGGGGGGGGGGGGGAGGAAGGCAAATTGTCTGTATTCAGTGGGTGTAACGCTTCACAAAATGCAGCATAATAATTTCTCCTTCGATTGCTTTCGTAATAACAAGAAAAATAGGCTTTAAGTTCTTCCTGGATCTCCCTACTGACTCAACATACCAGAATGGCACAAATAGAAATATAAGTGATAAAAATGCCTACAAATTACAAAGCATTAGGAAGGAAATCAATGAATGAATTCTTAAAATGAATTTGCTGTATTCATACAAGAAAATTAATAGCAAAATAGGCTACCAAGCTTAAAAAAAAAAAGGGACCTAATAATTAAAAACAGCCATACCAGGGTTAAAGTAAAATTAATATAAACCATGGAATAAAACTAAAAGAAAAGTACACTTCACCATCAACTCTTTCTTGGAAATATACGTTTTGATAAATTGTTATTCTGCTTTTTTTTTTTTTTTTTTAAGTTTTAGTATTTCCACAATAATTTAAATTGTTCAGTGTTATTAAGGTTAATTTTTGCTAATGATTCTTCTTCATTGTTGCTGTGGCAAGCAAAGATATCTCATCCCCTGTCTGGCCACAAAGTAGATGGTTTTTGTATGCCAGCTTTGGGAAGGAAAACTATGTAAAGTTTGCTGCAATTTATCAAAAACCATCAAATTTTACCAACAGATTATGGAAACAGAAAAATATGTTCTTAAAATCCCAATTTAATGGATCAATCCTAGGAAATCAGCAAGTTGAATCCCAATCTTTCAGCAAATGCACATTTTAAAAGAAAAGTTGAGATTGCTTTAACATTAGCTGATGTTGCTGTTTCAAATGATGTCTTAAATGCTGATCCAGTGCAACTTGGATAATCCGAACGTCTTTAATTCGAAATCGTGGTTAATTTGAAGATTTCTCTTAGTCCCTTGAATTTCTTATTAAATCAATGTTAAAAAATAGTGGATAATTCGAATTTTTTTATAAAAAATTTCAAACCATAACGACTTTTCGGCATTTCATCGTTAAGAAATTCAACACGTGACGCTTCAGACGCCATTTGAGCTTCCTACTGTCAGTGTCTCCATGTCTTTCAGTAAACCATGCGTGTACAAGAATTTAACGTTCGCTGAAAAGGTCGCCGTCATTCGCGAGGTGGAAAAGGGTGTGAAGAAGAAATGCCAAATCGCCTACGAGTACCGGTTAGCGTCGAATTTCGTCGGTACATTGAAGGACAAACAAGGTAAGTGAAGCTGTTTTCCGTTCACTAAACATGCTTGATGATTTTGCTAACCTTAAGCGACTGAATTCTACAAAAATCAGACATTGCCCAATTTTTTGAAAAACTAATTTTCTGTATTGAATGTAATATGTACTGTAGCTTACGTAATATAAATCTTATTTTGTTTACATACATGTAGTGTTTAAGTCTTTCATACCATGATTTTTTTGAATAAATATTTACTTATTGACAGAATAATCTTTTCAAGCATTCAGTGGACCTGAAATTAAAGTTAAAAGATGTAACTTGTTTAATTCGAAATTTTGTAGTGGTCCCTTCAGCTTCGAATTATCCAAGTTGCACTGTAGTTTTAATAAACAGAGCCAGCAAGGAATTTTCAAGTTCAGAATTGAAGTCTGGCTAAATCTCAATGGGACATAAGGATCTTCAAAGTAGTGTGTGGTCTGGCAAAAGGTCATTTTGTTTCCAGTAACCAATAAATAGAAAGATTCCACTAAGAACAACTCCAATAAGCAAACGAATGCCGATTGAAAATACAGTGTTAAAGTCAGTGAAGCAAAATATTGATAATTATCTCATTTTTGTATTCATAAAAGAAAAATGTTTCTAACAGAAATATATCTTGATGGACTGAACTACGCAGACCATGCAGCTCTCAAAGATATTACAATATTTTGAAAGTTAAAGAATGAGTTTTATTTATTGCCAATTCTTAATGTACCAGTAAAGAAGTCTTCAAATTTGAAAAATTCAGATGCACAAAATATTCATAAAATTAACCGTTAACTATTGGCGGAGAAGTCGTTTCCATTGACGACAGGAATTATGATTCAATCATATTATATTATTTTGCAATTTTAATGTTAATTTAATGAGAAAATTAATCAATAGCTTCTTGGACTTGTTAAATGATTCTTCATAAGGCTCAAAAACATATTTTGAAAAACCAAACTAAGCAATGATTAAGAATCACTCGTCATATAAGACCTTTTTCACAAAGAAATTGCAGGAATTTGGAAGTTTGTGTGATGTCACAAACAAATTAATACTAATTCGAAGATTGCGATGGAGATACTATTTCCAACATGAAAATGTTTACATTTGGGCTATTAAAAAAGAACTTGAATTTCAAGTTATTTTTCTTTCCATTTTTAATTAGGTAGTGAAGTTTTTTAACATGTAATTTAGGAGATGAATGGATATAGGACCCTTCATTGCAAAGAAGAAGTGAAACAATTTTAAGGCGAGTTCCTAGCAGAAATGAAATGAAGGAGAAAGTGTAAAGATTATTTAAAAATGTGTATAATTTCTGCCTATAAGATTCAATCCAAGACATGCTTACATTTGACAATAAACAAACTGACAAAATAAGACTTATTCCAAGTCCTAAAACTACGACTTGAGTTTTCAAGTGCACTTAGTTTCAAATTAAACTGTAAGGAAACTTTAACTAGCATGGCTATGGAAATATATAAGCTACAACCTAAAAAGTTTGAGATTGAACTAGAGGTTAGTGACTACTTTGGTGATGAAGTGGTAGTTGTTGAAGATAGAAAAGTCAATTTGGATTCTGAATAATTAACCTTTCTAGTTTTCTTGAAACATAATCGAAACTGCTTAGGTTTTCAGTCAGCAATATTAAATCAAATATAAAAAGCATTTCCATTGATTAGTTGAATCCTTAAATTTGCCAAAAGGAACTTTCATTATTATTCTTGCATGTAAACCAGCTTAATACATGATACACATTCTTTTAATTATCAGGGGCTCCATAGCCAAATAACAAGCTCAAAGGCCCAAGTCTTTCTTTTTTCCTAATAGCAAAGCATAAATGTAGCCGACGTGCATTTAATAAAAACTAAATCAACTAAAAAATATACTTGCGTAATGTTTTGTTAAATCTATTGTAATTGTACAGAAGTAGTTTCTTTAGGGGAAATAAAAACACAATTTCATCTCTCCCTCTCCTCAAAAGACGGTCCTTGTTTTTTTTCTAATAAAAATGTGGTAACTTTGACTGGTTTATCTCGCAGCGAAAATATAGAAATGTCAACATTTGACATAGATAAGATTAGGCCTTCTCCCTTCCAAAGCAGTTTTAATTTACTACAACAACAATAATAATTGATAATATGGCAAACTTACACTATGATCCATATTTAACTTCAGCTTTCTCTGGGCAACAGTCTTTTGAATCCTTTTGCTGTAACTTGCATTTCCAGCAGGTCTTGAACATCGTTCACCATCATCCACGAGGCAGCAGATTTGATCATGACTACCTCTGCTGTCGTCTTCTGTACTGAAACCATTTAGACTCATACTGACTATGAGATCACTTTGGAAGTTGTTTCAAAGGCTATAGAAGAAGACGAGAGTAATTCACCAGGATGAGAAAACTTAAGAAATTTACATTTACAAAAAAAAAGAGAGAGAGAAGGAGACGACATGAAAGAAGAAAAACAAGCATATTTAAAATGCAACAACATTGGTTGAAATTTTGATTGTTTTTGAAAACATTTCCAAATCTCTTAAAAAAATTGCAAAACAATAATCATTTAGGGGAAAAGTAAATCAAATTAGTAACTCAAGATATTTAAGTCATAAATTATTTTTGCAGCAATTACTTATCAACTGTCATATTATTATTAAAAAGAAAAAATAAAGTTAAAACCATTATTTTTGGATAAGCCAATTCAGTTTTTAGAGCAAAATGCTTTTCAAAGTACAGGCCTAGAATTAATGGTGTTTTTATTTGGTCTTGAGGTTGAAATTATATCATTTATAAATAACTGAGATTTCAAGTAAATTATAAGCAGCTAAAACTTTGCTGATTAAGCGCACCAAAGAGTTCAGCAATATGTTGATAAAATTTTATAAAAGCATTTAACTCTATATTCCCCAGAGAAGTCTAAAAAGATTTCAAGTCTGAGATTATATTTACGAAAAAATAACGTCTGTAAAGTTCCACAAACTTGAGAAATTAGAATTTTAGTAATAAATATATTTAAAAATTACACACAACGTTTCAGCAATTATAGTTGAAATTTTTAAATATATTCATTACAAAAATTGTGCTTTCTCAAATTTGTGTGATTTTGTAATGTCTGTAATCTTTAAAATTATAAAAAGAATAAATGTGCTCGATAGGTTTCAGAAATTAGTCTATTTTAGTTTTTCATTCTTATATGCTTTTACTTTCCGAATAATACGAATTCTGTTCTCATCAGAATATATAATTTTTTTAAACAGTATTTTATTATTATTATTATTTTAAGTAAGTTGCTTTGCGAATACTACTAATGAAGACATTAAAACCACGTAACTTTCGCAATCTTCGTAATTTTATAAGATTTTATATCTTCGATTACAAATAAAGCTTTCCTGTCAACTCTAATTCACATTTTAAATATCATTAAAAACAAAAAATATGGAAGCTTTTCAAATATTTTTCATTTAATAAAATCAAACGACGGAAAAGCTATTTTGTAGTAATTGCACTATTTTTTTTTACTAAAGTTATCCAACGGATTTTATCAGTTCAAAGCAAAACAAAAATGATTTAGATCGAAAAAAATAATATGTCCTCATTTAAAAAAACAAAAAAAAATTGATTTTAATCGTATACCTTTTTAAATCCTTGATAAATATGTCGCTGCAATTTAGAAATGCAAAAAACAAAAAACCAATACAATTTTATGCTAATCGATTGAAAAATTCCCGCAAGCTCATATTTAAAAACTGCATCAGCTGTGGTTATCCAATGTTCAAACTTCTTTTCGAAAGCTTCAAAAAAATAATTAAACAGAAACATTTTATTTTAATGTTTCAAGTATCTGTCATATTCAGGATTCATTAAACAAACATTTTTTAACAAGTACTTGAATAATTTTATAAAACTTTCTGTCCCAGATGTTGACATTTAAAAATTAGTTAAAGCTCTCAAAAAACACGAACAAACATTAATCGCTGGTTCGTTGTAATATTATAACGGTTCTTTAGGAATAATATTTCATATTAAAAAAAATGCACAAAACTGGAAAATAATTACCCAAAAATCAAGTATAAATCGTTAGTGAATAATTTCAATTTATTTGGAAAAAAAATCAGATATATATTTCACGTTTCTGTTTAAAAATTGCAACAAGCGAAAAGAAAAACAATGTGATAATTTTTGAAAGTAAAAGGGTTTTACAAAAAGGGGAAATCATAATGTTCTTAGATAATTTTATGATTAAAATATACAAAAACCAATTCATATTATATTACTACGATTTAAATGACTGCATTAATTCTCAAGACTAAATTTGAAAGGAGACTTTTATAATTTTTTTTTATTTTCAGTGAAGTCTCTATAACACTTGTTATACATTTTACAAAAATGTAAAAAAAAAAAAAAAAAAAAACTTCGATTGCTCGTCTCAAAAAGTTTTAAACATTTTGAACACAGCAACGTAGTTGACCTGAGGTAGTCTTGATCTACTGCTCAAGTGAAAAATCATTAGAAAAACAAAAACAACCACTGGAAAATACGACTTTCCAGAGATTGTTCTCAGTATTGTTATTCTGAGAATGAAATGCCCCGACTTAAAGAGAACTCAGCCATTTTTAAAGAACCAGTTGTATTTATTTTAATAGAATATTAATTTTGTACAAGTAGGAATTTATTACTTGGTATCGTTTAACGTGTCTGTCAACTATAGCAATCTTAAAATTTTGCGACATACACATTACTTAAAAAATAAAATGTAAATCATAATGTTTCGGGTCTCTAATATTAAACAGTTGTTTTCATGTTTCATTGAAAAAGAGATCTACTATTTGAGACCGAATCGTTACGGTTTACAGTTTACTTGTTTCTGTTATTTATAGTGTTAATGCCTTAAAATTAAACTACATATCTTTATACGTAAATGAAAGAGGAAAGAAATACAATAAAAAGCGTTATAATTTAGTAGTTTGCTGATAATGTAAACTATCATTATTTCTGATAAAGCACTTTGCCAAAAAGCACACCCCAAAACAACGTAATAAAGAGTTGAAAAATAGAAGGGCGACTTACTTAGCGTTCCGTAACACGTCATTTTGAAACTGAAAATACACGAATTACAAGTCATTCTTAAAGCAAACGCTTTTTAAATGAATTTTAAGAGTTAATCATTCAGGTTCATTGTTTCCGAATTTTTTTTTCAGGACAAGAATTGTATTTTGCAAGACAAGAATCTTGCAGGAATCAAGTGAATCAATGTCTTCAAAAATAAAAATTAACCGAAATTTTATCATTCCTATTTCTTTTAAGTATAACAGTACAAAATTAATCGTTGTAAAACAAATAAATAATCCTGTCAGGATGTTTTCGAGTCTCTTCCGAAGCCAAGAGAAAAGGAACAAGTTTGTTCGTGCGATTCTAATATTTAATTACGCAAATTATCCAGAAGCTAGTGTAATTCTAATTTCACAAGTCATCATAGAAATCCTAATGGTTATTTAATTGATAAATCTTTATTTCTCGAGAACAATGAAGAATAATAATCCGATGTCCCGAGTATTTGATTTGAAATCTAGGCCTATACAAAGTGAAATATCTCGAGTATTGCATATATTTTCCCGTCTTAAACCAACCAAAACTCATTTAATAGGAACCAAAGAGGAAGTCAATGAACTATTTTAAGTAAATAAACGTTAAATATCTTATCGCAAATCCACTTTGGACTTTGTTTTACGACAAAATTCGAATTAAAATAATCCTCTGAAAAGCCAGTCCGTCAAAACACTAGTCACTGACGAACCTCTAAAGGGTTATTACGATTTCTTTGCTTTTTGTATCGAAAATTGATTAGTCCCGAATTGTGGCTGAAGATTCCGAGGTATGGTAATTGCAAATAAAGATAGCAAATGAAGGATAGAAATTCCGTTTTGGACTAGTGTTTGTTCGTCGATAGGCAATGCGAAAAAACGGGCTATTAGCCAAAAGCAACGAAATCGACCAAAGGAAAAAAGGAAACGTTATGCAAGTTAGGCGGAAATGCAGATTCGAATACTTACTGGGTTTTACATCAATCCACGCTTTGGAAGTCGATCGTACCCTAATACAAATCAGAAAATGACGACTGAAACTCTATCGCTCGGATGGAAGCCTCGTAGAATGGCGGCTTGTTGTCAGATGGCGAGTGTCAAAGGTCTACGAATGTCATTGGTTAATTTAAAGCTTCAATTTCCTCCCGCCCTACGCGGGACGACGGTTTCTCTGTTTGTATCACACTTCTGGAATCTACTGGACCATCCAAAGGATTGTTATTAAGCATATGACTCTCGCTAGCCTGCTGCAGTTGAAATCGCGAGCCATTAATAATTGCAATATCGGCCATTTGCTAAATAATGAAATTCGCAGATTCAAAGAGGATTTCCCGCGGGTGTGTCACGTGACCTCCAGACTCTATCCTATTCGCCCTTGAGGTTTCGTGTAACTCGACCAGATGATTTGTGGACTGCGTTCTGATTGGTTCAAATTTGCGGTCAATCCGAAATGGACCAATAGGAGAGAGGGATTTTTATATACTTGTATCGAATATACCGCATCAGTGGCGTGGGTTTCTCTTCAGCCTGATTCTTGAGCGTCACAACTGAGCTTGTTTAGGTATGGTTAATTTTTAACATTTTCTCCATTTTCGTTTTGCGATTTATTCTTATTATTTCGATAAAAACCGATTCTTTGTTGTCGCAGCGGCGAATTCTGTATTAGAGTTGCTTTTTCCGGAGATCTTTAGTCGAAAATGGATCTGTGATAGTGCTGTGCCCGCTTTCGTAGTCGTTACAAAGAAATGGCAGCCATTGCTTCCAGACCGGGCTTGGTACCGAAAGAATGGAAGAAAGTTGAATCAATTTGATTAAACTGGTCGCTTTTAAGCCAAAGATAATTAGTTCACAGTCAGACGGATAAATTTCAGTCAATTTGCCGTGTTTTGGGCGCTTTTTTCTGACTGTGTGATGGCTTGAAAGTGGGGAGCCTTTGTTATCAGTCTATGGCGTTGTTAAAGCTATGGAGGCTGGCTTTGTATTTGTTCCTAAGCCATGGACTGAATCCCTCGCTCCCTATTACAGGGCAGGGTATTTTTACACCCTGGGAAACTGATGGAAAACGATGGCGAGGCCCAAATATCTGATGTCGAATCATTTGCACACTTAATTTGAGCTGGACTTTAATTCATCAGATTAAAATTTCTGTCTGGGAAGAAGGAATTTGACGTTGTTTTTGGTCTCGATATCTGGGCAGCTTGTTTTGAGAGCAGACATTAAGAGACTGGAGGGATCTGGTCGCGGAAAGTGGGGTTTTTGTTGATTAGGGTTTTATTTAAGGAGTTGAAATTGGATGAAATGATTGTTGGAGGCCTCAGTGAGGAATCAACAATGGCGGGAAAGAAAGATAGAGGTCAAATCAAGGATTTTCTTAGAAACGTTCACTGGTTCGATGATTATCCGTTGGAGATGCGGCCATTTGCACTGAGCTTTTTCGCTCCTTATTAAATCGCCTTATTTCACATTTTCGTTTAAAAAAATATTTTCACTCATTTAATTTTTAATTAAACACTTCATTCATTTGTTTTAAAAAAATACAACTTTAAATATATAAATTTCGTTTATATATTGAAATTTTAATTTTTTGAATTTTATTATAAATAGGAATTTAATTGCTTGAAAGCTTATTTTTGAATAAAATGATTATTAGTTTTTAAAGATTGCAATTTCTATTTCCTTGGAACTAACTACGCATAATTTTATATAATTATCTTTATCCGTATTTTACAAAAAAAAAATATGCTTTCAAAATTTTAGTAAAACTAGACTTACTGATAACTATTGCTAGTTCTTTGTTATTACAGGAGGGAAAAAAGATTTGGGTGTAGTTCATGAAACTTATAAATATCTTGAATGTAAAAATTTAAATTTTAGTGTGTTATAAACTGAAAGCGAACGTTTCATAAGGAGGCTGATAATTGCGATTGAGAAGTTAATGGGGTGTGAAATGTGGCCAGCTTTGATTTTTTTTTTTTTTTTTTTTTTATGTTGAGAATTTGCGATGGATCTCTAGGTCTGTAATTGAAATTCAGTTAGAAGTGTGTTTGTTATCCCTCAGCTGAAAGTAGTTGTGATGAATATTTAAAATCGTTATTAACTTAATAGACAGACAAAAAACTAGTTTATATCTATTGATTTTTAAAAATGCTGATTACAATTATAATTTTATTTCCCCACTGGAAATGGATTAAAAAAAAAAAAAACCAACAACTAATAACCTGATCATCGGTTTAAATTCATAATTGAGTGAAATATTATTTTTCTAGGAAAACTGAAATCTTGACAATTTATTTATTGATATAGTAAAATATTTTTGATACAGCCTTTTTTTTTCCGTATGGTTATTAATTAATAGTGAATGAAACTGCGATTGAAAGCATATAAAGATGGCGTGAATCAATTTGCGAGTGTTGTGCAGTTGTCTTAAATCCTTAGCAGCCGTATTTTCGTGATTTTTTTTTTTTTCAGGGCAACTTCAAGCAAGTTTCGAAAGTGTTCTTAAGTCTTAAGAATTGATTGCGTTTTATCATAAAATTATATCCTTGTTTTTTGTATCCCCTCCCTGTTAACCTTTAGAGGGAAAAAAAAATGAAAGTAAATCTTCAATTGTGCTTTTTATCATTAAATAATTAACTGCAGCCCACTGATACTTTGATGAAACGTTGCATAATTTCAGTGTTTAAAATGTGCAGTATTTTTAAAATATCTGAATCAAGAAATATGTTGTGACTGATGATTACCAACAAGTATGAAACAGCTAAACTAATCTTATCAAAATAAATAAAAAAATATTCAATAACAGATACATTGCATATGTTTTTTAGTGTCATATATTTAGTTTTTCTTGAGCTGCAATGACAAAAAACTATTACAACATCTGCAAACAATTTAAACTGATATTGCATTCTTGATATAGCAGTTCAGGGTGTCTACAGAATCAGGGAATTTTGCAATTATTACTTTGGTTGAACAGATCGGGGAATTATCAGGGAATTTTAAAAGAAATTGTTCATGAAATCGGGGAATTTTTTTATTCAGATTTTGTAGACACCCTGCAATTCATACCTAAAAAAAAAAAGCAGGAATTTTATCATAGCAACTTTGAAACCTATAAATATATTCTTTTTTGTAATGATTAGAAGAATGATGTTTGTTTACACTTGTACATATCTTTTTCTTTATTTTTTTTCTAGAATTATTGATCATGGGGAAGAATAAGGATCCTAAGCCACGAGGCCGTATGTCTGCATATGCTTTCTTTGTTCAGACATGCCGTGAAGAGCATAAGAAGAAGCACCCAAATGAAAATGTGGTGTTTTCTGAATTTTCCAAAAAATGCGCTGAAAGGTGGAAGGTTAGTATTCATTGATTGATGGCAAATCCTGTACATCAGCTAGACAGTTTAGTTTTCAAAGTTAAGATGTCGATATGAGAGAAGATATTATAATATTGTGAACAACAGTTTTAAATGACGATTATGATGATAGAAGATAATGACAATGTTTGTGTTCAGAAAAGCTTCTTATAGCTTCTAACTAAACTCCACAAGTATATATTTCGTCTTTACTATATTTTCTCTTCAATAAATGATTTTAATTGCAAAACTTCCATATACTGTTACTTTAATATATACGTAGAGAGGGGGTTATTTTCAACTGAAGTAGCATTTCATTCGGTGGAATTACATTATTTTCTTATGGTGTTGTATTGTTTCTTTTGCAGACTATGGTAGATAAGGAGAAGAAACGCTTTCATGATATGGCTGAGAAGGACAAGAAGCGATATGAGCAGGAAATGGCAAATTACAAGCCACAAAAAGGTGAAAAGACAAAAGGAAAGAAGCGCAAGCGCAGCAAGGATCCTAATGCACCCAAAAGATCCCTGTAAGTTTACAATTTGGATTAGGTGGTGGGGGAGTAGACCTGCAGTGGCTTTCTTTAGTGAATGGCATTTTTTTTTTTAAAAATCACTGTTACGAAAAAAAACTTCATTAAAAAAAAAAAAAATCAGTAATTTATTTATATTAAATTTATAAAATATTTGCCATCGTGCTTTTTGACTAAAAGTAATTTTCATTTTCCTTAATTTGTTTAGCTCTGCATTTTTCTGGTTCTGCCAAGATGAAAGGCCTAAGGTCAAGGAACAAAATAATGATCTGTCGGTTGGTGAGATTGCAAAGGAGCTTGGTAGACAATGGAATGAAGTTTCCGATGAAGTCAAATCTAAATATGAAGCTCTGGCTGCAAAGGATAAGGCTCGATATGAAAAGGTAAGTTTGGCATCTTGTTTTACCTGAAAGCAAGTAACTAGATAACTGGTTTAGAAATCATAGATAAAAAAAAAAATTAATAATTGGTGTTTTCTAAAATTTAAATTTTTTATTTGCAGCAAATGATTAAGAACAATTCTAAAGAAAATTTTCATTAACCAAGTCTTTGCATAAATGATGTGTATTGTAAAAATTCCTACTCTTTGATTTTTAGGAGGTAAAAGCCTACAAAGGTAAGAAGGCTAAAGGTTCCCCAGCCAAAGAAAAGGGCAAGAAGAAGGAAGAATCAGAAGAGGAGGAGGAGGAAGAAGAATCGGCTGAAGAGGAAGTGGAAGAAAACGAAGAGGCTGAAGAGTCTGGTGATGATGACGAAGACGATGAGTAAACTCATTTGCTGCTCATCAGTACTTAATCATTGGGGATTGATAGTGGGAGTGGAATTTTATTAAAAATGCTTAATTTAAAGCATTTTTATTTTGTTTCCCCATATTTTACTTTATTTAGGATGTATTTAATTTGGCAAAGGGGGGAGGGAGAATTGGCCAGATGCTTGTAGGAAGATACAAAAAAGGAAAAGGATTTAAATCAGAGGA
>JAFIDM010010028.1:54015959-54047393 GCA_023159025.1 Thereuonema tuberculata | reverse complement strand
CTTAACTCAAATATATTTTTTGAGTTACAATATTTATCATTGGGGGTATCGAAATAATCATTGCTACTAAATTGAAAATTTTCTATTTATCATATGAATAGACAATTTGAATACCTTTTTCGTAAGAAAAATATACAACAGTTCAAGCGGTGGTACTTCAATCCTGTTGATTCTTAGGTTTGGCTGTTTGCTTTTCATTAGTTTAAATAAAAAAAAAAATACACTTTCATGATTAGATCCTTCGGAATCAGCTGGCCGCATCAAGATAATTTGAATTTAACCCTTTGTTGTAGATATCCCAAAGAAAGGATTTGATTGTTATTTATGTAATTTATATTACTTAGTTTTTGAAACCTAATAAAAAAAAAAAAAATATTTACACAATCAGCTTAGATCATTTAGTTGAAATACTTAGCCATTTTATCATTTGCACTCTTGACAAACTGCCTGGTATACTTGAGTGATCCAGGCATGTGTCTTGTCATGGGTGTAAGGTAGTTTGTTTCATCAAGAGATGCCATTCTCCACTGAAAATAGCTCCTAATGTTATAACTAATCCATACAGGACAACAAAACCTACTTCATTAGGTGAATCAGAGAGGTTCTTTATCATAGTATTTTTAACTACTTGGGTTAAATTGAAATTAAAAGTAACAAATTACTTACTGATGAGCACTGTGATGTTATGGTGGAAACAATCAACAGGCAATGTTACATGCATTTTGATTAAGATGCAGGCAATTGAAGCATGGACATGTAGTAACAGATAAATTTGTTAATTAGTGACATTCAGTTCACTCAACATTTATAGCATTTTAAAATATTTTTTTTTTTTCATCCATACTGCATTTAATTTCTATTAAATGTAGAAATTTTCATACTGTGAAAATGCCCATGTTTAATTAGTTTATTTGCCGAGATGTAATCATTTGTTTAAAGTTCTCAGGATATTTGTTTACGCTGCCTTTAAACTGAAGAAATGTTGGCCTTCAATGCATCTTCTAATCGAAACCTGTACAATGAATGTTTTTAGAAAATTGTATTTTGTAGAACTTCTTGATCGTAAAGCAGGGGAAAGATAACATGAAATCAATACTGATTAAGAAACAAATCTGCCAAATTGTAGAATCAGTTGAGCTCATTTGAGAATGGCTTAAATCGTTTGGAGTTGTTCCAAATGTCAGTTTTAAGATTTGAATATAGTAATATGTAAAATATAACTAGTGTATTTCCAGACACGTGGTTTTTAAATGCTTCATGTCAAATCAGTTTCTTTTGACTTAAATAATTTGTCTGGCAAATATATGTTTTTATTATTTCTGATAATACTTAATTATTAGATATTTCTTTTGCCCTGATTTGCAATTAAAATAAAAACTACATATTTCAAATCATAAAAAATTATTGAGTGCACATGTAAAGGATTCAAGTGTATTATGTTAGGTCCCGGGGAATTAATTAATTGAACAATAAAACTTTCAACTCTTAATGAAATCGTAAAATAATTTTTGATGAATTAAGTTTTAGCTTAATGGAGAAAAAGAACAGAATTGGCAAATTCCTGTTAACAGATAACCTTTTACTAGATTTGTGTGTTTTTTTTAGATTTCCTAAAGGAAGTGACACTGATAATAGAATATTGTTATATATTCTATTAACTTGTCGATGGGTGGATCTTGAAAAGCTGCACGGATACGAAAAGAGAAACTAACTTTTATCTTTGAAAATATTGCGGAGTGTTCCTTTGTGGAGAAATTTCTGTTAATGCGGACAACAATTCCGGTAGAAAAATAAGTGCTTATTATAATCGTAGCTCATCGTATTGGTTAGGCTGTCCTGGTATACGTCCTCTCAGTACGTTCCCAAAGTAGACTTTTTTTTTTTTTTTTTTTTTTTGAGAATCAAGTAGAACTTTGTTGTAAATTAAACAAGAAGTTTCTGAAGAACATAAAATCTGTTTTCCTTAAAATGATGCATTTGTTACTTTCTTGTTTTGTTTTTTTTAATGTCAATGGTTGTCTGTTTATTTTTAAATTATACTATCTGCAAGAGCAAAACAGTAACTATTTTTCCATTTTGTGAAGTCACTTCTAAAATATTTAATACTGAAAAAATCGGACTAATTTTAATCATATCAAAATATGTCCAATGGATTATCAAATTAATTACTATGATTTGTTAGATTTCTTTCACTTACGAAGTCTTCTACAGGAACAGTAAAAAGCTTCAAATACAAATTTCTTGACAAGGTCATAAGGAAAAAAATTCAAATATAAAAGTTCTTAGGGGAGATCATACATATAACTTTGATTTCATGAGCTTTGCTTTTCTTAGGAAAATAGGCTAAAAAATCTGCAGATTCCTTATTTTATAACAAAAAAAAGGAGAACTTAAGAAAAAAAATAAGCCTTTTGAGAAACATAAATTAAGCCAATTAATCTTTTTAGTTGTGCACTTAAAAATGGCTTACTAAGGGTGTGTCTATAAATTCAACCGATCACTCCAGCCAACCAGATGTGCGGTTGTAGTAATCACGGTTACCTGGTTGTAACCAGGCTCAAGAGGTGGGTTACCTCATAACAGCCAACAGCATTCCAAGCAGAAGACACAATGGATGCATTTTACATTATATAGTTGTTTATTACTCAATTAAAAAATTTTATTTAAAAAAAAAATATTTCACTTCTTTGTTTCATATACATATACGAGGCAAACTAAAAAATTACTGCCATTAATTTTCTTTTACTTGGCTGTATTGCATGAAAGTTATAGTTAATTTATTTTTACTTCTTTGTCATTAGCAAAGCAATCACTCTGCCCTTAAACTATTTTTTGTAACTTGGCTATGTTGCTTAAAAGTCAGCCATTTTATTTTTACTTTGTTGTAGTTCAAGATGGCTGGTGAACTAGATTCAATATATAACATCATAATGTCAGCCATCTTGTAACCATGCCATCTACAAAAGGAAGGGTTGGGGAATAACCAGGCTCCTACATCAACGTAACCAGTCACATGACAACAATAACAGGATTGGTAGTAATCACAACTGCAGTTATCATTTATCGATGCACCCTATCAGAAGACTCAGTCTGTCCATATGTATGAAGTAATTCAACTCCTACTATACCAACATTCAGGATATTTGGTACACGAGTTGCCTCAACAAACTATACCCTGTTAACTGTGATTGTACTCGTGCCATCTTATCAATACAACTAGACTAACCATGGGTACCCAAAACCACTTCTACAAATTTTAACCAGAATCTAGGTTCCTAGAACCAGGTTGTCTGATTATACCCATTGCCTTAGATGGGTTAGGGACGGTTAAAGACGGTGTGGTAAATTTATGAATGAGTTGAAAATCATATTGAACTGCAATACTGCAACATTTTTCTTAAATATACAGAGATGCAAAAGTGTCTGATATCTTGACATTTTTATTACTGTTTTTACAACTTAAAAGTTTGTTTTATTTGTGAGTATTCTAACCTATGTGCAAAATACCTGCTTGTGGTCATGACCAAGTCACATGTCATCGTAACCAATCACATGATAACCCATAATCAGAATTTGATCAATGAAATTTAATGGCATATGCCAAATATTATTGAGATTGGATAAAAATTAAGGGATCTTAAGTTAAATTGTTCCATAAACTTTCACACTAATGCTACAGTCATGTGGAATGCTTCTCCATCTAGTGACTCCTTTTGGAATAATGAAAAGCAAATGTACCAAATGGTTAAACATTATCATTTGTTGTACATACGCTTCTTGCTGAAATTTAATCAAACTCAAATTTCATTTAAAAAATGCACCTCCATTCAAATTAATACTTCTATTAGAATTTTTAAATAAAAATGATTTTTTTTTTTATTTACTTCAATTAGAATTTACAATTAATGAAAAAAATTGATTCTAAAGATTCTGCTTTAGACATTATAATCAATGTATATCGCAATAACAATCCTCCATATCCTTCAATGCATTGAGACATCACCTCGATTTAAAATCGTTTGCACAAATATTGCAAAACTAATTTGCTAGCTTGAATCTCAGATAAAATTTTGTTGTTAAAATCAGTGACAAGTTAAGAGGTAGAGACCTTTCATAAAAATTGTAAATAGACAGTATAACAGGAACCAATTGTTACTTTAACTAAAAAGAAAGTTGACAAACAAAAACTTAGAAAAAAAATTATATAATTAATTATTTATTTATTTATTGTTTTAATTATACAGACAATCTGTCATCTAAAAATAGACGAAAATTTCATCACCTTTAAAAATGTACTTGAATTAAAAAAAGGCATTTTTAGTGTACCATCCACGGCTTGGTAAATCGTCGTCCTCCTCGTCTTTGATGTCACTGAAATTAAACGTGAACATTAAGTTTGCAGATTAATGAAAAATATGTTTATATAACTAACTATAAATACACTGTCATGGAAAAACTAACATTTCAGTTAAGATTACTGTGAATTTCTTTTTTAACAAGGATACATCGATATTTAATTTTTTTGATTTTTCCATAAAACCTATTGTATTCTTTTATTAAAGAATATAAAATATTACAAAGATCCATTGCAGAGATCAGGTCACTAGTGGTGAATTCATCCATTTCTGTGACAAGTAAATAAACTTATTGGAAATTCACTTAATAGACCTTAAACGTAATAATGCTTGTGTGATCAATTTTGCAAAGAAACTCAAATTCAACTGCAACTTGTAGAGTTTTCGTTTCAGTTGAATTTTAAAGATTGTAACTGAATAACAGGAAAATGAAGTGCCATCTTGTAGAAAATCATGCATTACTGTGTGAAAGCTTTTCGCAAGGATTTTACCTTGTTCAGCTTCATGCAAATATTTAACTATTTTTATAACTTAAGAGATTTTCAAAGTAAGCGTCTTATTAATCTTTAGTGATTAATACATAATAATTCAGGATATCTTGCACTGAATCGAAATTAGAATTAACTTTAGAACCATTAATGATAAGACTGAGTTTTCAAAACACCGATATACTTCAGTGTTTAACATCAAAACCATAGTTCATTAAATGTTTTCAAATTTTTGTCCATTGTATCATACAATGGAGAAGTGTTTTCTGATGATAACTTCTCGAGAATCAACTTCTACTTAAGCTGACAAGAGTAACTCTCAAAACAAAGGTAAAAGCTGGTACAGTTGATCCATTTGAGGAAGGCAGTCCCCTCAGGCGTTGGGACTGAGAACTTGAAAAAATAGGGGAGAAAGGGTATAAGGTAAGTGGGGGTAGGGAGGAAAGATTACAACAGTGTTTGCAGAGCTTGACCTCGTTATTATCGGCTTTAAGTAACTATATTCCCGAAGAGCTGAATTCTCAAAATACTAAAAAAGGATCACATAAAGCTTTTTTTTAATTCCGTAACAATACCCTGATACCCTTTCACCCTTATTTTTTCAAGTTCTCAGTCCCAATGCCTGAGGGGACTGCCTTTCTCAAATTTTTTTTTTTTTTTTTTTTTTCGCCAACGCCCGGGCTCTTAGAAGTGAATCTATTGGCCTCAACAAGGGGCGAGAAATGTGAGCATTTAGCCGACGAAACGTTGCCCAGGGTACGCCATAGGAGGCAGCTCACGCTATACCCGCAGAAACAGACGAAACACAGAAGAAAGAAAGGGAACAGCCATGCCACGACCGGGATTCGAACCCGGGTACTGGCACACTGGCCACAACGGCAGACCGCTGTCTAGACCGCACGGCCACGCCAGCACGGCTGCCTTCCTCAAATGGATCAACTGTATGTCTTTTTAATTTGACAATTTAATTTAATTAAAATAAAATTTACCTGGCACAAACTGGTTTCGATTTTGCCTTTTTGACCTATCATTTATGGGTTAAAAGGTTTTTGTTGTTCTTAGCACCAGTTTTTTTTTTTTTTATTGTTTGTTTGTTTTTGGTTGGGAATCACTTTTGGGAGCAAATGTGATCCATTTCCTTTCACGCCTTTCTGGGTTTATCACAGGGTGGATCGGGCTGATGAGTCCCAATAAGGATGAAATGGGGCCTTTAACGATCCCCTCTGATGATAAATTCAAGGCTTAAAGCTTATTTATGTGCAGCCTTTTGATTTTGTTTCTATGAAATAGATTGTATTTAATGCAAATTTTCTAGACAGTGTAAAGCTACCTTGATATATAAAAAAAATATATACACAGTAAACTCCCGATTATCCGCAAACCTCTCCTGTTTCCATTTTTTTACTGTACAATAAATTATGGAACACATTTTATACATATTGAGAAAGAATGATTGAGTCACGATCGGCAGTGCAGCATCCACATTTAGCAACGTCCAAGTAGGGGATTTTCGTGTTTCGACACGAAAAAACAAAGACAATTAACCGATTTTTTTTTGGTTAAAAAGTAAGAAAATATAGTAAAATAAAATAATTGTTTATAATGTATGTACTGCCATTTTAATGTAGATAAAACATGTTAAAGCATTTTTGTGTTGATTTTCGTCCTATTTCGGATTATCCGCGGAATTCGCTTATCCGTGGTTGCTGCGCCACCCAATTCCACGGATAATCGGGAGTTTACTGAACCTGGTTTTGTAGCAACAAGAAATGATGACATATTTGACATGATTATTAAAAAATGACTAAAATTTAGCAGTAAAGAGCAGCTTGAAGCTCATAATTATCAAAATTTATACTGAAAAACTTTGAGGGAGGATGGTATATCTTCAGTAAAGAACCTATTTCATTTATTATAATCATAATTTCCCTCTCTCAAAATATCCACCCTAATTCAATAATAGTTTCATCCTTTTAATGACTACATTTTTAATTAATAATAGGTTTACCTTAATTCAATCGTTCCATCCAATTCTTCAGGCTGCAAAATTGTCACTTCTTCCTCGCTATCTCCACTCAGTTCAACTAAAAAACAATTTTCAAGGGAAAATTAATTACTGTCATTAGTTTGATGACAAATTATTTATTAAGATGTTGTTTTTTTTCCATTAAAAATGAATTAATTTTACTGAAATAATCGATGGCCCATTTCTCATTCGATGTGTTATTGTTTCTGAATTCTGTTCTTTATACTATGTTCTAGCAAAAAGAATTTAAGCTACAGAAAGAACTGTAAGAGGATCTCAAATGATGGAAATAATCGAGTGCAGATTTTTGGCAATTAATTTAAGTCTAAGATTAATTCTGCCAGCAATGTAATGTGTTTAACCTCAAAGCTATGCAGTTTATGGTGTTCCTGATTTACTTATACCTATGAAGTCTTCTAAGTTTCCTAAGGGTTGAAACAACTTGTAGGAAAGATCAAGAAAGAAAGTGAAAAGATGGGTCTCCTTCTTAATATCAAAAAGACAAAGATCATGACGACTGCTGACACAGAGGATAACAAAATAACCATCGATGGAGAACAATTTGAATGTGTGAAAGATTTTTGTTTCCTTGGATCCAAGATTGACCAGAGTGAAGGCTGTTGCCCTGAAATTAAGCGTCGAATCGCATTGGGCCACAGAGCAATGTTGAGCTTGAACAAAGTGTGGAAAAGTAAGGACATCGGTCTTTCAACTAAATGCAGACTGGTTAATGCCATTGTGTTTCTTGTTGCATTATATGGATGCGAAAGTTGGATAATGAAGAAAACTGACTGTAAGAGAATAGATGGGTTCGAACAGTGGTGTTGGAGATGACTCTTAAGAATTCCATAAACAGAAAAGATTACAAACAAGGAGGTTTTGATGCGCATAAAACCTGAAATATCACTTGGAGGGAAGATAACAAGAATGCAGCTCAAATATTTTGGACATGTGTTACGATCAGATTCACTTGAGAATACAATAATGCTGGGAATGATGGGTGGGAAAAGAAGGCGTGGAAGTCCAAAAATCACATGGATGGACACGATTAAAACAGTCCCAGGCCTAAGTTTAGAGCAGTTAAGAAGGAAAGCACAAGATCGGAAAGAGCGGCGAGAGATGATCCACAGAATCGCCAAGAGGCTAAATGGCTAACACGGCTAAATGGCTAACAACAACATGAAGTCTTCAGGAAGTGGCCACGTTCTCAAGATGTAAAATGCGAGTCCCTTACATCTGACATCAGAAATCATCATTAGAATTGATCTCATTCTCCTACCAGTACAATGGAAGTTACTTTTCATAGATTTTTTGTTTTCAGTGAAATGTGCTCATAATAACATCATGACTATCTCCATTTATTTGTTGCCAATGTTTTAGAAACATTAAATGGTTAGAAAACTGATGAAACAAGATGAATTTCCCCCTTTCATGTTTGGCTTTTTTTTTTTTTTTTTTAACTTTGATAGCTTTTTTTTTTAATGAAAGGATCTGAGTTTCAAAGCTTTATTATTTATTTCATTAGTTTTCAGTGAAAACAATTAACGAACTGAAATTTATATTTCATTCAAGTTGACATATTTATGGGAAGCCCATCACAGCAAGTGTGGATTAACTCACTCCTGAGAACTGCAACAGAATACAACGAACCTCTTGAAACTTTTAAATCAGGAAAGAGCACAACACTGCTTTTTGTAGTTTGGAAGCTTTCTTATCAGAAGGTTAGTAGTGTTCTGACATAGCTTACTTGTAAATTCATCATAACATATATCCCTAACAGCAAATAAGTTATTTGTTGTAGAGGAACAGTTGAACCTCTTGTAATTTAAAAATTTATCTTTGGTTTCTGGTGTTTGAAACAATAAAGTCAGTTCCAAAGCTTCATATACCAACATCATTACCCTACAGACTATCCTCAAGAAGTGGTCGAATAACTCATGGAAAGATACTTTAGTCAATAAAACCTTGAAGATTCTGGTGTACAAATTCAGAATGAGAATTATTTAGAAATGGAGATGTCTAAATTCTAGTAAAAATGTTTAAACCAAAGAGAATCAACTAGATATTGCATTGGATTAATGAAGTTTTGTGTGGAAGTTGGCATAATTGTTGTTGATTCTCTTCCGTACTGATTTGAAAACTTATTTAAGAAGAGACAACATCTTCAAAATTAAAAGACGATGCTAATGAAAATTATATCCATGAAACCTAGCATGAATGTATCCAAAAATCTTCAAAAATCCGAAGATAAAACTGCTTCTGTGACTGTTAGTGACTCCTAACTTCACTATTAAAAAAGCTAACTCTTTCAATAATAATCTGAAAGTCCATACCCCTTCCTTATATCGTTTCTTCTTATCGAATATAAATAACAATAAAAATAGTATTCCTTTCATAAGACCATGAACTTAACTTTCCATTATAATTTCAACGATTTTATTCATTCGTTAAAAAACCAATTCTTCAAATTTTACAATTTTGTGTTTCTTATTTATACTAGATAATATTCTATCTCATGCTAATTTTACTTTTAATTTTACTGGAGGAAGACGGACTGCAATCTCTGTGAGGAACAGGTTGAAGAGCTGATCGAAGATTCAGATACAAAATAGCTTTCTTATTCTTGGAGTTACAGTCAATAATATCACAAGAGCAAAAATAGCAGTAATAATGAAAATTTTTGGCTTCCTCCAAATCATTAGGACAACAAATTCTTTTTACCTTTAGACCACTTCCTCATATCCTCCCTGCAAAAGCAAGCTTTATCTTGATCTTCCAGCTTCACTTTTCATCACAAACTCACCACAAATGTAACAAAAGTTATCTGGATAAAGTTTGTACAACAACGAGTCGCCATTTTGGCAACGCAATACAAGACATTCTCAAAATTAATGAGGTTAAAAAATGAGAAAGCATCAATCAACCTTCTAGACTTCATTTCCATTGCCCAAAACTAACATTGTAATTCAAAAATCGTTCCTATTGTGAACTTTAGCAGTTGAATGATTTTAATACGTTCTAGGGTAATAAAACTTATAAAGGCACAATAAAGGGGATTATTGTATAAACTATTAAGGAATAGTCTACAAGCTAAATCACTGCTTTTTAATTGCCAAATTCTTGAAATATCTTTCAAAACAATTAACAGAAGTTAATATGTTCCCTGTATAATCTCTTAATACAAGCATAATGAAAAAAAAAAAAGGATTTTGGAAAAACTATGTGATACGAAATTTTTAGTGATTTTTGAATTCAGCACCAAAATACATAAATAGCAGTTAAGATTTTTAAGAAAGCTTGTTTTTCATTGCAGATCATTGTACTCAATAGACTTACAATATTAGCTCTCAAAATTAAAACCAGTTAATATTAAAGTACAAGCAAACAGAGTCGGTTCTTAAACAACAAATTACTGTAACATGACATTTTTAAATACCAACTATTGCTAAAAAACAATAGTTCAGCTTTTTCCTCAATAAAATCACTGATACAATTAGAATAATTTGTCAAAAACAAAAATTAAAAAAAAATGCATATCTTACTTGTTTCAACTTCTTTCTTCACTTTCTTTGTAGATTTGAAAACTTTTTTCTTTTTCACAGGCTTCTCTATTGTTACTTCCATGTCACTATCTTCATCAGGAATATCCCAAGTACAAGGTCCACCTTCACCAATGGAAACGGTACCTGGGCCCTGAAAGAAAATGGCGACATATCATTATATTATTATTTCGAGAATAGACACTATATGAAAAAAAAAGTAGCATTATGTTATCAAACAATGAATTTTATAAAATAAGGATTATCCCTTGAATGAAATAAAGCAGGTCCTACGTATTTCTAGTTATCTTTTTTCTTTTGTATTCACAAACTCCTTATTTCTAATTTTTGTCATCAAGTTGCTGATTTGGAGAACCAGCTCCAGCTTTATTTTATTATTAATCATTTTGAACGATCAAACAATATTTGCTATATAATTTGGTGGCCCTAAGAAGGACCTTGTACATTAGATTTCATTTGTACATCAGGTGGATTAAACAGTACGATATTGTTTCCTTCATGATCAATCTTTGAAACAGGTTTTGAATGAATGAAATCAACAATTGGAAAGTCATTGTCTAAAAAAAAAAAAAATATTCACAGTACCTCTCACTGCAGGTAATCTGATATTGAAAAGTTATCACTGTACAAGATAACTTTTCTTTTTTTCCAACATTAAGGCCCATATCTACTATTAGTGCCAATTTCATAACAGTTACTATCTTTTCCATAATAAATAAAAAAAAGATGTCCAATTTAGCTGTTCAAGAAAACCAGAAGCATCTTCTTGATACTTAAATTATTTGAAAATTACACCTTTTACTGAGAAAGACCTCTTTGCTTATAACTACTTAATTGGCTAAATCAGCTAGCATTCGTCAAACTGTAATAATAAGCTCAAGGCCTAAATAATTAATCACGTCATGCCAATTATTAAATTCTTTTTAACTTAAATTCTAGCATTAAAGTATATGCCTTGAGGGTCAACATAATACTCAATTCTGCCCAAATATTGTGGTGTGCCTGTAGTCTGCTTTGATATTACTAGATAAAATGATTTCAATTCCATTCAATTACTACTTTACACTTGATAATTATAAATAACAAAGCTGCTGTCTAATACATTAAATTAAAAAAAGAAAGCAAATAATACTTTCTCAAGCAATATTTAATATCAAACTCAATTAATCTGTTACATTCTTGGAAGGCAATTAATGAAGCCATTTTGCAATGACAATAGGAATGTGTGTCAGCTATTACAGGGTTTTACAATTAGTTTTCTATTATTTCACTTAAAAAAAAAAAAAAAAAAAAAGTTAAAGTGTCCCTCTATAGGCCTTGTCAGGCCTTTGGGGTGCGGGAGGTCAGGCTCCCAGCGTTTCGTGACCAACAGGACGAAGTTGAGGTCAAGTGGTCAGCCCGATGCTCGCCAGTCTTTAATTCCCGGGAAAGAAACCTGGTACCCATTCCACAGAGGGCTGGATAGAACCTAGGACCCGTTTGGAGGTGAAAGAAGCGTGGAAAAATCCCCGCTCTCCGCCGAGGCCAGGAATCGAACCCGTCACCTCCAACCCGCAGCCAAGCGCCCTGACCATTCGACTACCGGGCCCACAGAGGCCTTTAAGTATGGAAATTCCAAGACTGATTATGATCAAGTTTTCCCTTCATTAATTACTCTTTTTTTTTTTTTTTTCAACTTACCAAAACTACAACTTGGTCATCTTCCGTCTCGTCTTCCTGTTTTCTTAGAAAAGTTAAGGAAAAAAAAAAGGAGTAGAAAGAACAGCTAAACAACAAACATCACAATTAAAAAAATATTAACTTCAAGGCTTTAAACACAAGCAAACACTTTCTTATTTTTAGTAGGAAGATTTTCTTTTTAAAGAAAGTATGGAGATGTAATAATAACATACAAACAATGATACTCAAAACTGCTTTATTTGTTAAATGCAAAATTAAGCCACTCCTCCCCATCCACCCACCCTCAAAAAACAACAGAGTCAACAATTATAAGAAAAGGTAAAAAACGTAATTTCGGCAAATTCATTGAATAGATACCCCACTGAAAGATTTAAATTTCTTTAACTTTCTTTCGGAAAATAATCTATTTGACAAAAGGATACATATCTTCATCCATCTCTTCTTCAATCTTAATTGGCATCATAGTTGCATTATCTGCATCATCATCTGTACGAAGACATATTTGAAGAGCTGTGCTTTCCTGATTGTTACTAAGTATTGTATTAGAATTAAGTGCCTGGATGAATCCAATGTCCTTTCCGGCTGCTCTATTAATTTCAAGAGACAGAATAATTGTTTTTAATACATTAAATCAAAAAAGAACAACATTAAAAAAGCTAAAGCAAACCATTCAATTAAAGAATGGAAAATAATTAAAAATAGAATTCACTCAGATTCAGTGCAAAATATTACAGTTTGACGATAAAAAGTAGTAAGATATTTCATTCAGAGCTGTTATCATCAATCTTCAAATTACATAAATATGATTATAATTAAACTTTTAAATTATCCATGGATAATAAAGATATCCAGAAACAGCAGATCCCTAGACTGCCCTCGAAATTAAAATACAAAAGACGTTTTTTGACAAAGAAAAAGGCACATAATAATGAATTTTATGAGTAATATTTTCACTAATGATAAAAGTAATGACACATTTCATAAACTGGTGGTCTTCAATCTTGGATTTAAGATCTCCAATTCAGATATGATGGTTGATAAGGAACATGACCATCCTCAATGGCTGCAGAACTTTTATATGGTGATAGTTCACAGATTAAAACATTGCCGACAAGCTTTGTGGAGAGCAAATTCTGTTTCTTAACGAGGTCACTCTGTAGTTCATGACAAGTTTAGAGGCGGCGGCTAAGAAGTTGAAATGATTTCCCTCTAAAGCATCCATGCAATACTCTGTTGGATTCATATCCAGAGATCTGGCTTGGTCAACTGCTATCCTTCAAACTTACGATCGCAGTTCTATGCAGATATGTCAAGAGAAATGACGAAATAGTATGAATCATTTTTTTTTCCAAAGTGAAGCAGATTAAACTTGTTTTTGACGAGAAATAAAAATATTGACCCTTTGATCTTGATTTCATTCCTATGTTTCCTTATACTCTGTAATTTCCAAACTCATCTGAAGTCATTAATTTGTCATATTAATATGGATATGTGAAGTCAGGTTGATTGCACCTCATTCAGTGAATAAGGTATTCAATTTTTGAAAAAATCTTTAACTATTTTTAATTTTAGAAAAAAAAGGGGGGGGGGGGGAAGAGTTCTGTAACCCTACAATGGTAGAATGGGAAATAATTATGATGACTTCATAATCCAAATACTGTTAAAAGTTTAAATAAAACCACATAAAAATAAACTCAGTTAATATGATTAAGAAACATTACTTTCAAACTATTTTTCAACAAATTTACTGGAACCTCTCCATTAAATTTAACTACATTAACTACAATTTATTTCTTTTCCATAATTACTGGAACTATTTCAAGCAGAGATTTTAGGATTCAATAATGACTATTAATAATGTGTTCTTTATTTAAGATTCAAATTTAACACAAAATATTGTGTAGTAACGATCCTAATCAGAATCTTACTTTTTAGAAATTAGATCCCATTATACATCATTCAACAGAATGATTTATAGAATCAGAAAATACAGTGAAACTTGGATAATTCGAACTTGTTTAATTCGAAATTCTGGATAATTCGAATTTTTTGCTCGGTCCCTAGAATTCTGTATTAAAATAATGTTAAAAAATCGTGGATAATTTGAATTTTATTTTGGATAATTCGAATTTTTCGTACGACTGTCCTTAAAATATTACGGTAAAAATTGTTCCTGAGACTTTTCTCAGCTAAGATACATTATTTATTTTAACGGATTTTCTAAGGAAAACAAAAGCAAAGGTTGGAATGTATTTTTGTATCAATTGATAGGTTGGAATCATACGCTATGACTCAAAGATTGCATTCAATGAAGCAATTAAAAATATCTGCCTTTTTTTTTAAAAGTGATGAATAATTAAGCTAGTAAAAAATGTTTAATGAAAAAAAAGTAACAGTATTCTTAGATAAAGTTTATGTGTATCTTTGATCGTGGAGTTAATCTTTTTTAGTTATCTCTTCTGTTTGAGAGAATATATGTAATTCGAATTTTTGGATATTTCGAACTTTTTCTCTGGTCCCTTCAACTTCGAATTATCCGAGTTTGACTGAATTAAAGACTATTTTCCTACCTATCTTCAGAATCAGTAGCTAAGCTCTTCTTTATCTTGGCAGTAATCTCACCAACTCTCTTGGCTGCAATTGAGGCGCATCGAAGTACCTACAATTTTATAAAGAATATACTTCATATTAAAAAAAAAAATATTTAGGAAAAACCAGATAGATATATAAATATTAACTTAATATTTATATTCGTTAATAGACAGAAAATATTCTTATCAGCTGAGTAAGAATTCATTACATTAAAATGAAGTTTTCAACATAATATTCAATTCAATTAAATTAATATAAATCTCAAAATAACAGACAAGGTATTTTGAGAGGATGAGTTTAATGAAGTATGCTTATAAAATCAAAGATATAAAACAATATTAACCTAGTGAACATTGTAATAAAAAGATGGATGTCAACTGGCAAAGAATTCTTTCCTCAATTAGCTATAAACTCATAACCAACTAATTCAATAAAACAAACACCATTTTTTTAATCAAAATTAATTAAAAAATTATCTTTTCTAGTTAATATTTAAAAAAAAAATATTTGTTTTGAAAGATAATACTGAAATTCTGGAAGGTTTTAGCAATTCTTCGTATATTACAATATATGACCGACTGGAGAACAAATATACAATCAGATTTTATAAATTTTAAATCTTTTTACTTGGTTTTTAAGATGTAGTTCTGTTCTTTCTTACCTGAGAAAATAAAGGTAGTCTTAATGTATTAAATACATATTAAAGTTATATGTATTTAATACATTATTAAAGTATTAAATGGTGTAGTTCCCCATCTTCAAATGAATATTTAGAATGTAATCATAAGGTGAAACAATTTGTAATTTTAATGTTTTGTATATACACTTGAGCAGAAAAATCGCACAGTTGCATTTTTTTACTTTTTTTTTTTTATTTTCCTCGCGATTCTCAATTTTTTTTAAACAAAATAATGTCAATTTAAAGATCGTTTCATCACCTATCCAATGATACCACTTAAGTGTATTGTCCTTTCAAAACCAAGACAATAACAACAACAATAGAACAACACCCCAAATTGATAAAATCCCTGAAAAATCGAATGAGGGCCGTAATTAAGGCTAGAGGAGGGAATACTCATTATTAATAAAGATTGTTTTATAAATGTTTGTATTGAATTTTGTTTTAATCACCATTTCCCAGGATGTACGAAAATGAGGCTTTCTGGTAGGCTAGGAGATTCCTCCACAAAGCACTCTGCTCACACTTAATACACACTTAAGTGGTATCATTGGATAGGTGATGAAACGATCTTTCAAATGACATTATTTTGATTCAAAAATATTGTGAATCGCCAGGAAAATAAAACAAAAAGTTAAAAAAATACAATTGTGCAATTTTTCTGCTCTCAAGTGTAGATTCAGTCTGTAACAGTTACAACACAAGACTTCAAATGGTTTGTTAATCATGAATGATTAATGGATTTAAGTTTGGAGGGATACATTAGTTACACAGTAACGATAAATACTTGTAAATAAAGCGAAATATTTGTGTTAAATTAAAAAAAAAAACTTTTTCCTAATTCTAAAGTAATTCCCAGTGATTCAGTGGTAGTGGCACTGGACTGTGGGTTGGAGGAGCCAGTTCAATCCCCAGTAGAGGTTGGGGATTTTTCATCTCCAGATGTCTGTAAAATGGGGCCCATGATTCTTTCCTGGGCGAAAGAGGTGAACACTGGTATCATCAAAATAAATCATTATATTAAATAATAACCCAACAAACAATAAAGGATTTTATTGATTATTGATTTTATATAATCCTTTATTGTTTGTTGGGTTATTATGTAATAGGTGAACACTGGGCTGACTTCTCAATTTCAACTAGCCCCAATGGTCACTGAAACATCAGATATCTTCAGAGCTCTCATGAGCCAATGGTGGCTTGGGCAGAAAATAAATAACCTAATCACACTGTCTAAAGGTAAAAACAAAATTAGGAACTACAGATAATTTTTCCAATTAGGCAATTTAAAAAAAACACAAGTTTTACCAGTAACACTATGCTGTTAACATATTTCACATTTTCAAAGTGTTCTTATTTTTTTTAATTTGTTAAAATTGCATTTTTAAAAAGATTTATTTAATTCATTTTTCTAATGAAAATCAGGACAACAATGTATTGCTACAGAAAATAAATGTTATTTGTCTGTCGTTGTTTGTCATTTTTATTTTATTAATCTTTCTATCAAAATCAAAGAAATAAGAAAAAGCCTTTTCTTTTTTCGCAAAAGTCAAAAATTAAGTGAAATGTTTTTTTCTTTACCTGATCCTTTAATATCAGCATTTTCCCACTCATATGAAGAGTGCAAATATCTCTGTAGGAGTTCATTCCAAGAACCATTTTGCCATCCATTACTGCTTCTTCCTGACTAGAAGGATCCAGTAATAAGCACGTCCTAAATAAATAATAATTTCATGAAATAAATAGGGTTGGTTATCACCGATCCCATATTTAATGCCAAAATTATGAATCCTATTTTTATGGGTCGTCATTATTTATAAGTAAGGCTCGGATTATATGCAAAATGCATATTTGTTATTAAGAGGTATATCAACAAAATTGTAAGTTTTCTATGCATATCTAATGTTTTTTTATTAAAATAGGCCATTCTATCAAATAACATTAGATATGCATAGAAAACTTACAATTTTGTTGATATACCTCTCAATAACAAATATGCATTTTGCACACAATTTATAAGCAAGAAATTTAAGAACGAAAGGGAAATATCTAGTCTAAACAAAGAACATGAACTTTGAGTCATAAATTTTAATGTCTACAGTATTTTTTTACAGTATACATGAAATTCAGTTAATAATAATAAAAAAAAGACGTACTATACACAAATGGATATTTTAAAAGACGACTGTATAAGGAAAACACAAAAATAATTGGATGATCTTTTCAAGAAAATGTCACGGGAAATTGTTGTGCTATTAATGCCAACAAGATGAAAAGATGAAGTAATGTAAAGGTACAATAGACAAAAGGCTACTTTTAAATGAGAAGGAAAGACTAAAGCTGTCTTTTGATATACATGAGATGAAGAGCTTAGCAGGCACCTCATGAACAATGTGAGTTTTGTAATGTATTAATGAAATTTTTTAACTCATTCCTGTAGAAAATACAGTTTGTTAAAGAGATCACTACACAAAAATGAATCTTAACAAATAGTAATGAGGTCAATCAACTGTGGTATCATAATTTGAAGGTATGGTATCTGCAAAGTGACAAATCACAAACAAGAGTTACAACTTGCTCACAGAGTGTTGTTGATGACAAATGTAATCAACAAGATCAAACCCTTGGCAACAAATTTTAAGGATGTCATTATTATACGAGGGTGGGTTTTTTTTTAATAACAAATTATCGTAAAAACATTTGACAGCAGTACATGGAATGGCAAACATAAAAGTGGTCTCGTAATAAATCTGAAAGTTCTAGGAAATAAAATTACTATACTATAGCTATTATGTTTCTTAGAAATAGTGATATCAAGCTTTTAGAAATGTTTCAAAAGTAGCAATTTTTTACTTAATGTAATTGAATAAAAAGAGAAAATAAAGTTTGTTTTTTTTAATTATTATTATTTACATTGAAATAAACAGGTTAACAATAATGAATATATTCCTTTGGGAGAAAATTACTCAGAAATGCCTTTATTAGTATAAAAGAAAGTACCTTTTGTACTCATCTTCTAAATTCCTTTGATCAACTTCCTCAAAAAACGCAAAGGTAATACAGACAGGCATGTGATGAATATTAAGAGGAACAGGTTCCCTTTCTTCTTTGCTATACTGGAAAGAAAACAAATTTTATTAGCAAAATTAACTTGCTTCATGGCTATCTTTACATGAACTTATTCAGCTAAATCTGCATTACAAGGGTTGTTGAAATATTTAGGAGAATAAATCTAAGAGTAAACGCTATCTGTGAATTATTTATGGATAAACATTCTGAATGGATGGACGACTGAATCTATGAGTAGGTAGTCAAATAAAACCTGATAGGTGCAAGCCATTTGGAGGTGTTATATATCTGGACAAGGACAATGCTGATTCATTTTATAAAGAGCTTCTGTGGTAGCTATGGCACTAATTTTAGCAAAGTATGAAAGTATCCAAATCCAAAAATATCACCATAAATTCTTTCCTAACCGCAGGTGGAGTATCGCCAGCTGAGATCCACCATCAAGTGATTGGAAGTGATTACAGCCTTGGGAATTTAGCAGTGAAGGAATGGAGTTGACAATTGACACCTAGGCCAAGAAACACAATCATCATTGATGTAAATGTGTGAAGTGAACGTGTTGAAGTAGATGCATTACTGAGGACTTACCTATAACAGAGATAAATGTCAAGTCATGGAATTATCCCTTCAAGGAATAAGCACTATCATCACTAATGGAAAATTTGTGCAATATCGAAGCCAAAATTCCTTAGTCCTGCACAACAGGAGGAATGCAGGGATATGTATTTGATACATTTGGATAGAGGAGGGAAATAGCTTTCATAATATTGATACTAAGTTTCATAATAGACAATGATCATGAGACATTTTGCCAATATCTTGATGTCGTCAAGAAATTCACACCTCAGAAGGCAATGTTTAATGATAGATGCAGTCAAAGCCAAGAGGTCATTTTATGAAACTGGAGCCACTGTCTGATGCAATAGTTAGATGACCAGTGCCTTAATTGCTACAGTAGCTTTTTAAGTCCTGGGTCACTTGTATGTAATATTATTGACCGAGGTTTGATTTGATTACTATTTATAGATTGGGATTAAATAAATAAATAATATACTATAAAATTTCACTCAGGTTTCCTTTGCAAAATAAAGGAAATTTAAGAAAAGCTAAGTCAAGCTTTGTTTGTGTGTGAGACATATACACACAAATACTTGACCAACAGTAGTTTTGAATCATCGCATTGAGAACTGAAAAGACAGATTTCAACAATCATTACTTTTTATAGGAGCACATAATGGTTTTTTTTTCTTCATGAGGTAACATACTGATTCATAAAATGTATGTTTGTTTTTGCTTTTTTGTGAAATTTTAAGAAAAAAAAAGTTTTTTAATAGTTATAGCCCATACAAATATCTCAGGAGAGTTCTTAACTTTCAACAATACTCTACAATAATGAATGGTGCACATTTTCTTTTGTGGTTACGATGAATTGTGCAAAATGCTGTCTAGATCCAAATTATTATTTTTTTTAAAGACTAAAAACTGATGACTGCAGCATCTTAAAAATAGTTAATATATTTTATGTTGATGAACAATGGCGGGAATCCTGGAAATTCTCAATAATAAATGGACCTTAAACAGTAATAAGGAATGTTTTCAAAAAATATTTTAAGATTCTAAAAACCACTGATTAAATACTTTTCTTTAAAAAAAAGAAAAAAAAAAGAAATAAATATCACATCAAGCTCTTAAGCAGTGCTTTATTTCCATTGAGACGATCTTTCCAAAGTTAATTCAGTATTTAATTTCCTATCAAAATAATCAAAATAAACGTAATTGTTAATTCTGATTGTACATTATCAACTTCTTCGTTTTGCTTATTAACAAATTTATCTTTTAAACTCATTCTCAAGCTCTAAGTTCTTGAATTGTCACTGAAATTCAGTAGAAACTGCAAGAAAAACTATACCAGCTGTAAAGGGAAGGTGGTTTAAATAGTTTTCGTTAATTTTGATGAATCTGTGAGAGGCTAACAGCTGTATAATAAATATCGCAATTCTATGAAATGTTGTAAATTTCCACCCATGTTATTCTCATGTTGTTATTGGTCATATAAACCAACTCTTCATTTTAAGAAATAAATATCCGTCCATTCAAATTCAAACTCTTACCCACTTCTCAGTTGCAGTAAGGTATTTTTTTTTGTTTTGATGATCCGATAACATCGATCTCAAAGAACAAAATTCTTCTTTTGCCTCGTGTTTCTTCACCAAAATAAAGCATGTATCAATTAAGTACAATTAAGAACATCAATGACTAACATCCAAACAGAGCAACAAGGAAATTCTGATTTGAACCCCACTACCTGCTTACCCAAATAGGGACATTCTAAACAAATGGGAAATTTTGCCCATTGATTGTTTTCAAATTAAACCATATTGGCCTTAGTGCTGCCACCTCACATTCAGTAAAATAAGGGACAATTTAGTGCCATCTATAAAATATGGGACCTAGATTTGAAGGTTTTTTGTAGACACCCTCAACTTGTTGTAAATTAAGAGGTTGTATTCTGTCTTAAGCAGGGTTACTTTATGTTTTCAGTAAATTAGATTCACATGGAGACAGAGATTTTTTTTTTTTAACTAGTAATGACACATTTGTATTGATGAAAACAAAAGCAACTAAATTATTTTAATAAGTAATAAATTATTAAAATAAAATTTAAGATTTAAAAATTCTTTTTTTATAAGACCTTTTTTCCAATTTTCTTAATTTTTTTTAAATGAACAGTCATTTGCTTTTATACCTTGAACTATGATCGATGTGAATCTGTGACAGTTGTTTCATCCTTATTATGACTCATCAGTGCGTTGATGATAAGCTCCGAATGAATGAAAGGCTATGTACCTCTTTCACGTTCCCAGAAGTGGGAAAGACAACACAAAAAGCACAACAGGCATTTAATACAAGGACAAAAACAATGCCAGGACTAAGTAGTCATAAATAGGAAAGTTTAATATACATTCAACATGAAAAAAAGGAGATCTGTAAAATGCACAGTCTATTATGCCTTCAGCTATTATCAATGGGAATCTGAGACAGCTATTTTGTCCTTGTTAAGACTCTGGCTGATGAGTTCTAACGAGGATGAAACAGCTGTCCTAGATTCTCATTGATGATAGCTCAAAGCATGAAAGCAAATACCATATATTCTCCAATAAATGCCGAAGCTCTTATTGTCGCCGGTCTCTAATAAGCGCCGGACTGCAGAGGAGACACGGCCAAATAGTAGTCGGATCTTTGATATTTGCCTACCGGTACTAGTGTAAGCGTCCGTATCTTTATAATCGTGTGTAATACCTTATGGTACATTGCCTTACAAAAGTGCCGCCGAAACGGTCATTTGACATTGCCTTTAAGATTCGCTTGGTGGAATATGCGAAAGAAACTTCCGGTAAGGCGGCTGCCCGTCATTGCAGATTCGGACAACGAATAACAGCGAAAGGAACAGAAAGACATTGCCATTTATCATTAACAGTCTTATGTAGCATGTGAAATTCAAATAAAGTAGCTGTTAGTAATATTAGCCAGTATTTATGTGAAAAATGTTGCGTTCTGAAGGATTTTGTTAATAATGGCCGGCCTCTATTAAGCACCGGGAGCTGAGGCTAGTTTTACAAATAAACGCCGGGGGCCTCTGTTGGAGCATATATGGCATTTTATAGATCCCATTTTTTCATGTTACATTATATACACTATATAGCTTTCCTATTTATGATTAAAAGGAACAATTGATTCGTGGAATCAGACATACAATTTTAATAAACACAGAACATCCCAAATAATATGTGGACAGTGCCAACCCTAACTGGCCATAGCTCCTCCAGCTTGCCCATCATTGTTAGCAAGCAGTATATCCAAGTTTGTTCACTGCTCTCATAAAAGAAATGATGAAGATTCATTAGGATACTGTTCTATTTAGAACTACATGTAAAGGATGAAGTAACTGATTTGAATTTGAGGGGAGAGAGAAACTTCCATTTCAATTTCCACTAGTGGTCAATCCTTTCCTCACAGTTAATACCTAAACTGGAACTTAAGTAAATAAGTTCTTTTTGATAGAAGAAAATGAAGAAGTATCAGAAAATTGAGACAATCATTTCCATTACCAGTAAATGCCATCACACTTCTGCATTAAATGATATTTTCCGCAATTGTACATCTCTGCAATCCACTATCATATAATTCACAGTGACAATGGCAGTGTATCACCATTTAAGCGAATTTTAATGAGGCGTAATAGTAGGTGCCAGAGATGAATCACTCCATCTCCAAAATCAACACAGAATTTGGATTTTTACATGCACAATTTCATGGGTATGCTGTAACTACACAACACTAGGGAAGACTTCCAGCATGTAATATTGCTGCAGCTGACGAAAAACTCTTGACGATCTTGGATAGTGTATTCTGGCATATATTGTAAAGTCTGCTGTGACAATGCACCAGATAACAGAAGAATTCAATGCTAAGGACCACAAGTAACATCAATGTTTGGTACAACATTCTCTTTTTTTTTCTATGGGATACAGGAACCAACAGCCCACTTGGATCCCATTGTTGACCTGGCAGCACAGGGTTCTGTACCTCATCTGGACCCTCTTTAATACTGCCGCTGGACAGAAGATGACTAGAAATGTGTAGCCTGGTCCGACGAGTTGTGGTTCCAAGTGTTTCAGGATGAAGGACGATTACTCATATAGAGAAAACCTCACAAAGCAATGGACCCCGCATGCCAACAAGACAGTCCAGAGCAGAGTTGGCTCTGTTTTGGTGTTGTTTTCAGTTGACTAATGTATTTCTTAATATATGTCAGCTGAAAACAGACATTGATCTGCAGATGCTATATAACCATCCTAACAGATCATTTGCACCTCTGTTCATGTCATGCATGCACTCAGACAGGAGAGGATTCTTTCAGCAGTAACATGACTCTTTCCCTGTCATGTTACTGCAGTAATCTGACTGAAAGGAGAACCTATGAGTTACTAGACAGATCTCTCAGTTTTTCTGACAAATCAGTGTATATCAATATTAGTGAAAGAAAATTAAAACGATGTTTGGCCCTCTTGTAACACTGCACGGAAATAGGAAAGGTACAAGGACATTTTGACCAGTTATGTATTGCCTATGGAAGAGAATCATATTATTAATGACCACTGTCTCTACCAACATGACAACAGCCCATGTCATAAAGCAAGGTCTGTGAGGGAATGGTTGTGGACAACAAGATTTCAGAAATGGACTGGCCTGCCCTGAGTCCATATCTGAACCCCATCGAACATCTATGGGAGGAATTAGAATGTCAACTTCACTCCAGATCTTAATGTACCACATCATGACCTGCTCTAGCTACAGCTCTTCCTCCAGAGATGATCAGCCACCTGGCGGAATCATGGCTGTGATACAGATGAAATGCAGACCAACCCCATACTAATGTATACTATAGGAAAAAGTCTGACTATTTTTGATCACATAGTGTAGAGCAGCCAGAGGGAAAGTCACAACCCAAACAAGTCTCTATCTTTAAGCAAACTATTTCTTGTCTATAATGAATTCTCCTAGATTATGTAAAAAAAAAAAAAAAAAAATGATTATTTTTTAATATAAAATAACCAAATAAATCTTAATACTTACAATTGTAACTTCTTCTCCTACAACAGCTACATCAGGTCTCCTAAAAATATAACAAATACATTACATGAATATTAAATCGAAAACTGAACAGTACACAATAAGCAAGGAATGTTTTGCAGTAACAAACAAAAAAAAACACAGGATATTCACTGCCCTATAATGATAATAAACAAATACAATACAATAAAAACAATGTCGAATAATAAAAAAAAGTTTGGAGGATAATAGAAATATTAAGGATATTGTTATTTTTTGTGAAATTGAGGGAAATTATCTTCAATTAATTCATAAATAGTATAAAAATTAGTTTTGTGAAATAAAGACATTTTACTTTCTAATGAAAATCCAGGGTAAAATCTCACGCAGCTATATTATGTCTGCTATTGTAAAATAAATGATTCATAAATACTTTTTAGCCATATTTGTATCTGAAATCAAATAAATTTGCCTGTAACATTTCTTCTCTTTTTTTTTTTTTTTCTCCTAAATTTAAACTTATTTGATAAAGATTCAAAAAGACTTTGAACTAAAACTTCACCAATAAAAGCTAATATAAGGTATTTCCTAATCGATAGTAACTCTAGATGGAATCTAGACTGGGAAAGCTTTTGGATTTTTTTTAATGGACGATTCTACAAGACAAATGTTAAATTCTATGTTAGGATTCATGAATTTTGAATAAATATTCGATTACAAAGAAAGTGATCAAATGGCAAAATTATAGGTTTGTTTGTTTTTTTTTATCTGTACAAAAACATTAGTATCAAAATTATAAATTATTTTCGGCTCCAACAGCCACCTGAGTCACGAAACACAGATTTTCCATCACAGTTTAACATGTGAATCACTTGAGAAATACAGTACTTAAAAACTCTTATCTAAAAACTATTGCTCTAGAGCAGTGGTGCATAACCTGCAGCCCACGGACAGCATGAGGCCTGCCGCTATGTTTGCTGCAGCCCGGTAGTGTCAAACTTAAAATTAAATTTGAGCCTTTACATTGCTGCCAACAGATACATTGAAAAATGTCAGAGCTATCTCAGACTTTACTATTTGATTTACTTACGAGTTCAACAACAGATTCCAGGACGTTCGAAAATTCAAAAAGTCATTTGAATTACTTTCACTGCCCTTTCATGTTGATGTTGAGACAGTGCTTACAATTTGGCAGATGAAATTAACTGATATTTAAAGTAACACTGAATTAAAAGCAATATTTGGGGATGTGTCACTCATTGATTTCTACAGGCTCTATTTACTTAAAGAAAAGGACCTTCTTACTGAACAAGCAATGAAAATGACTACTTTATTTGGCAGTACCTATGTGTGTGAAGAGTCATTTTCAGTGATAAAAATATTGATATCCAAAGGACGATCTCAACTTACTGACAAACTTTTTGAAGCAAACAGTGGCACTGCAATATCGGACACTGAACCCAACAATGAGAAGTTAACAAAACTTAAGCAGTGCCATGTTTCTCATTAAACTGTGCCAAATTGTTATTTGACAATTTGAAGTTTAATTATATTTATTATTAATTATTATTATAAATGGCATTGTCAAATCATTAATTAGTAAGATTTTTATGTAAATTACATTTATTATTAATAAGTATTATTATGAAGGACATTATTAAATCATTAATTAGTAAGATCTATATGAGGGGTTGGAGGATTGGAAACTGCGGCTTTCCTTCAGAACTTTTATAAAAATATTGGTCCTCAGACTTCAAAGGGTTGTGCACCCCTGCTCTACAGTTCTGTTCATGAAAGAAGAGCTTTTGATGACGTAATTTCCTTATAGATTGATGTTTCCAGGACATAACAGTGCCATCTATTGCTAAAAGCCGTAACAGAATCTTAGAAACATTATGAAAACATTCTGGTTTTTGTATTTTCTACAGTTACGAATACATAATAATAATTAAAATTGAAATAATTACAAACATTCCACTCTATTCCCCTTGCTTGGCTATGCAAAGTTTGTCCTTTCTTGGTCACGCTTATGCAATCACAAAATGACGCCATCTTGGACTGACTGCTCGGAGTTCCAGGTGATGACGACATGACTGGTGACGTTTGTTCCAGACAAAATCGATCGCTACGTAATGACCACAAATGGCAAACCCTTTTTTTTTTTTTTGAAAACTACAAAGGAATAACTGAGAAGTCCTGAAAATATGACTTTGAAGGAACAAGGAAAAAAAGAAGAAAAAAAAGGAAGGTCTAAAAAAGAAGACGGAAGAAATCTAATCAAAGATTTGGTTTTACAAAGTTATTGACAAGTTTTTATCTAAATAAGTTCTTCCTTTTTCCTTATATTTTTACAAAAAAGAAAGTATGTGTAAAAAGTTAAACTTCTTAGTTATTATTATTATATTATCTTCAGATTGTAGATTTAAGATAATTTCAGATTTAAGAATCTCTCTACTTACCTAAAATGCATAAGGGCACTAATAGCAGCTATACTCGCACAATCAGCAACATTCCCTTCATGATTTAAAACATGAACATCGACTCTAATGCACCAAACCTGAAATTATTAATACAATTTGTCTTATTTATATTCTGAATTATAGCAGCCAACTAATATTACAGAAATCCTCTGTAATTAAAGTACAACCAATTCGTTAACCTTGATAATTAAGAAGAAATCAACCTTTGGATTAGAAGCACTGGAAACGAGAGCTGGAGAAGTCAGGTTTCAATCCCAGGTGGGGCTTGGGATTTCTCCTCAGAAAGATTCTAGGGTTCACTTAGTCTTCAGTATAATGGGGACCTGGCTTCTTTCTCAGAGGTTAAAGATGGGCGAGTTTTGATCCCGACTGGTTATGGAAACACTGAAGGCTACATCTTCAACCACCCATGAGCCAATCAAGGCTCCAAGGGCAACACCCACCTATCTAACTATCAATCTATGGATGCTGTTCATCCCTTCCCTCTCCCCTAAAAGAAATCTTTACTTGTTTAAATAAAATACCACATACTGGTGAATTTAACCTGAACAAGAAGCAAAGTAAAAGTAATTTCGTAATTGCATATTTAACTTCAAAATATTATAGTAAAATTCAGCCAATTCATTCTCCTAAGGAAAACTAGGGCTTATCAAATCAGTATGTCTGTATGTAAACATCTGCATTCCCCTCCCAATATTTTATGAATTAACGAATGGATTTCACTGAAATTGGCATGCTTATTTACAGACAATAATTATTTATATATTTACGTATCTTTCAGTTACAAAATTCTTGTGGAGAAATTATACCTGTAAGTGAGGGGAAAAAATCCCACAGAAAGTAAAACAATTAACTCTCTGTGATGGCAAACTGTGAATTTCTACCAACATCTACTAATACACTGTAATCAATATAAAATCAGGCTTGCTTTAACAACAATTAAAATTTTATTGCAATTCAAATAATAGTTAACATTTAAGGATTTTTATTAGTCCTCAGCATATGGAAAAATTTGAAAATAAAATTGCATTTAATGTTTATTATCATTAACATGCAAAGAGACTTTCCCTTTGTGTGTTTTTTAATGATTTTAAAAACAATAGAAAATATAATACCTGTAATAATATTAATAATTAAAAAAAAAATTGATATTTGACTTTCCAATTTGGTTATTGATATGAATTTATTTTTTATTCATAAAATTATAAAACAATATACAACTGAAACTTATTTACTTACTTTCTGATCAGCTACAATGCACAGAGATTCTAAATCAATACATCTAGAGTCTCTTATACATCTTTCCAAAAGTCGATTTAACTCCACTCCAAATTCTGACATTCTAAGTATAAAAAAAATATATATATATCATCAGTAAATAAGAAAAAAAAAGCAAATTCTGTTCAAATTTCAAATATTTATAGAATACTGCATAGAAATTAAAAACTTACAATTCAATATTCATACAAATAATTGTAAGACATATTGAGAAATCTGGAGGTTTAGTATATGTTGTATGGTTCAGAATTTTTATGTATTAGAATATGCTTCATTAATCATCTATGAAACTCCATTACTAGATGTATTGTAGAATAATATGTAAGATCAAATCACCATTTACGGGTATCAAAATTTTATGTATCACTTGTTGTCTTCAATAGGTAAGAAAATTTCATTTTTAAATCTGCAATAACAACTTCATCAAAATTCTTATGTATTCCTATTTCTTTCATTGATGCTTCCCTGATAGGCATCTTTTATTTATGGTTTATCAACAGCTCCCTCATATGGGAATTTTAGTACCAATTGGTTTTGGTCTTTATTCTTCCAATTCCTTCTTTAATTAATGGTTTCAGTCAATTTGAAACCACTACTTCTGTTTTATTACTAATTAAAAAGATTAATCCTAAAAGAAGTGGTCATATTGTTTAGAGATGGGATGATCTAGGTTCTATCCCCAACAGGGATCACGGACTTATCTCCAAGTTAATTCTGCTGTAGACAGTCAGAAGGTTCCAGTAACATTTCTTAAGTCACATTACATACTAAAGAATCATTGGGAACCTTTAACCTCTGTACCACTTGACCCAATTCTGTTTATGGGAACCATTAATTTTAAACTTAAATGAAATAATACTGTAAAACGATGGATTATACAAAAAATAATAAGGATCTTTTATTTCTTTTTTTTTTTTACTATTGAAACTTTTCATCTTTATTGGATTTTTTTTTTTAATTATAATTAAAAAAAATTGCTGAAAAATCAGTTTGTAATCAGTTCCTCATGAAAAACTGATTAGCAAGATTTTCCTTTTTTAATGTTCAAAAGGATGGATATGGTGACCATTTTAAAGAATAAACTGTGCTCTACTGATCTATAAAGCTCAGAATTGCTTAATGGCTTTTAGCGAAGATCTCCAATAATAAATTTCACACCAAATCTACACAACTTACAGCAAACAAGTGGATAAATTATTCAAGTGGATATTATTCCATACTTTCATGTATTCTACAAGTCAAAGAACAAACACAGTCGGACCTCTATTTAACAAACTTCTATTTTGCGAACTTTTCTTTGGAACCAAGAACATTTTTTTGCTAATTTCTTCGTAAAATAACCTCCAAATAGCGAAGTGAATTTTCTATTTAACGAACTTTTTCGTGGTATCTATTTTTTTTTCTTCCTTGAAATGTTTTTATTATTAATGTTCCCTTAGAGGAAATGAAAGAAATATGGATACAGCTGAGGGAAAAAGAAGAAATTAACGATGATGTGCTGATTGATGATTATCTTTCACTTGATTTTGAAGTTGAGACCTCGGAAACACTAACTGAATCGGATATTTTGGACAGTATGAAAAAGAAAACAATACAGCTATGAATTGCGATAAAGATGAAGATGATTAAAATGGAAATGATCAGGATGCAGAAATTAAAAAAAAAAAACCAACCTTCTTATGATGAAATGCTAAAAACATTTGAAACAATCCGACGCGGATTACAATTTCAAGAAAATATTGAAGGGGTTTTTAGTGCATTGCAAAGATGCGAGACTTACTTTGAGCGAAAACACTTTTTCAAAAAAAAAGACAAAATTAACAGACTTTATTATTATTAAAATGTAAGTACGCATGTGGTAATGTATGCTTTATGTCATTAAAATTATTACGTTTATTAATAATATTTATTGTTTATGTATTTAAATCTGCTTTATGTAGTTTAAGGTAATTTAAATGTTGAATCTCTATTTAACGAATTTTCCATATAACGAACTTTTTTTCGGGATTTAGCGACTTCGTTAAATAGAGGTCCGACTGTAATAGTTTTAAAAAGGAAAAAACAAAACAAAAAACAAAAAAGAGCTGCGGAAAAAAAAGCACTTTTCCACATTCACTTTCTTATTTTTAGCAAAAAAAAACAAAAAACAAACAAACAACAACAGCACTACAGTAAATATATACTGATTGCATTAAGTAAAGCACAACTTCAATTGTAGATGCATTTAAAATTAATATCGTAGGTAACAATCACACCTCTACATGCTCAATATTAAGGGGGTATATAGTCGCTCGATGTCATATACATTCTTTGATATAATTTTAAATTTAGTAGGAAAAATTTTGACAAAGAGATGATTCTAGAACTTAAATTTGAAGAAATTTCAAATATATATAAGCTCAACCATTTCACAAGAGTTATTCAATGGGGCAAGAAGACGGTATTGCTACATGAACTATTTACGATTCAATCAGATAACAATAACAAAAACATTTTGTTTAATTGTAAGATTTACTTAGCTCTCCCTCAAGAAATATATAATTATATAAAAAAATAACTGCAAACAATTTTCACAATACCAATATGCTTTCTTACCAAAATGTGAGAAAAAAAATTCTTAAAAAACCTATTATTTTCATTTAAATTAACTTTACTAAAACATAATAAAAAGCATTCATTTGACAGAATAACATTAAAATTGTGAACTGTTAATATATGAACCATCTGACAAGAAATCATTACTATTTATATCAACATAAAAATAAATTTCTGTCTTTGTTTCACTAGAGGAGGAAGGAATTTTAAAAAAATAATAAGACACTTAAATTAAAAGGTTTACCTTCCAGATTCTACATTGGGTGCAGCCATTGGAGAAAGTTCCAAGTTAATAAATAACTGTCCTTCTGTAGGCCGAGATGCCTTCGGAGGTTTCACTTCACATGATACTTGAGCCAATACCCTAGTGAAGAAACAAGAAAGAAATCAAATCAACATCAATAACTTCAAAACAACAGTGAATAAGTGCGAGAGAGAAATCATCTTTAAAAATATCTTCCTCCATGTTTTAATGTTGTATATACAGGTACTTCTCACTTTACGACCTATCTGCTTAACGACCTCTGCAATTGAAGGTACAACTTCTATTTCATCGTCGTCATCTCCCTTACCTTTACCCTCTACAGTTCCAGATAACCAAATAACAAACGATAATATGTACATACGCACGTCTTTTTATGAATAAATTTGAAGTTTGTTGCATTATTTTTTAATTTTATAATGATTTTATATTCCCGGCGCAAGCTCCTTGCTTATCGACCAATTCGCTTAATAACGTAGTCGTCGGAACGGAACTCGGTTGTCAAGTGAGGAGTACCGGTACTTATGTTAAATCAGCAGCATGAAAAATGACCCAATAAATGCAGAATCAAATTAAAACTAAGTTGACTAAATTATTGTTGATTAATATCATCATTACTGCTTCTTCTTTGCCTTCTCAAGTATTTTTCAACATAACTTTTTAAGCCATTATATTGTAAATGATATTTCATTATAAAAATATATACCACTATCAACTACATCTACAAGAAAACTTTATTCTTAAACCAAAAGCAACA
>JAFIDM010010028.1:53989095-54015559 GCA_023159025.1 Thereuonema tuberculata | reverse complement strand
CTTGAAAACCAGTTCCCAAAATGTAAAGTATTTGAACTCTTTTCATACATTTTCTTAAAATGTGTGTTTATTGAATTTTATTTCAATATGTTATTATAATATTATTTATTATTATTGTCACAAGTAATCTATTACATTATATTAAAAAATAAACAGCAAATAAAGTAAGAAAAAAAGAAAACTTCACATTGTCAAAAATTTCCAAATATAACTTAAATGAAAGATATGTTTTTTACAAATAATAATAAATTATATATACCACTATTGAAAATAACTGGTAGTTAATTCATTACAATGTTACTTATTACACAATATTTCTGATTAAAATAACTCCTTCTATCAAGAAATAAATCAATGTAAAAAGACAATGTTCCAATTACCTTGTTAAGCCTAGTCGCACTTCACAGGAGCCTCTTTCAAAGCCAAAATTAATGTCGATATTTCGATAATCGTACGTTTGTCTTCCATCTAGTCGCTGAAAGTTTAAAATTAATTTATTTAAAATCAATTAAATGACTTACATGAAAATCAATTCACAAGTTATCTGCTTTCAAGTTACAAGGCTAATGCTGTTGTTGCTGTTTCTGACATTAGATCAAGTACATGTCATTTAATGAGTAAAACGCATCATGGTTTGGAAAAATACCAAATACATTTCTCTCACTACCACTCTTTAACGAACAGTGATATAAAGCTAACTAAAAAGGAATGAAGCCTCTCCATGATTAAAGCACCAAACTGATTCAAAATGACATCTTTTCAAACATTTGATTTCTTTACCCTGCCTTTAACAATTTATGAGTTTGTTTTGTTGAATTATTATTGTTTTACCACAACTTTGAGGATACATTTACTTCAGCCCAAAAGGCAAGGAATTGCAAGTCAGCAGTTATAAATGTTGTTTCTTTCAATTAACTTTGTAAGAATATCAAATACAGCAGGATAACACTGTTCTGAAGGAGAATAAAGATTGTTCTGTGAGTCCTCAAGATATATTCTCTTATGCATCAATGATGTTAGAAATAATTTCTACCACTTTGCTCATCCTCCATAATTCTTTATTTCAGTGGATAGAAATATACAGGCTTCAGTTGTTATTTCCATGTTTTGAATTGATAGGATAACATTAGCAACTAAATAGTTCAAACGTCCACGTCTGGTATCTTCTAAGTTCTTACAAAACTTTAAAACACGCTATAAAATATTTTCAGAATTGCCATATTGCAATTACACGTCATAAATTGACAATTAAAAAATGTTTAAAAAATTAGTAACATTATGTTTCGTCCTTCTCTAGGACTTCTTCGGATGCAAAATATTTATTACTGCTTTAGATAATTATTTATATTTAGGTTATGAAGTACTGCTTTATATATGTTATGTCTATGTATGTCAGCAGCAGCATTAGTGTTGATCAACAAATGACGACGTGACCACCATTTTCTGTTTGGGTAAATTTTAAATTTTATTTAAGGAAAAGAAATCTACTAGTTTTCTAGGCTGTATTAATTTTCAACAATATGATGTAGCTACGACTTAGTAAGATTAAACAACTTAAAAAAAAAAAAATCTCCCAAATTGAATATCCAATTAAATGATGTTCAATACTCTTATGTGATCAAAACTATTACTTGTTCTAAAGTTTTATAGAATTTCTGGAATATAAAAATAGAACCCTTAAAGAAAGTGAAAGAAAGAAAACTTTCTTTGTCAGCCTAAAAAACGAAATTTACCAAATGTAAATGAATTCAGATTTTACACTTCGTTTTTATTTACCTATTTAATAAACTAACGATGATTAAGTTTACTGAAAGCCTTTCAATAATATTTACAATTCAAAAGTATTTGAAGCAAACTTAACCTCTTCAGAACTTATTCTAATTTCAGTTAGATTGAATAGCACTGGAATTTTAAGCATTTTTAATAAGTTATTAATAAGTTATTTTTAATAAGTCTAAACTGAATTTCTATTTAAATTTCCTTCGAATTAGATTCCAAGAAACAAGTATTAACATGAAATCTTAATTCTTGAGATATGATTCTTCTACCTTATTTTCAGAGATTGCTTGAAGAATAAACTTTCGCTGAGCGATAGAAATCGGTATCTCCTTCATCTTTCTGGATTGAAATTAAATTCTATAACTGATTTTAAACTAATATCGAATATCGTGATTTTCCTTCCATTTCTAAAGCCAGCAATTTTCAGTCGGAAACCATGTGCGCCTCAAATCAACAACAGATTGGAATTCCCACTAGATGGCGCTGATTGAATGAAATCAAGAGTTTACGGCGCTATTTCAAAGAACACACAAGGAAAGAAATTATTATTATTATTATTTTTTTAAGGGTTTTGTATTTTCTTGGCAACAGTTTGTACTTATTCATGTACATTGGTTTAGATTTATTAAATTTTAACTTTTTATATCAAAAGATAACCGCTCTCGCAGAATTTTTTTTTGCAGATAAGGGAGATGTCAAAACATCAGTTAAAGTAATTTACCTCCATCTATGCTCGTGGGCGGTATGGCTTCCGGTGCTTCATGACCTGCTAAGTTCGACGCCCAGCAGCCTCTAATCCCCAGCAAAGAAACCCGATACTCATTTAAAAGAGGGCTGGTTGGACCCTAGGAACCGTCTGGAAGAGAATTCAGCTTAGAAAAAAAAAATCTCCGCCTCGGTTGGAGATTGAACTCGACTCTTCCAGGCCACAGTCAAGCGACTTACATTTAGCTACCGGCCGTATCAAAATACACAGGCGTCCAAATCCTAAGGACGACATCCTATGGTTACAAACACAAAATCAAACGAAACAGCTTATGGCAATTTACATACCTGTCTATGATCGGTAGAAACGTGGCGGACATGCAAATTTGTGAATCATGCGCACGGAGGTCACGTGGTAGCACAGAAAAGGGTAAAAGGCAAATTGGCGCGGTAGGTGAATTATGTTTGAAGGTACCGTTTGAAGGAAAGAAGTGATAAAGTTGAAATTTTCGATATGTCACAAAGACATCATCTAGATCAGAGGTTTCCAAACTTTTTTTTCTCGTAGACCACTTTCAAAATTTTACTGGTTTCGGTGGACCCCCTGCTGCTACATTTCTACCATATTCCCAAAACTCGTCAAAAAATGTGAAGATTAGATCTAACGATGGAAATTTGCGTCGCGGCTGAGTTTCAACCCTAAATTCGGAGTGGTAAAAATAAAAATAAAAATAGTATATTTTCTTGTATTCTATTTATTAAAATAATATGATTACAGACTTAATAGAATTAAAATTAAACATTAATAAACGTTAAACATTAAACGCTACTTCAACAATGCAAAAATAAACAATTTTAAAAAAATAGTCATAATTTTAATGGAAGGGATGTACTTGATGGATTGACAGCAAATTATCAATATTTGGCTTAGACTACAAGTCTGATGTAGCTAATCATTGTTCTGGACCGGGCCACTGGATTAACGATGAGGTCAAAATTTTAATGTTAGAAAAGGATTGTAAAGCTGGGAAAATATTGGAGAGCTTCATAATAAGAAATACAAAGAACTTAAATTTCAATAAAAGTAGTGGCTTAGAAGTAGAGAGTATATTTGTAAATTTAGCCAATGAAATGGTAAAAAAATGCTTCAAAGGAAACAAAAAATCTGTAATAATTAAGGAATTCAATGAAATGTAAATTATCAATTATTGTAATATTAATGTGAGAATGTAGATGTTATTGCATTATTGTGATTGTTGATAACTATGTATACGCAATGTAAGTTCACCTGAAATCATACTGTTATCAAACAAACTTGAAAAAGAAAGCAAGGAATATGCTTTCGAAAATTCGTTGGCATTAAAAAATATAATTTTTTAATGTTTCGAGAGTAGAAGTAGTTTTTAGTTTTGTTCTTTACTATCGAAACCAGATAAATTTTCGTGGACCCCCACTTACAACTTGTGAACCCCCATTTTTTTTTCACGCCAACGTAGACCCCCGCCGAGTCTCCCATGGACCCCTGGGGGTCCACCTGGACCACTTTGGGAAACACTGATCTAGATTATTCACGAGGGGAAGAATATAGGAAAGCTATAGGAAGACCACAGATGCTGCCAGAGAGTTCAGAATCGCCGATAGTGTTGATCCAGGCTCTAGGCAGCGTTTCAAAGCAATGGAATGTGTTCCAGACACGTGAAAAGGTCGCCCTCGCTCGTGACGACATTGCTAGCTGTAACAGCAAAATGTAATTGCCGTACCAAGACTGGTCAGCTTGCTAGTCGCCTCCATTCTAGCAAAGGATATCCCATTAAACTGTGGCCTGACGTCTGCGACATATAAGTCTATGCCCGAAGGCCTGTAGTCTGCTTTCCTCTATCTAGAGCACACCATAGCGCACGTTTGCAATGGTATGGACTCCATCAAAATTGGACAAATTCATCAACAGGCCGCTGTACTCAGTTTTTCCTCAGATTTTAGACGTTAGATGATATGACGTGAAAGTGGTACTGCGTACCATTGGGTCAATGTACAGGAAAGGGACAGATATGGCGGTACTGGGGTCATACTATGGGAAGGCATCATGTTTGCTGGACGCACTGAGCTACAAGTGCTGGAAAAAGGGACTTTAACTAACGAACGATATTTCATGGATATTTCAACGAACTTCATGGATGACAATTTGACTCCAGTTATGAATTGCAGATACAAATGTCGTCCATCTTTAGGTTTGGGATGTCTGTGTATGTTAACAGTAAAATAAAAAAAATAAAAAAAAAATACCCCCTTTTTTTTTGCATTTAAAACAAAAAATTAGAAGAATTATATTAAATTAAAAATCCCAGGAGATTATAAGTCTCCCTTTGCCTGTATGCGAGGATGCTCATAACCGTGACAGTTACTATATACGGTATAATTTATTTATTTATTGTTTGTTTGATTGTTTTAAATCTCTGTGGCACTAAAAATATTTGTATTTGTTTTCTTATTTAAGTCACGAGCTGATAGTATAATTTATTATTGTAGTCAAAAATAAAAATTACACAAGGAGAATAAGTGTAGGTCATGTACATTTACATCAAATGCTGGTGAATATGTCTCTCCGTTGCTTATTTCCTGACAACTTGGAAGGCTGAAATTTGAGAATGGTGTATTAGAAAAGTAAAACTGAAGCGCAGAAATCAGGCAATCTGAAATTCCATCCCCAGGACGAAGGAATAGGTGAACAACAATTTCCATAGAAAAAAAAATATTTCAACAAAATAAAAACTCACACTGACATAAACAATAATCTTCTACTCAAGCAATGCGCCTTAGTCATGACAGCTGTTGATCCATTCGGTTGGCGCTGTTTTGATTTGATTAAAATGAATTGGATTTAGGCAACTAACGTAAGTATTTGCAGGTTTAATCCATTTTCAGGAAATGGTTTTAAAATTTAAATATAAATTGCGTATATATGAATGATATTACCATTTTGTTGTTGTTGAGCCGGTTCGCACCGAAGTGCGAGCTTCGTAACCGAAGCCTCCGTGTTCCAGGGAGCGCTAGTGTTCCCAAGATGGCGAACCCCTAGCAGACTCCATAGAATTTCAAGGGAAAGATACTGGGGTGGTTTCCCGTGGCCTTCCCCAGGACGCCATTAAGGAGTTCCATCAATTTAAATAGCGGCCCAAAACTTGACGAATTTTTATTTCCATTCAAATGAAATTGGTACAAGGGTTTGTGAGGGAAAAAGCCAGAACTTCACGACAATTAAAAAAAAAAAAAAAATGACGAATCCAACATGCGGCCCAAAATTTATTTGAAAATTCAATCTGATTTTTTTAACAGATCTCATTAGATCTTAGATTTAAATAAAAAAAAATCAAGAGATCGATGCAGTATGTAATGTTGTTTTCCTTTTGATGAATGTATTGCACGAATAAAAATCTGTGAACACATTAAAATAAGCGATTACCAATAATAGACGGAGTTTTAAACTCATATAAAAAAATGTATAAAGATAATTTAAATGCCAAAAATAAAAATGTAAAAAAAATGATTATTTTGAAAATGATATTTTTTTTTTCAATCTTTTTACAATTTCAATCCCTACCACTACTTGTCATTGGTTCTTTCACGTATGTATTCATTGATTATCACAGGTACGAAAATGCTGTTCCTTCTTCTGTTAAATGCTTTACTTCGTTGACATTCTTTGGATATACTTTGAAAATCACATCTAGTGATGGGTGAAAAGTCAATATTTTAACCGACTTTACACTCTTTAAATTCTTTGTGTGTATTTTTTAGTCTTTATTTAATTTCATTTTTGCACGTTGAGCTTCACCGTTACTGTGATGGAGTTCAGACAGGTAGCCAATCAGAGTAAGCCACATAACAATGGATAGTATTTTTTTTGTTGTTCAACCCCATTAAGGTAAAGTGTCCCACTACAAGCCTATGTGGCCCTTATGGTCGTGGGAGGTAAGACTCCCGGCGTTGCGGGGCTAAGGTGAGGTCGGGTGGTCATCCCGACGCCCGCCAGCCTTTAACCCCCGGGAAAGAAACCAGCTACGCATTCTACAAAGGGCTGGGTAGATCCTAGGACCCATTTGGAGAAGAATGGAGCATGGGATCGAGCAATCTGCAATCTGCAGCGTCCTTACCACTCGGGCACCGGGTCCACTCAACACTCATTGAAAAAGGTTTTAATTATGAATTGAAAAAAAAAAAAATCCTTGCTTGAACCAGCATTCGAATACGAAAGATGTCCCACCGAATACCGAGTGCTGGATGACTTGAATGTAATGTTTAAAGACTTCTCTTTTACATGGTACATTATAAATTATATGATAATTCATTTATTTTGAAACCATAAATAGAATGGTTTTAAAAAGACGTACATCTAAAATTGTTATCTTCTTTAATCCAACAAGACACATAAATAACTCAAACATCTTCACTGTAGATACCTATATTTCGTTTTAAGTGTCACCGTTTTTTATTGTCCAATTTTATCACTTGCTTTGTTTATTCATGTTTTTAAGTATTATATGGTTTATTTGTTATATATTATATTGCTTTGGTGAGAGGAAGATTTCTCTTTCCATTTTTTATGTTATTTTATTTTTAATTCGTTTTGCTCTACAAGCTAAACCTTGAAAAAGTTTTAGAAATTAAAACGAAATATCGGTATCTACAGTGAAGATGTTTGAGTTTATTTATGTGTCTTGTTGGATTAAAGAAGAGAATGGTTTTAAGTTTATATAAAGATAGATCTTCCCAAACCGCATATGTCATGATGCTAATTTTATGGAGATTCTGATAATGTAGGGACCCTTTCATTGGAACATTTCAATTTCAGAAAAAGTTTGGGATTTATGTAGGATTACTTCTCGTTTAATCATGTTAATCATTTTCATTTTCATTCTTCTTCTACTAATAGGCCTTGTTATCGTCGTCTCGGTTTTTAAGAATTCTTTTAGAGGAAAAAATTGCTGTTCCTAAAAAGGATGTTCTCATAAAATTACAATAAAATATTAATTATCATAAAAACACAGGAAGCGCTTTTGACTTCAAATAAATGATAACGATGTTCGACCAGCGCAACTTCATTACCGATATCCATAATATTTGACATTAATTAGGAGGCATCAGATCAAGGTTTAAATAAATAAATAAATAAATAAGTCATAGATTGATATAACCTTAAAGTATTATCGCCGAAAAAAACTCATTTTTCCAACTATTAGGCAAAATAAATAAAATAATCGGCAAAGTAGTATTAGATACGGTAGAGTAATCAACAACCGCTATCCGTGAAATTTAGCGTTTATATAGCGATCATCGGGGTTGATGTTCTTTAAAAAAAAAAGAAAAAAAGTTGATGATGGAATCGTATTCTGAAGGACTACGTAGGTTTTTGCACGCGTTGACGTTTCTCAGCGTTGTGTCGCTTCGCTTTAATTTGCCAGCAACACGTGACTCTCCTTATTATCATACAACCAATGCATCAAATTTTAAAGCCAGAAACTTAATTTCATTTGTGAGAAACAATTGACAGATTCGAAAGTGTCTCGCCAATAAATGAGAGATGTTTCGAATAGAAACAGAAGGGAGATATTACGAGACAATGGCATTCACTGCACCTTTTAACGCAGTTTTCAGTCAGGTTTAAATTTATAAGTGAGGTTATTTGGTCTCTCATTATATACAATTAGGATTTTCTTTTTGTAGTTATTTTGTTATCCAACTGTTGGAACTGTGATAGCTGTTACAAGTTCAGTTCGAAAAAGAGGAAAGAGTTATTACAACGGCTTATTTTGCTGTTTTATTAAAAAAAAAATGCAAAAGAAATATCTTTCAAGTAGCAGTTCGAATGCCGTTCCGGTGCGCAAGACGGCGGCCTCGCATGAGGCAGATACGCGGGAATTTGGGTTCAAATCCCGGCGTGGGCATGGCTGTTGGAGAAAAATTTCTTTCCTGTGTTTGTCTGCTTTTTCTTCTTTCTCTTCCGGTCTGAATTCATTCCTTAATGATTTTCTGAGGAAGGCAACGCAAACCACCTCAGTATTTTTCCCTAGAAATTCTGTGGATTCTTCTAGGGGTTGGCCATCTTGGGAGGGATCACTTGAGATCTATAGAACACGGACCTTCGGCTACGAACCGCACATAACAACAAAGCAGTTCGGATAAATATAATGATATAAAATTAAATTTATAGCTAAAATTATACTTTTAGCTTTTTCGAATAAAAACTTTTAAAAATATTTAGGTAATTTTTTGGAACAACTGTGTTTTCTTCAATTTCCTGATATACAGGTACGCTGGGAAATGGGATATATTTCAAAGGAAGACAGAAGAAAATGTTTCTAGATGGTTCCTTAGCCTTCGAACAGACAAGATTGGAAGAAAAACCCTTGTCTTTCCTGGAATTTCAATCCAGGCGCTTGCGAAACATAGTTAAATGACATAACTATGTACATGGCTTTCACATTTTGTCACTTATCATTAAACAAGTGCGGTTGTTAATGAATGTCATCAATTTTTCGATTGCTTTGGTTGAATTCCTTCCTTTCCTTCAGAAACAGTGATTTCAACATCTCTTATCTCCGGTAGTGCTTGACTTCTTTCTTTTGGTTAAGATTGTGTAAGTCAGCAGAAACTGACAGCAGTAGGAGCAACTAATTATCAGTATTTCAAGGAACTCAGTGTAAAATCCGACTGATATAAGGAAAACGATTTTCTGAATGGATGATTGAATAAGAATTATTTTTCCTCCTCTAACAATGAATTCAATAAATAAAGTCCAGAAGGAAAAAACAAAATAATAATAATAATAATAATAACATGTAGCAAAGGAAATGCAGAAATCTGTAATCCTAGACTCGTGTCACATTGTCCGAAGATTCCTTAGTTTGGAATAACTTGGGTGCACTTGACAACTGTCCGTGCATTCATTGATATCCATTAGAATTAAATGAGAAAAGAGAAAAGAAGTTGTATAATAATAATAATAAATACGCATAGTTAAAAAGTTAAACAATCCCATAAACAGGCCATGCAGGCCCATGGGAGCGCGGGAGGTAAGGCTCCCAGCGTTTCGAGACCAACGGGACTAGATTGAGGTCGGGTGGTCAGCCCGACGCCCGCCCGCCTTTACTTCCCGGGAAAGACACCCGGTACCCATTCTACAGAGGGCTGGGTAGACCCTAGGATCCGTTTGGAGGAGAAAGAAGCGTGGAAACATTCCCGCCCTCCGCCGAGGCCGGGAACCGAACCCGCCACCTCCAACCCGCAGCCAAGCGCCCTTACACACAATAAACACGCATAGTTAGGAAATTTATTGACACAACCGCACATCCCTAACCATTCTTGCACACTTTTTTACCCTTGGCAATATGTGCTTTGGTCCTTGACACGCCATGTTGTCTTTCCTGGGGAAACCCAAGGTTTGAAACCTTACATAATAATAATAATATGTTAAAACGAAATAACTTTTTTATTTTTTATCGAATAACAAATAAAAAATATCGCACACATTCAAAAAACATATTACCACAAACACGACGTTTCGATCTGCGGAAAACTGCAAGATCATCTTCAGCTAAAAAAATTACCAAACAAAAGCTGAAGATGATGTTGCAGATCAAAACGTCGTAGCTTACAATGACAACAATCGCAACGACAATCGCAACAATTGCGACTTTTGCATGCGCAACAATTTTCTGATTTATAATAAGGAAATTAAGGCAATATCAATTAAATTTTCATAGACGTATCAGAAGACGTTGCGAAGCATTGTGATTGGTTTACTAATCTCTATCCCTACCTTGTTTATTTTTTATAATATTTTTTATTATTACTATTAACAGAAGAACTCAAATTAATTTCAGCCTTTTTTTATTAAATGGATTTACTTAATACGTGACCAAAACGGTAACTTAGTGCTTTATTCTATACATTTAACCCAGTGAATTCATTTTTTTGCTGACAATAAAATACAAGAATGCCTCGCACAGTGCAGCTTCAATTACTACGGATACACTAAATATTTCGTTGTTTTTACTTCATTATTAGTTTTATGTTTTCCCTAATAATCAATCATATTTACTTCTATTATGAATATAGATACCAATCATTAAAGCAATCCACGTACGATACGTCTTCTTTTTATAGACATTCTCGCTGTAGGTCTCCCTCATCTGGATGCCAAGTGTTCCCAGCTATTCCGATTACATCATCTGTCCATCTTCTTTCCGGTCTTCCTGGCTTTCTTTTTCCTTCATAAGGTCTCCACTCTGTAATGATTTTGGTCCATCTATTATTTTTCATTCTTGCAACATATTCTGCCCTTTGCGTTTTCATCTTCAGTATTAATTTTTTCTCCTATTTCAATGAATTTAGTCTCCTATCGATATTATTTTATCCTATCGATAATATCGATATTATTTCTCCTTTTTTCTTTTAATTTTATTTGTAACTAGCTATATCCGGCATGCGTTGCAATGCCACTCAAAGAAAGAAAGTGTTTGTGTTTTAATTATGTTTTTCCGTCTGGTGCATACACGAATAAATCAGAAGGTTTTGCGACGCGTGAGCAGGCCACATACAGCTATCCATATGTAGAAGCATGGATTTTCCAAATTTAGTCCACACACTTGTAGCCATTGTCCCTGTGCTTTGTTGAGGGTCATTGCAATTGCGAGTCACACCAGAAACTGCAAACGTTGAAACCGGAAATACACTTATTTGTTGAAACGACTCGCGCACCAGATATTGTACAATGGTTCTACTAATTCAGAAACCTTCGCGGGCGTGCGCACAAAAACTCACCAAAGTTTCATCGCAATCTGATGAATGGTATATTAACGCATACGGGACAAACAAACAAAGAAACATTCATTTTTATATATTAAGATAAAGATCTCTCTATTTTTCTTTCTGTTTTTTTTTTTTTTTTAATTAATTTAAAACTTATGTTTTCTTTTGAGGCCATGTTTCTGCTCTCCGTAGATCATTACAGGAATTAAGCACTGGTTGTAATGACCTGTGGCGTAGAACATGGCCTACCATAAATATGGTTTAGTCAATATGGTAGTTTTTTGTATACTGCCAACTGCGCGTGGTATGCGTGTATTAACTTCTGACTCTACTACCAATGTTTTGATCAAATTATTTCACAAACTTTAATAAGAAACTTAAAATTTCTGTAGCCTAAAACAATGGTTTCTACTCTTTGACTCCGAACCCAATTTCAACAGTATATTTTCAGAAACACTATCCAAAATAAAAATAATTTGTGGTTTATATGACGCCATTAAAGAATTTTTTATTGCTCATGCGCAGTGATTTCATGAACACCAAACAGGCTGTCCTAATGAAACTGGATAATCTCTGTTTAAGGAGTTTAAATGAGTCGATACCAACGTTGTAGCTAGGGGCTGGCGAACTGAGCGGCAGCCAGGGGCGCAAAACGGCTAGTGATATTAACATTATACCTATCTAGAAATAATGACCAATAACGCACTCATTAAACATGAAAAAAATTAAAAACTAAAAAAGTATTCTCATGTTTCAGATACCGTTTTAAGGTTATCTGAAATATGTCAATACTTTTTTAGTTTTTAATTTTTTTCATGTTTAAAGAGTGCATTATTGGCATTATTTCTATGTATTTTTAGCCATACGTTAAATTGTTTTAATTACATCTATCTTTTCTCTCAAAAATTTATCGATTATTTGCACATGTTTTGATGAAAATTGCATGTTTACTGAAATTAGTATACTAATAATTATAATGTTGTTTTGAAAATGATAAGTAGATGTTTAGGGCACAGAAACTGTTTGTTGCCAGGAGCGCCTGACTACGGCCCTGGTCGTATTTAATAAAATCACAACATTAATTGTATTAATGAAAGCGACTGTAATGAATATTGAGTTGGTACTTGATGATCACTGGCGAATTTATAATGAAGGAATACAAATATTTAAAAAATTAAATATTACTGAGGAAGCCAGTTATGAAATAAATAATACTAATACAGATATTTAAGCCCCTGGTTTCAGGATCTAAAACAATTAGATCTCCATTTTTAGCCATGAGAATGAAATCAGAATGTCATCTTTCTTGGCAATAGTCTTGTACATAGATACATTTTCACCAAATAAAAATCCAAACAGTTTGTTAAATCCGCAAAATTTATATATGTTTAATTTACCACTGGTAATGCCATAATTTTGCTTTTATTTTGTAATGAAGGACTAGATAACTATCTATAGAATATTTTTTTAATTGTCTTCTGTTTTCCTCGAGCCACATCTTTTCAGACAATAAAATTAAATGGATTTTTATTGCTTAGTCTTTACGAGAAGGAAATCAACGAAATTGGAAAGTATTTGTTATAAATATATTTTTTTTTAAACTATAGATGCCTTACAGAAAGTACAGAAAAGAAATTTTTATAGTTGTGATTATCTTTTAAAGACGTTCATTACAATACCACCAAAATCGATTGTGCTGTTCTTTAGGAAGTCGCGGGCACCAGGTTTTAACTTAACTTCATTAACTTAACGCTTCATTCCAATTACTGTAAGATGATAAAACTGTTAAAGCTGTCCCCAAACATGCCATAGAGGCCCACGGGTGCGCGGGAGGTAAGGCTCCCGACGTTTCTTGACCAACGGGACTAGTATGAGGTCGGGTGGTCAGCCCGACACCCGCCCGCCTTTAACTCCCGGGAAAGAAACCCGGTACCCATTCTACAGAGGGCTGGGTAGGCCCTAGGACCCGTTTGGAGGAGAATTGAGCGTGGAAAAAATTCCCGCCGGGAATCGAACCTGCCACCTCCAACCCGCAGCTAAGCGCCCTTACCCACTCGGCTACCTGGCCCACAATTCAGATGATAGGTTCTTAAATTAGTTGAAAATCCAATAATGTTTCCTTGATCATTTAAAATCAAAATTACTTTCATTTTTTTTTTAGATAATCAATAAGAGCTAATTAATTTTAAATAATTTTAATTGATAATAATCAATTCCATCACCGAATATCCTGTCCTACCATGTCACTATTCAATTTTATAAAATCAAACTATGATGTAGTCCTAATTTAACTTTTTTAATTTTTCTTTTGCAAATTACATATTTACAAATTACTTTGCCAATAAAACAAAGAAAAGAAATTTTCGAATTGTAGCAAGGAAAACTGAATTTTAAAACTATGAGTTACTGCTTATAAAGTTTTTTCAGTCAAATGTTTTGTGAATGCAGTAAAACTTAAACAAATCGTTTTTAGAATAACGTAATTGGCCGTTCTACTAAAATAGAATTTTTTTTTCGATTTCCGATATTTTAAGAAAAAGAAAAAGAAAAGTAGCAGATTAGATATCAAAATATTAATAGTGCGAATTCAAAATAAGCTACGAAATAAAAATTGATTAATTAATAAAATATCTTTAATAGTTTTATTAAATTTTGTCTTCCTTTCAAACTGTACCTTGTTCCATCTACCTACTTTCCTCACTGCAAATTTCACTCATTTTAGGCAAATTGGGAAAATTCAATTCTTTCCTTTCTTATTTGAATTATAGCCTTGATATATTCATGCATGTGTGGGTGCATATGTATTACGTATGTACATATTTTTTTGCATATAATTTTTTTCTTCCTTTCTCATCCTTTTTTTTGTGTAATTAGGAACTTCTCTCCTTCTTTGCTATTCATTCTAATTAAATAACGCCCTCCCTCTCTCTCATATTGTTGACATCCTGGATTCTGTGACCACGAGGATGCAGCAGCCCCTTCCCTCAACAAGTGGATTTACCCATGACATTGCCTCTCCATTGGCTGAAACCCTCAATATCTAATTTCTAATTGTTCTCTTCCTCGTGAATCTAGATATCTTACGACCGGTTTCTCTAAATAGTCAAAAGCTATTTCTGGATTAAGTCCAATTGAATTGGGACATACGCTATACAATTCGGAGAAAGCGGCCTTCATAGAATTCTATTTATTTACATTTTCCCTATGATAGTACTGTTCGTTTTGAAAAGCGAGAGCTGCAACAACACAGACGATTCTACTCCGCAAAGGGGTGCTATGCTGAGATGGGCACTTTCTTAAGACCTGTTTTTTCTTTAGTACCTGTTATTTTTGCAATACGGCCGTCCTAAGATAAAAGGAAGCTTAGCAATTTGGAAATGGATTATTTGCTGCCTTTGATAGTAGATATAAGCATATTGTGAGTCATTAGCTACCTTTGATCATCGAAATAGGGGACATACCTAACAGCAGATCATTACCAAATTGCTTTGGAAGATATGTAGATACTTTCTTACGTAGAAAATGCAGAAAACGCAAAATCAGGAAATTTGCAGTTACTTCCTTTTACCTTAGGACGGCCGAATAGTATTTATTCTTTCCATAATTCTTTCCCGAAAAGCGCAAATAGAACGCAGCTACTAGTAAACTAATACTGATAAAAAGTAAATATCCTCTCTTTATTTTTCCTCAACCCTATTTTCATGAAATCCAAGGAGACATGACGCATGCGCAAAAGCGTTGAAGGCTCTCGAAAACGAAAACGAACGGTAGATGTTGTCATTTTCGAAACATTATTTTTTTCCAATATATAAATCATCATTATTGGAAAGATGCCTGTATATAATAATAACAATCAAACTTACCATGGATGTAAATTAATGGTCCAATTCAAATTCATTTATTTAGGGGATATCTTGACCTTTTCATGCCACTCATCGTTTTTAAAGTATGAAAATAATTATTAAGTAAAATAAAAGTTTTAACCAGCACCGAAATTGGAAATGAAGACTTACTGCTGTATGTTTGAGGAACAGTAATAATTTTTATATGTAAAGTTCCCATATTTCTTTAGTAGATCTTTTCTCCTAAAGCCTCTACTATTAAATATATTTCTAACATCACACCAAAATTAAAATGTAAAACTACATTTAATATGAAAAAAAGCAAATTTTCGAAAAGATTACACATCTTTTCTTTTTCAAGCCTTAAATAACAAAATTATTTTCGAAAATTTGCTTTTTTTCATATTAAATGTAGTTTTACATTTTAATTTTGGTGTGATGTTAGTAATAATTTGTGCATGATGATATTTTGACAGTGCTAAATCCCTTTAGAAAAAAGTTCGCAATGTATAGAATAGGGTCTGGTTTCTTTTCTTTTTTTTTCGGTTGGATATTCTCTTGAAAGAACTGGTTGATAGAAGCCGATTCCTTAATCTCCCCCCCCCCTCCCTTTATAAATAAAATCCAATAAAAACTCCTGGTTTAAACAAAAATGCTTTTAATTTTGAAAGAAGCTTTGAATTCTAAAATACTCAGATGTTATGATTGATTTTTTTTTAGCTGACGATGAATAGGCATCTATGTTTTTTTCGAAATTGAATTAGTTTTCAGAATACAAAAATTAAAATAAAAAAAAAAATACTTACAGCATCACATCACCACCATCATCAAAAACTTAATAAAAAGCTTATTTTTTTAAATAATAATATTTTTCAATAGATTTTCTCTGTACTTTTGTTTATTCTTCAAGATTTCTAAAAATTGAACACCCCGTCAATTTGTGGGCGGGAAGATTTGGCACGACAGGCGCTTCGGCGCTTCAAATCTGCCGCTGGAAACCAGACTGCGCAGCGGCTACGTCACATCCGGTTAGTTTTGCCATGGCGGCTGAAATGGGTAACGAAAAGGGAATGATGGTTGACGTTTCAAAACAGTAGGATTCTTTTATTATAGACTGAATATTCTCTATCGAAATAAATATATCAAAAATGGTCATGAGGCATGCTTATCCTGATATGGAAAGACTAGAAGGTAAGAGACATTTTCCTATTTCTTTCCCATCGTAGTAGAACGGAGACAATATGTAATGTAACGAAGCCTATGGATGTATTTCCTATGATGTTTCAATGCATTGATTTCTTATTCGATCCTCTGTCTTTTACCCGAAATTGAACCCGTGGTTTGTTAATAAATAAGTCAATGAAAGCTCGTGTCTACGGCAGTGGCGCAGGATGAGTCTCCGTGTTTTTCTAAATTAAGATTGACCTTGGCGAACGGCTTCCCTGTACAGCAACCATATCTTGCCCAAGTAACAGGTTTACGCCACAATTTTATTCGCAAACCCCAATTACGATTAACATTACGGTACTGTCAGAGTAGATTTCGATTCCCCACGTCTCCAATAACGCCTTGTAAATCAATAAGACAAATAAAATTGCTACAAATTGAGCTTTCGCCAGGTGTATTTTTAAATAATTTTTGCCTGATGGAGATCAAGTCATTCATCTCATTAATTTCACGAAGAAGAATTGATTGACATTTCTCTATGTAAAAACAAAAAGAAATGATAATATGATTCCCTTTAAGTAACAGAAATCAAAACTATATTGAATTAAGTTTTGTTCTAGATTAATCGCAGATGAATTTTTAGCATTAATCTTTGATTATCTTCTATCTCATCGAATTAATCGTGAATGTTTACATTCGTGCGAGATACCGATACTATAAACGTCACATTTTCATTTAATAAATTACGTTCCCTATTTTTTTTTATTTATGTATTTTTTTCTTAATTCTGTGTTAGAGAAACATGTACTCATTATAGTACTTCAGAAGGTTTTCAATGCGGTGGAATGAGTACTCCTTTATGCGAGTGAAAATTGTTTATGTATATTTTATAATGAGCGAAGTGGATATACATTTACCTATCAAATTCGGGATATTTTCACACTTCGAGTAAATATAGATTTATTTCTGAATGAAGACGTAATTTCCTATGGATTCAGGGTGAAGTATCCATTGGTCTTCAAAATTTCTAAAATTATTACGATCATTATTTTTTTTTCTATCTTTTATTTTCAAATTGTTTAATTTTAAGGTAAAAATAATTACATTAGAATTTCTTACCGCTAATATATGGCATTATGAAATATCTCCTTATTTTTGCTGCAGTATTAGTAGTTCTAAGGTGTTATATAACTATAGTTACATTGTAGTTAAGATTTGGTAAAATCTCCCTTCTAAATTGTGGGTGAAGTAACGTAGTATATAAATATATTGAAGAAATCACGTTTTAAATGCGGCTTACTAACTTGCATAGGAAAGTTTTGTATTTAGTTATTTGATTTATTTGTTTGATCGTTGCGCTTTTGTTTACATTAGATAAATAGAAGAACGGGTTGTTAAAGAATGCGTTTAAATTTTGATGAACTTTGTTCGTTATATGAAGAAAAGTTCATCGACCCTGTCGTTACAGATTTTATTATTTATGAGACGTAGTAATCAAAGGGAAGTTTAAGTTAAAATACAGACAGATAAATCTTCATTGGCTTTGGGTCTTTGTAGAATGATTGATTACTGGAATTGCGGTTTCAAGAAAGGTTTTATTTCAAAGAATAAATAAATACAAGTATATTCTGTTCTTGATATAGGAAGGATTTAAGGTCAGATTGTTTTACTCTTCATGAAATGATCACAAAAATCGAATGATGATGCAATTTTTAAAAACATTGTTAAGGAAATGTAGATTTTACATGTAGATACAGTGTCCTGTCAAAAGTTGATTTTTGTTTTTAAAGGCTTTTTTTTTTTTATATTTCACCCAAAATGTAATTTTGATTAAATTTGTTTCTTAATTTGTTTCCTGGCTCTAGCGATTTTAAACACGGGTAATGGACGTTTTACTGTAGCTCAATATTAATGTTAAAATTTTGTCGATTTATCGTGAATGTAGTCAAGAATATTTGTCGTGACAAATTTTCCTCCTGATTTGTAGATATAATTCACGCTCAGTTGTCCTGTAGAATGGAGATACCCAAAGATCAGTGATAACTATTCTAGTGAACCAATTTCATTGGAATTTTAATGGGATTTAGATGATCTTCATTAGGAGTGACAGAATATTAATGTTAAGTGATATTGGCGCCACAAACATATGTTAGCCTTATTTGGACATCGTCCGGTCAAACGATTATGCCTGGACTATAATCATAGGCGTACCCAGGATTTTGGAATGGGAGGGGTTATGATGATCATTCAATAATAAAAAAAAAAGAGGTCGTGTCCTTTCTCGGATGGGGGGGGGGGGGTTATTTACAAACCGATGACCTTTCCAATCAAAAAAAAAAAAAACAGGTCCAAGATCCTAGATTTCTTCTATTTCTGGATGCAGAAAATAAATGTTCTAACCCTTATCAACCCCCCTCCCCTCAGTACGCCAATGGACCGTGTGTCGTCACAACCACAGTTTAGACAGTTTAAACTACGTCACAGTTTAGACAGCCTGATGCTACTGTCCGTTGCTACTGAATTACGATCAAGCGGGTATTTATCTTGGTTTTTCTTTCCAAGACCCCAAACAAATAACAAAAAAATTATCAGAACGCATTTTTTAAGACTTTCAAGAAAGCCCACCTTAGTGTTTTTTTCTCTTATTTTTGTGAATTATAGGAGAAATATTAAGACAAAAAAAGCTGTAATATGCATATTTTCGAGGTTCTGACTACCATAGATCAATTCGAGAGACTGTCGAGTCTAGAGCTTCGGATTGGTTCACTCCAAAATCACTCTCCAATAGCAAAGCACTGATCTGACGTACTGAAACTCATTTCAGAAGTAGGGTTATAGAAGAATACATAATTTTTGTATTCGCAAACAATTATAAAATTATTTATTCTTCTACAATCCTACTTCTGAAATAAGTTTCAGTACGTCAGATCGGTCCTTTGTTATTAGAGAGTGGATTTGAGTTAACCAATCAGAAGCTCTCGACATCGAATACACTGTGATCTATAGCAGTCAGAATCTCAAAAACACGCATAAATACAGCTTTTTTTGTCTTAACATTTCTACTAAAATTCACAAAAATATGGGAAAAAAACCACTAAGGTGGACTTTCTTGAAGTTTTAAAAATGCGTTCTGATAATTTTTTTATTATTTTTTTTTTTGGTCATTAAGAAAAACCAAGATAAACATCCGCTTACTCGTAACTAATTTCAATGCTAAAACCCTAGCATCAGGCTTTTTGAACTGTGACGTAGGTTGTGACGACATCTCTTAAACGGGCCATGACTTTTAATGTCACATTTAAATTATTGACAGTGTTTTCGACAGTTCAGGCTTCTATCTGCAAGGAAATATTTATGCCGTTTCGTTGTGAATGGCGCTCAGAAGACTGATATGAACAATCGATTATCTTCTTTTAACGGCTTGAAGAAAAGTTGAAAACACCGCTTCACATTTTTATTAAAAATTTATATGCTCTGCTGAATTACTATCAGCAAACTTGCTACTGAGACGGGTCCTGATAATCTTCTCTAATTATACGTACTCAGTCTGGATGTATCGACAGAAAATACCAGTACAACATTATCTCTACCAGTCCTTGGCAGTGGATGTAAACAAAGTCCTGTCTAAAAAGCTTAACACGGCTTCCAAATAACCAATAATTGTCTGACTGATATTTTGTGTAAATGCTGTCATCACTTCATACGAACAGTTGTCTTTTTAATCTACACAGATTATTCATCTCTTTTTAGATATTCAGTTAAGTGACCAGTCGCTGTTTTAGTTTTAAATTATTTTAAGTTTTCAATCAAAGTATCGAAATATTGTAATTTATTTGATTATCTGATCAACCGATCAATTCAAGTATAAACACGTGGTTTTGTCAGTAAAAGACTGGCTTTAGATAAAATGGGCTTTTGATGGCCATCGCTGTTTTCACCGGTTTCCCATCAGCCTCAAATGTGGTGTTTTACACGGCCATCCATTCCCCATCAAAAGCCCATTTACCCAGAATTCTTTGCACACATTTCAGCAATACCGAAAAAGTCTATTTTAAACAATTAAAAATAATTTTTGAAATGTTGTAATGCAGAATTGCTAATGTTTTGGTAAAACAATGTTTTTATTCGAAGAATTATGGTATTACTGTAGAATTTTAATGTGAAATCGCTTTTCGTTTATCGGAAATGCCCTGAAGTTGCCTACCTCCATGTTTCTTACTGTAGATGACAGCCAAGCGTAGTTCGATGGGTAGGTAAATGTTTTTCAGTCCTTCATCATTGAATTAAATGCAGACTACACATTTCTCAAACTCATCAAATTCTCAGCTAAAAAATTGAGGGAACTTTGATCCAGCTAGAAGTTACGTAGAAACTAACGGTTCTATGTTTTACCACCGTGGCGCTGCTAGCCATAAATCCATCCAGCCATCAAAAAAAAAAAAAAAAAATATAGAACACCTTCTAAAAACTGATGGCCATCAGGAATTCCCATCCAATTCTATCCATCTAAAGGCAGCCTAAAAGAGTACAGTATTGATTTAGTATATTCTAAAATCTCGTTAGACTCAGTAAAAGTAATTAAAATATTATTTGTGGATGAAGTACATCAAAAAACGTAAAAATCTTCTTATAGTCACAGAATACTTTCACAACCCACAGTGACGTTCGAATTACTCTGATCTACAACAACAGTTAATAAATCCAGGACCGCAAGATGGCAGAATCAGTCACACATTTGGGAAATATCGAAAAATAAGTAAAGAAGCCTGATTGAGTCCTTTCTCTAAAGATGAATGCTATATTCATCAATTAAAATCACAGTATTTAGTTTGATCGTAGAGCTAATTTAAAGAGTGGGCGAGTATTTTAGAAACTCCAAAGAGAATGTTGGCATATTGGACATACAACAGCAGATGTGTGTCTCTCTCTTCTGATATGTTGTAATGGTTGTATAATTGTCTGCAGTCAGAATTAGTAATTGACTTGCAATGAATTCATCTGCAATGAATTTGATTGAAAAAAAAAAAAAGAAGCAATTAACTCCTGCTTACTTTCATCACATTGTTGTTTCTTAACCCCCCTACCCCATTTAATTTTTCGTCGTGAAAAAAAAAAAAAAGAAAACGAAAAGTTTACATGCATTTGTATTAAAATATTTGCTGAATACAAACAGAAGAACCTGTTCGCATTCTGATACACTGGGGAATTGGCCTATTTTGCTTTAAGTTTTTTTGCAATCTTCTGTCTGGTTCTGAAGGTCTCAACGATTCCCAATCTCGTACACAACAAACTACTAGCACGAATTACGAGATTGCAAATCGTTAAGATGGCAGCCCATAAGACACTCACAATCAAACAGAAACTTGCAAAAAAAAATATAAACAGTAGATGTTTAACATTTTCTGCAAAAAATATTAATCAATTCCGTATTTATTTACATAAGTTGTTAAAAACCCAATTAATTTTAATCAGTTTTTTCGCGCGTAAATTGATGGCTACAAAACGGAGATATTCATTGTTAGATACCGTTATTCTGTTTTTAATGATATTCTATGGGAAATATTTTTGTTTCACATGGACCCTACAGGAGAATATTTTAAATATAAAAGGTACATTTTCAGCTGTTCTTAATAAATACGCACACCGAGTTCAGTAAGATTCATGTAGCGGTTCCAAAGTTGTTAGGAACACACACACACACACACTGACTCGTTTGATAAGCCTCACTTTCATAGGAAAACAGGTTGGAAAGTGGGAAAAAAAATCCTCCCATACGTCTTAGACCATGTTCCTACAGAAGAAGAGATGCAGGTTATGTTAAATATGGCTCCGTCCGGAAGAACTATTTAGCTATTAAGCTATTTTCTTAAAATCCTAACTAAAATTCTACTTACACCGTAATTCAGAGGATATACAGAATTAAGGTTACTGAAAAAAAAATATACAGGATATCCTCAAAGGCTGTTTACGAGTTCCAACCGACCGTCATCTTCCAATGCAGTTCTTCATTGGGGACAGAGGGTTCGTGATTTTTTTTCTTAAATTAAACATTTCCAGACTTGTGGCGCACGAGGTCAGAAACAACTGATTATTGACGTTATCATCGCCACTGGTGAAATCGCATACCGTCATGATGTGTTTTGTGCAACGAATGGTGTACATGTAGAAGTGATTTAAATAAGGCAGAAAAACTTTGATATTTGTTCTTCATTACTAGGAAATTTCACAGGTTTATTATTTAATAGATATTTTTAATAAATTTTTAAAATTGTAAAATATATTTTTCTGTATTTATATAAACACATGAATTTGATACTTTATTTTATTTTCATTATTTTTTTAGTTGGAATCCATATCGGTAGAGAAATTCTCTGAAAGATCTTGAATCTAACGTCATTCTTTGCTAAATGTTTCAATAAATTTAGGATTACTGCTTCACTATACTTAATTTAAAGCTAATTTTGATAGTTAAGTTGGTGGGCGAACAGTTAAATTGGAATCAAACACGTTCTACCTGATATGGAAAAGAGGCTGCAGCTCCAGGAGAATAAATGGCTTCCAAATCATAACGGACTTAAATTGTTTCATATCATTTCCGGTGTTTTCGATAACATCATGACGTTTTCGGTAAAGATATCTAAGATAATAGGCGACATAGTAATTGTGGACTGAAAATAAAAACCGTGCTAAGTGCCAAAATCTAAGTTTTGAGAAAAACAGCAAAAACATTTGTGAAAACTAATACTGGCTACAGTGAAAGTCTAACAATTGGCTAAAGTTTGAAGTACTTGCAGACTGAATATCATATAGCACTCTACTAGTTGTTGCCTCAGCGAACTTCTTACTGCGTCAAGAACTTCCCTGATCGTTGCCATATCGCTTCCCGCGTATTGAATCCTTCAGAGGTCCGAATAGGTAGAAGCCCGAAGGTGCAACATCAGGGCTGTATGGTGATGAGGGAGAATAGTCCAGTGAAGTTTTGTGATCATCTCATCTTGTCGGTATACAGACTTGAGTGTGGTCTGGCGTTGTCGTGGAGCAGGAGAAAGTTGTTCACGTCTTTGTGGCCTCGAACACGCTGGAATCGTTTCCTCAGTTTCTTAAAAGAGTCTTCACATAGGCTTCTGAGTTGATCGTTGCAACATTGCAGGAGTCATAGCTGTGTGCGGCCGACCAGAGCGCAGGTGATCAGACAACTTTCCTTTTCCTTGTTTCGACGACAATTCGCCTTACGACTCTCAGTGCTATTATCAGTGCCTGGTCTCCGTAGACATTCTGTAAACGCTTGTGAGTATTTGTCACGGTCTCCAGCGGAGAATGATGAAACAATTTGAGAAATTGCGGGAATGTTTGAAGTACTCTACAGAAAATTTTACGTTTTTTCATCAAATATTAGCCGAGAAAAAAGTGTTGCATTACTTATTGAACGATTCTCGTACACAAACCTAAGTTTGGGCGGTAAACATTTGTCTTGGAATAGACAACCAAAGTTAGAGGTATTCAAATCCATTGAACGCGGCCGGACTTAAACACCCAGGGCCCCTAGGCACTTGATATTTGCGGCCCCACACCATCCCCATCCAGAAAAAAAAAAGGACAATCCTATTTTAACAACCAAAAAAAAAAACGGAATCTCCAATTCAACAACCAAAACAAAAAAAATCCAATATGGCGGGGCCCCGAGGCTGGCTGGGGCCCCGAGGCCCGGGCCTTCTAGGCCTAGGCGGAAATCCTGCCCTGCCTAGTATTCCCTCAAGTGTTTAACAACTGTGTTCAAGGCTCTTTTCAAAATGACGGTGGTATCCATGTTTCAAAACCATCTTGTCGCTCTATTTGAATATTCAAATTAACAGTTCAATGATAGTTGCTAAATTGAAATAATTTGTCCCTTCCAATGATAAGTCTGTACAAAACTCTTTATTAATTAATTAAGTAATTATTTTCATTGAACTAATCTCAGATAAGTCGATGTCTACAAGCCAGATGGCACATTTTCTTACCAATGATTAAACACTAGCAAACTCAGTGTGATCCGAACACATGTCCGCCTGAAAGTTACTTTTGAAACTCAATAAAATATATACTGTATTATTTTTTTTTCTATTGAATTTCACTTCCCGTTTAACTGAAATGTGCCTATTCCAGATTTATCCAACCGTTTGTCCTGTAGATTGTGAAGAATAAATGAACCTTAACTATATATAATTTTTTATATATAAAAGGCACAACCGTGAACCTTAAGCTGAATAGTTAATTTAGGGAAACTACTAATTAGAATAGCTTTTAATTAAAGTTTGCGCCAACTTTGTTCGTTAGTCGTAGCGCCGTACAATCATTAATACCAAAAGTTAAGATTTTTGTGTTATAATTGAGAAATTAAAACAAAAACAAAACAAACAACTTAATAGCTTGAGAAACATCTGTTCCTGTACAATTATTAGCTTTATTATTAGTTCCAATTAGCATATTTTATTTTAAAATACTTTAGAATATACAGTATTTATTTTGTTAATTGCAGTAATATACTAAATATTTTAAGATTATTTCTACCTTCTAATTAATAAACGTAACAAAATATAACGCCAGTTTTATGCTAGAGTTAAGAAAATATATACTTCTTTTAAGTCCTTTTTTTTTGCCAAACCATAGAAAAGGAAGTATTTCTTCACTAGCGTACCCGCTCCGTCAACAATGATGGGAGAACAATGTGACGGCTTTTAGTTGAGATAGAGTATTTTAAGTAGAAGTTTTTTCTGTGTTTAAATATGATTTTTAATTTCTTCATTTCATGTCGAGAAATGTCTCTAACGACTCTTCAGTGCGTCGCTAAGGGCGAGCTTCTGCATCTAATGCTCGTCTGGCCTGCGCTTTTAGTAGACTAAAAAAATAAACATAGACTAAAAAAAATGAACAATGAAATTTAAATTTTAATCTAGTAGGCTAAAATTAACGAGCTTTTTTTTTTTCTGTGGCTCTTCTCCCATTACGTCACACATACAGAGAGAGAATGATAAGAGATATTTAACAAAATTATTTGAATGTAGTCCGCTTAGCCTAATGGTTAAGACGTCTGACTTCGGATTAGGAGGTTGCGGGTTCGATTCCTTTCGCGGACGTTTCGTTGTAGAAATTATTTCTATTTTCACAGGAAATTAAAATTATTTACCAAACACAGAGGAAGTGCGTTAGACACTTGACAGATCTGGAAAACTATATAAGAGATATTACTATCTTACCACTTAATTGTACTGTTTTACTTTTGTCAATTGTGTGAAATTGATATAAAATGTTTTTTTTTTTACATTATTTAATTTTTATTTTTTTATTTTTTAACTTAATTTTTATTCTTGAAGTTATTTTGGAATTAAATTAAAATTTCCATAAATTCGCCTATTTTCACCCGTATTCGTCAGCTTGAGTGATCAGATAAAGGAAGCACTTCAGCAAATAACGCGATAATAAAGTTATATTTAGGCCTATTTATATTGTAAAACGTTTATTTGTAAGTAACTTACAGATTATCCAAAGAGGAAGAATTACAAATCGACCGCTAATAAAATGTTTGTTTTTTTTATTATTGAGCTATTAACAATGCAGACTTAGAGTTTTATTACAATCAGTATCGATCTTGTTCTGTTTTTATATTCGATAGGAATGAATTTAGAGCTGACCCGTAGATGACATAATTTCAATAATCGCGAAATTCTCATTAAAAAATGATCATAATTTGTTTACAGATTACTATTTTTTTTTTATTATTATTATTATTTTATTTTTACTTATACCCCGATCCATTTTTGGATCTTTGATCAGGGAGAGTTGCATTCCATGGTGGGGGTGATATGATGCTGATAACAATCTAGGAGGTAACGTTACAAGTGACAGTCAGACTTAGCCTCTTTTTTTAGAAGAGAAACAAACACTGAAGAAGAAAGAAACATCCAAGCCCCACGGCGGGATTCGAACCCAGGTCCAGACATCTCGTGGCAGGCCGCCACCTTGACCACAAGACTGTGTCGGAATTACATGTTTTGATATTGTACAGTTATCCTTGGAAATTTTTGGCATTAAACTTAGGCGGATCGTCAATCGAAGTTTTTATTCATTAACTTGATCGTGATATGAACTGCTGCCAAGAAGTCAAGAGGAGGATAGCAATAGCA
>JAFIDM010010028.1:53951983-53964617 GCA_023159025.1 Thereuonema tuberculata | reverse complement strand
TTGCTTTTAATCTTGGAGGTTCCACTCTTGTTCTTACTTTAACTAATATCCACCTCAGTAATGGGACCTAGGGGTTTTATGCTCTGCTTCCCACTGATGATCGCCATAATAGCGTGAAACAGCTGTTTGGGAATGGAGCTTTGCACTAATAAAATCACTAGGTCCTCTCCTTTTAATGTGTTTAATAATGTGATATTATTTATTAATTATATTAGTATCGTAAATTCAAAATATCGACTTAATTCTTTAATATAAATTTCAATTATTAATTGATTTGTTTTATACATATTTTGAATAACTGTTGTCACGTGGACTTCCAGACATGATTACGAGTCATTTTCATTTCGGCAAACTTTCTTTCATGGCGGCACCTGTAATTGTAATTGCAGTAGTTTTTTTTAGATTCCTGTTGCTAAATTGCTCTGTTGTAATGAAGCAATTCCATATACATATTATTATTTTTTTCTAGTGAGTTTCTTTCTTTTTTTTTCTTTGAGCTTTAGATCGAAAAAGTAGACCACCCACCTGAAGCCGTCTTCGCGTGGCTTTATTGGAAATTGGATGAACGCAGTTTCATGTATCTAATCAATTGACTTGGCGAACGAGGGTCACTTACCCTTAATACAGAGAACCAGTTATTTTTCTAAGAATCCCAGCAGAAATCTAGCCCAAATTACAGTAATGGAATAGAGAAAAGGAGACCGAAGGCTTTCTGGATAGTTACGTCTTCAGGTTCTACTAAATTTTATTTCACGGAGAATTTGCAGGAATTTGCTCTTTCATGTGATGCTGCAAAAAAAAAAAAAAAAAAAATAGTCCCCATTCAAATCTTATAACTGTTACGAGATTTGAATTTAAATCCACATATAAATGTGTTTAGTTTACATTTTTTAAGAAGAACATGAATAACAAATGTTCTTTTTTCTTTTGCTTTTTTGTGATTGCACAGGGAATCTTAAAATAGGTACACTTAGCAAACGATAGGAGAATGTGACGTCATTTAAGTAATAAATTGCTTTTTCGTAAATTGCAATAAATAATGTCGGCAAACAAAAAAAAAAATGCAACAGTGTATTGAGAAGCGAGGAGGTTTACGACGACATCTGGCGGTGGTAAAAAGAAGCCGATTAAGGTTGACAGTTGACTAGTTTTGCAGATTACTGAAGGTTTTAGATCCAACTACCGATTTATTTAACACAAACTATTTCTTATTTTTTAAATAAAATAAGCACAGTTTCATCTGTTTTTCTTGGCCTTGTTATTATGAGACGCTTAGAGCGTTCTGTCCAGTTCCCTAGTGTATAATGGCGGCAAGAAGGAGCGCTGATGACAGTAATCGTAAGATAGCAACAGAATTGGGAGCCCTTTTCTTTTAGAAATTAATCGAGTGATAATGTACAGGATGGCAAAGTGCCATGCAGGAAGGACGGCCAAGAAGCACGAGGTTAAGTGGGCAATAATCTTTAGTTGTTACTCCGAATGAGAGATTGTTCTCGAATTTTGATGACAATCTGTTATTGATTTGTTTTGTTTTGGTCGTACCGTAATCGTTACGATGATGTTATTAATATCAGACGTCACTTTTCTTTGATCTTAAAAGATAATATCAGCTGTTAAAATTCTCAAGTCGCCTTTGAAAGAAATCGTCTCATTTTCGTGTTACCAGAAGAGATCTTAAAGATGTCGAACCTTAACGGCAGCGGCCATTTTGAATTTATACTTTTTGGAAAAAAAATTCCTGGAGAAAAAAAAAATAAACGGTTAAATTACTTTAAACGTTTTAAATTTTTCTTTTGTTTTCAGCCTATTTTCCTAGGAAAGTGATGGTAATCAAATCAGTTGGTCGGTGTGTACGTGTCCTTTGTTAATGTCCCACTAATAACTTTTAACCACCGATGGATCTTCTTGAAACTTGGCTTACATGTTTAGAAAATAACTAATGTCTAGCCCACCACCGTTAGAATCTCCAGTGAGTTAATTCAGCAATGGTACATATGTATTACACTAGGAAAAAAAAAATAGATTGTGCTTAAAACAAGGAATTGATTATATCTGGTAATTTTCCCCAGGTCATTTCTTCTCTACATGGGCGCTAGGGTGCGCTCAGACTTCTGTAAAATGGGAACCGGCTTTGTTTCTCGGATATTTTGAAAGCGGGCGAGCGTTGGAGTGGTCATTAAATCTTAACAAGTCCCGATTGGCCTTCAAACGTAGCCAAATGAACCCAAACGATTGGCTCATAGAACGCTGTTACCTTCGTCGTTCTATGAGCCAAGATGTCTCGAATGGGACTATTTAATTTTACCTTATATATAGATCCCGTCTGATGATCATTCGCACTTATGACGAAGGCCTCATAGAATATTCACAAGTATTTTCGAGTTACATCCATCGACGGTCGTAGTCGTAAGCCAGGCAGTGGTCATATGGATAGCATAACCAACCGACTATGCTGCCAGAGCTACGAAGAATGATATTGAATATCAAATTTGTAATATTTTACAACAATTATAACTTTAAAAGTGTTTGGACCTTTGTGTGACTGACTTGTGTGTTTAACTTACGACGCTGTACTCGGGGTTAGTCGAGGACTATTAAAGATGTACTGTGGATGGCATTCCCAATGTCACATTGCGAAATAGTGCTTTCCTGCATTGCTTTCCTTAAACCAGCCTCAGAGCGGAGAGCTTGAGGCATGCGGGGAAGCATCGGGTAGCTATGTACCATTGGGAATGCCACCCACAGTACATCTTAATAGTAAAATCAATAAGAAGACCAACTTTGACGAGATATAGCCTTATAGGAACAGAAAATATGTGACAGCACATATTCTATGATCGAAGAATTGTTAATGAATTTTTAATGAATTTATAACAAAAAAATGACAATGATCGGTGTGGCGAGGGAAATTTCGGGACTTGACATTAACTAGCCGTCTCCATCTGTTTTTCTTTTGCAGTGCGAACTAGTTATGATAAAGTAAGTGTAAAAATTCAATGGTGATTTCTTGGATGAAAAATGGTCTTTAACATTTCCCTTTGGGTTGGCTTTGATGTATGGACATCCGGAGACTGAGTGACTTCTTATTATAGTGGAGCTCTGCCAAAAAGAAGAATCCCGCTAAGAACTTTGAAATAACATTTTCTTTGATAACAACTTACTTCTTCGCTTCCACTGTTTGTTTGGGAAATGTTGGAAACTTCAACAAATAAATCTACGTTAGCGTTCGCTTATTTTTATTTAAATGAGGGAGAGGAGATACTTTTATGTCTGACAGATCAATCTATTAAGATAATTTTTATTTGGAGCTTCGAAAATAATATTTATTTATTCCGATAATATTTATCTCGAGAATTGGTACAAGAAGGAATTTAATGTTTAGTTCATTTATTCTGATAAAATTAAGCATCGAACGTCCCAATAAATTTCTTTAATAGTTTTAATTTTTAGCCTACTTTGCCTCACTTCCAAGGTTTTGAGGTGGACACATAAATTGACTACCTTTAGTAGCCTCCCTTTTCTAGGAAAATAGATAAAAAAATAAATAAATAAAAATGAAAAAGAAGTAAACAAGAATGAACTTAAAGCCTACTTTCTTTAAAAATCTTATTTCTTAAAATTTATTTATTTATTTATTTTTTTTTTTTTTTATATATTTTTTTTATATATTTTTTTTTAAAGTCGTGACAACGACGATAACGAAAATCCCACATTTATTTTAAAATTCTAATATCGGCTGAATATAAAATCACTTAAGAATTTTCAAAAGACGGGAGAGAAGGAAACACATACAAACGCAGACTGTTATCCGTTTCCTCAAATAAAGACTTTTGGTGACCTAATCCGCTTATGGATTGATGTTTTGAGGACGTAATAGCAACACATTTTGCTACAATTCTTAACTATATCTTATAAACATAATGAAAACATTCTGGTTTTTGTATTTTGTACAGTTACGAATATATTTTTATATTATTATTATTATTATATAGGTCTTTATTAAGGTCTTTATTAATAATAATATTTAAATAACTTTGTGAAAATTTTACAAAAACGCTCCAAATTATAGACTACCCCTGGCTTGGCTGTGTAATGTCTCCCTCGCGTGCTGATAGTAACTTGCTGTTGCAAAGACGCCATTTCTATGTTTGATGTCCTGATTTCCAGGCGATGGTAAGTGATCAGATTTCGCCATATAAGAAGGTGTTTCACTGTGGAAACAGAGAGTAAGTGATTTGATGAGCTTCACTTTCCCAGGAAAGTAGGCTAAAAAATATTTAAAAACGCAGATTTTGAAGTATTTAGGAATTTCAGTGGATGACTTCGTAATCATCGATGTTTAAGCTGTGCATTACAAGTTCAGATTAGAAATGACAGAAATAAATATGTTAGAAAGCTACTTAAAAATTATATTTTTTTTTTAAGAATTGACAATAATCTATTTATAAAAAAATCTTTCTAAATTCTGTTGTAATGCTGACGAATTTGATCCCACATTATTGTCTAAGAATCTTATTATAAATTGATGCCTATTTTTAATATTTTAGTTTTCCACTTCATTTCTATTTCTTTTAATGCAGTGGTTCTTAAAGTTGGCATCTCGAAGTAAATTCTTGAATTTCTACAATCACACGAAATAAGTAAGAAAAGAAATGATTAAATTATAGTTCTTATAGTTATGATGTTTTACCGTGATTACAATTGAAAGGATTTTTATTAATATGCTTAAAAGGTATCAGAAAGCTAGAAACTACTGCTTTAAGAAACTTCGGCTTTTTTTTTTGTAAAACTCATTTCGGTAATTATTGGAGTAAGTGGTTGTGACCAGATGCAACCACATTTGCGAATCTGTTTTTGGACGCCAGTAAATCTTCCAATTGGATTACCTTCGTTGGCTCCAACCTGCAAAATTGAACTACGACGTATTGATATAAGATAAAATCAAATCATCTATTCATGACGAATTGCTTTTAAAATAACAGTAACGTTGCTGCGGGTGACTCATCCTTTTTGCTACAAAGACGTCTCATTTCTTAGGAAAACCAGTGGCGTACCAACGCCTTTGGGGGCCCGGGGCGGGAGTTCCATTATTCACCAACCAAAAAAAAAAAAAAGGAAATAAGGCTGGTGGGGGCCCCCTAGGCTTGCTTTTCCAACCAGAAAAAAAAAAAAAGGAAATTTTGCTTTTATAACCAAAAAAAAAAGGAAATAAGGCTGGTGGGGGCCCCCCTAGGCTGGTTGAAGGGGCCCCTCCCAGACGGGGGCCCGGGGTGGACCCCCCCCCCTGGTACGTTACTGAGGAAAACATTATCTTTACAAAACCATTATAAAAAAATTAGTATTAATCAACTGTGGGAGACAAACATATTTCATTTATTGCATAATTTCAAGATGTAGAACAAGACTTCAAAACTATAAAAAAAAAAAGATGTTTGGAGACATCTACTTAAAATATCTAGTCCTGGCCCAATAAAACAGAAAGAACTTGAAGCCTACTTTCTTTAAAATGTTATTACTTGATTTTTTTTTTTTTTTTTTTTTAGTGTCTTGAAAACGACAAAAACTGAAATCCTACAGTTACATTCCAATTACAATATTTATTATAACAGTAGATATTTTTCATTTTCTGATGAAAAAAAAAAAAGAATTAAATCCACATTATTTATTTAAATTTTCTAAATTTTAATCGTATCTCTCGCAAATTATTCCATTAAGGATTAATAGTCGTTGTTGAATACAATGAGATATTAACAGAAACAGCATAGAAATCTATTAGATTCCAGTGTTTTTTTTTTAATAGGAATTGTTGTCGCCTTCTCGCGTTCATTTCTCGACAAAAGTCCACTTGGAAAAAGATTTAAAATATAAAAGTTCTCTTAGTCCTCGCATATGCATGTCAAGTTTAAAGAAGATCCCTTAAGAATTATTAGGGAGACACACATACAGACCAAGTGATTTCATAAGCTTCACTTTCCTATTGGAAAATAGATTATTTGAAAATCTTAAACTAACAAAATCCCACCCATTAATGATGACGATGTAATAAAAAAATATCCTTAAACCAAATTCTGATTGATTTGTGTGAGTTAGTATCAGAAATATGAAATGATACTATAAATTGAAAAATATAAATTCAACCTTGTGACAATTTGCTCCTGAAGCCTGTAAAACAAAACTTTTTTTGTAATTTTACAAACTAAAAATTCTTTTAACTGTTGTGTTTTATTAATAACTAGCTGGCTACCGTCGCTTCAGTCCGGGAGCTTCGCATATATAACGTAAGAAAAGCGCTTTATTTATTTAGGAAATTAGTATCGAGATCGGAGAATGTACGACTTCCCAGCGCTTTGTGGCCTTCTCCACACCCTTATGACTTGAAACCTTCCCCAGTTGGTAAAAAAAATCACGCGATCATTAGAAATCTAAATTAAAGTATAAATTTTAAAAAATATCCATCGTATTAATTAACCGTAACGTATATTTATAACTTACATCGCTTAATAGAATTATCAGGTAACTCGTGAGTTAATCGTGTTCCGGACCTACAAAGAATCTCCTTAAACGCACTTAATTTAAAACTGCGATGTCCGTTGTGGGCTTCTCCACACCCTTCACTTGAAACCTTCCACAGTTAATAAAAAATCACGTGATCATTAGAAATTAATATTATATTCTAAAGTAAACTTTAAATTCTAAACAATATCCGTATCGTACATTTATTCACCATATAAATCGCCTAATATAATTATCAGTAACTCGTGAGTTAATCGTGTTTCCGCCTGCAAACAATGTCCTTAAAAGCACTGGATTTTAAACTGCGGTGGCGCCATCTATTGGCAGCTTTGGAGAGTTTTTCATTTTGGGCAGTTTTGGGATTTTTTCATTCATTCTGCGTGAATATTTGGTAAACCAGGGATAAAAAGTAGCCTACATCCTTCTCGGTGTCATAGACTATCTGCAAGCAAAATTCTATTCCCATCCGTTGCGCTGTTTAGGCGTGATTGAACGACAAACAAACTTACAGATTTTCACTTTTATATATTAGTTAGTATAAGCAGATGCCAAATTTTTTGTTTGTATTTCAGCCGTGATAGACGGACGAAACTAGGAAATTATGCTGTTTAGTGTGATAAGATGACATGAGTACTGTCTAACAGATGGATGTTGATGATCACGTTTGCATGAGAATTACGGAAAACACGAGATTTGGCCATTAGCCTCTTCAGCAGGTCTCAAAGAAATTTCGTTTTTTCAATGTCTGGCACTAGGAAATTGCTACCTAATGAATTTATTGTTTGTTTATTGACTGTTTTCAATTTATGAAAACTATATTAAAATGTAGTAAAAGTCTATCTATCTATCTATCTATCTATATCGCCCGTAACACCCAATACTGGGTATGGACGCTCTCCTACCAGAGGAGTTTAGGCTAGATACCGCAAGGGGGCGCCAACCCCAAGGGAAGAAACGGACAACACAGAAGAAAGGAAAGTGAAACACCCATGCCACTACCGGGATTCGAACCCAGGAACTGGCGCATTGGACGCCACGGCTGGCCGCCGCCGAGACCGCACGACCACGCCAGCACGGCAAGTAAAAATCTACTTTTCCTACATGCATTTCCCCATATTATAATTCATTTAAATATTTCAATATTTTGTGAGAAGACATGGATAGAGGCTATTCACGCGTAAATTACGTGAAATCACGAAAATACGAAATCGTCAAAATCCATCTGTTAGACTTTAGATGAATGTCTAGAATTACAAAATTTGACTATATTGCCCGAATTACAGATAATTTCTGCTTAATGTCTAACAATGTTTAGACCCTTTATTATCTTCAGAAGGTTGCCTAAAATGAACGAAATATTTTTCGTGTTTGAAAAAAAGTACATTTAAGAAATAAATACATAATAAAAAAAAACCAAACCAACAACATTGTTATCGAATGTTAATAAACAAAGCACAGTAAATTTAATCACTTGAAATCCATTGGAGATATTTTACTTTTTTTTTATTTTTGTTTTGTCAATGAAAAGTTCGGTGTGGATCATCGAAAAAATACTATGAAACGTACGTTGTCTTTTCATTGAAATGTAAGACAATTGAAGTATTTTTTTTTAATTTTTTTTTTGTCGCCTCGAAAAAAATGAATTCCTGGAATTTGCTAGTGGATGGGGCAACGAATTATTGGATTGGCATTTGAACGAAAAAAAATGGCAATAACATTTGCTAAAAGTCAGCGGAACGCTTTCAGTAACTGAACAGATGGCTGAAGCTGACATTCCCGCCGATGCTTCTGGCTTTTAGACGAGTGAGTAGCAGTAATTCAGTGTGGATGGTTTTATTTGGATTCAACTGCCTCTCTTGTTGTTGTTATTATGCCTCAGAGTAAAGCCGTAGACGACCCAAATCCGGCTGCGGGAACATCTCAGGACAATAGTAAGTTTCCTCTCTTTTTTTCTTCATTGATGTTCTCTTGTCGAACCGTCGCCATGGTAACGAAATGAGTTCTGTGGAAGAGGAGTTAGGTACAAGTAGGGACTTAAGGAAATGGAAGACTTCCTGAATTCCAGCGATCCTAAATCTTATTACATTAAGATACAATATGCTGTGGTTATTTTAATAGTTACGAAAGAGATGTGACTGAAATTTAAATTTCCTAAACATCGTCTTTCTTGCGGTTTGCAGTTTTGCAAACCCTCTTCACTATCGCAGGGTATTGTAGATTTACTGCAACGCTTGTAAGGCCGATTTAATATTCATCGGAAAGAAAAGAAGTACAGTCCGACCTCTATTTAACGAAGTCGGTAAATCCCGAAAAAAAGTTCGTTATATGGAAAATTCGTTAAATACAGATTCACCTTTTAAAATTACCTTAAACTACATAAAACATATTTAAAATACATACACAATAAATAATATTAAAAAAAGTAATAATTTTAATGACAAAGCATACATTATCACATGCGTACTTTTTACTAATGAAGTATGTTAATTTTGTCTTGAGTTTTTTTTTTGAAAAAGTGTTTTCGCTCAGTATGTCTCGCATCTTTCCAATGTACCAAAAACCCCTTCAGTATTTTCTTCAAATTGTAATCCGCGTCGGATTGTTTCAAAAGATTTTAGCATTTCATCATACGAAGGTTTTTTTTGATTTCTGCATCATGATCATTTCCATTTTCATCATCTTCATCGCAATTCATTGCTGTATTGTTTTTATTTTTCACGTTGTCCAAAATATCCGATTCAGTTAGTGTTTCCGAGGTCTCAACTTCAAAATCAAGTGAAAGATAATCATCAATCAGCGCATCATCGTTGATTTCTTCTTTTTCCCTCAGCTGTATCCTCGAAAAAGTTCGTTAAATAGAAAATGCACTTCGCTATTTGGAGGTTATTTTACGAAGAAACTAGCAAAATGTTCTTGGTTCCAAAGAAAAGTTCGCAAAATAGAGGTTCGTTAAATAGAGGTTCGACTGTAGTTAAAGCACTGGCAGCCGACTTTCCTTGAAATTTCTTCATTTTTTTTTCTTTCTTTTAAGTCGTGAAAACAACAAAAACAAAATCCTATATTTATATTCAGATATATCTGTTAAATGCAAACAGATATCATATTTTTAAAATTGAATATTAATTACAGATTTTCCATTTCTGAAAAAGAAAATAGAAAAGAAACTGTTTAAATTACTTAATTAGCTTAATCCACTGGTTAGCACAGTAGATTAAGGACTTAGGTCAGCTTTACACGGATGAGAATTGGATGGGAATTTCTGATGGTCATCAGTTTTTAGAAGGTGTTCTATTTTTTTCTGATGGCTGGATGGCTGACTTGATGGCGAGCAGCGCCACGGTGGTGAAACATAGAACCAATAAAGGATTTCTGAAAGTTAACATGTAGATATGGAGAATTTTCTATAATACTAGGTGAAATTCCAGTTCTTAAATAGAACCAATAGCTTCTACGTAGCTTCTAGCTGGATCAAAGTTACCTCAATTTTTTTAGATGAGAATTTGCTGAGTTTGAGAAATTTGTGCATTTAATTTCAATGATTAATGACTGAAAAACAATTTACCTACCCATCGAATCTACAGTAAGAAACATGGAGGTAGGCAACTTCAGGGCATTTCCGATAAACGATAAACGAAAAGCTATTTCACATTCAAATCTACAGTAAAAAGACAATTCTTCGAAATAAAAACACTGTTTCATCAATATATTATCTAGCCACTGCATCAGAATATTTCAAAGATCATTTATAATGTTTAAAATAGGATTTTTCGATGTCGTCGAAATGCGCTCAAAGGATTCTGGGTAAATGAGCTTCCCCATCAAATAGATGTGGAATGGATGGCCGCGTAAAACACATTTGAAGTGGTAGGAAACCGGTGAAATAGTGATGACCATCAAATTACCGTCCGACCAAAGCCGGCATTTAGTATTCATTTTTTTATGACAATAATTGTGTATTGACAGTAACATAAAAGAAATTCTTTGTTTAGTTAACAAATCTTTTCTGCAGGATTTCGTCGCCTTCTCGTCAAGGACCCGCTTAAAAAAGATTTTAAATATAAAAGTTAAATCGTCCCTAGTTCCTTAAAGATGCATATCAAGTTTCAAGATGACCCATTCAGCGGTTTAAAAGGTATTAAAGACAGATGCACCCACAAAGATTGATTGATTTGGCGAGCTTGTGGAAAACTAGACTAAATTACGGATTAGAACATAAATGTTTTAGAATCTACTTTTAAATCCAAATCCGTACGTCAATCCGTATCGTAAATCCATTATCCAGATAATTCGAAAACTGTTATTCGAAATAGGAATCTGAAATTTTCTTAGTAACAGATATTCATTTCAAATTCATGTCAAATAGTAACGAGGGATGAGCCAAAAAATTCGTTACCATGAAAGCTCAGAAACTGAAAAATGTCAAAATCCCCCCAAATCTTCAGATTACAATATCATCCAAAAGTATATCAAGATTTTTTTTTTTTTAATGTATACTAGCAAGCTGTCAAATAAATTTGTAGTCATCACGTGACCTTTGACTCTGAGGTCATTTTCTCAGTCACGTGATCTTTGATCGCGACCGGACTACCTGTGAAAAGTTCATCTCAATGACATGTCTTTCATTTTGGCCATCTAAAATGAACGGTTTAGAAGTTGACTTTACGTCACATGACTTCCGGTTGACCCACGTCGATGAAAAATAAAAAGTAGCCATCCTCAATATTATATCTAACATCTGACATCTTATGGTTTCAGAGGAATAGCGAGCAATGTTTTCTGTACACTGTTGGTCATTAAAAGTGCAGCAATACAAAAGGCAAGAGCTATCAAAGCCGTATTTATTTTACAGATAACTTACGATACAATGATACGATGAAATGATTACAATTGCAGCTTGGTGAGACTTGCAGAACGTAAAGAAATCAGCGTCTCGTGTAGCCAGCATGGGCGGCATAGAGAGGAAGAGACAACAGGGACCTGAGAATAAGGGTCAACAACAGGCTCCAACACCTCAGAGATGTAACAGTGGCTATTCAATGTACCAGGGATGGGTACTAGGTGCGAGCTGAATCCGATGGCAGCCATACCATAACACCAGATGCTGGACTGATATGGCGAAGCGTAATGCAGGAATCGCTCAGTCTTTCGCCGCCAGACACGGATGCGCCCATCATGGTGCTGCAAACAGAAGCGGTAATTCTCGGAAAAACGATGTCGTTCCTCCATTCGCGACGTTCTAGGCACCATTGCAGCCGCAGACGCCCTTGTTGTAGAGTAAAAGATAGTCGAAGGAATGGGCGTCTTGCAAAAATTCCCTAATGCTGCAGATGACATCTAATCGTACGTGCGGAGACTGGTTACTGTGCAACACACCATAACTCTTGAGCTAGGGTTTGTGATATGACTGTACGATCCGTAATAGCCATGCGCATAATATCTCTGTCCTCTCGTTCGGTGACGGGGCCGTGGGGTTTCTTGGTGAGTTCGTCCATTCTCGACCAGTGATTCCAAATTCGTATCACTGTGCCTCGTTTCGTCCAATACGAGCAACAATTTCTCTTGGTAATCAGCAGTCTTGATAAGACTTAATTCTCTCGCGAACAAAGTCGGAAACCTGCTGGTATGGCTACCATATTCTTCGACGAAACCTTCTGAAGCCGTCTGTGCACAAGAACGGCGAGCAAGAACAATTCCAATACTGCACAGCGACTCTCTGTTCTCCTCTTATACTGTTTCCAGGGGCCGTTAATGTCTCACATTGTTTGCATATGTGCTGCGCTGCTAATCATTTACATATGCTGATCATTTACATATCCTGATCATTTACATATCCTGATCATTTACATATGCTGATCATTTACGTGATCCACGTATCACGCAAATTTTGGGGGGGATCGGATGCTTCCTTCCTGGTGCTGCACTTCTAATGGCCAGCAGTGTATATAGATTATAAAGCTGAAACTTTGTATAAATGAATTTGTTATGCATCTAATTTGATTTTCGTGTAAATCGGGTCCAGGAAAGACGAGTTTAAACATATCAATCACGAACTTTCTTGTAATGTCACAAATAATAAACATTACCTGTCTTAATTGAAGCTTTACTGCCTAGAACATTCTAC
>JAFIDM010010028.1:53935939-53951583 GCA_023159025.1 Thereuonema tuberculata | reverse complement strand
TCTATTTGAATAACTCGTTTTAGTTTCTACCGTGTGTGTGTTGGGAAGTTGGCGTGCCTTTTCCTCAGTCATTGGAGAGACTCATTTGTTAATCGAATTCCGCAGTCCTGGTTACTGTTGTATTGATGTTGTAATATTAAATACAAAATGCATTAATACTAATTTGTTTATTACAGTGAAGTGTAACGCAACCAAGGCTTTTTTTTTTATCATTTTAAATAAATTCTTACATTTATTTTTTTAAGTTATAAAATATCTAAGTATCATAATTTCCTAGTTTCGTCCTTCAGAAAGACAAGTTCCACGGAGTTAGTGCAGCCAGTGAGATTTGAAATCTAGGTTAATCAGAAGATCAGCTTGGCGATAATCGACTTACCTCGTAAACTTAATTCGGAATACACATTGTGAAGCACACAGCTTGGCGAGGAAGGGAAAATAACATATTCCCAGCCACTTCGATCGTGCATTTGCATCAAATTAGTATTTTTATAGAGAAGAATAGATTTCTTTGCCTATTCCCTCATTACAGTCTTTGTTGTGAAATTCTCTGACGTCGACATCATTACTATATGGTCAACATTGACGGGGCACGTACATTGTTGATTTCATCATTTTTCTCTGCCTTACCACGATTAATGCTAAAATCTGTATACACGATCTTAATATAAATTTCGTAAGCTACAGCTGTAATTTTTCAAATCTTTCTGTAATATTGGGTCCTTTATAGGTAACCCATTATTATTTGAATTATTACAACACATAATATTCAAATTTGATTTTTTTTATTACGAAAATTACAATTTAAGAATACCATCATTCGGTATTTTACAAAATTATTACAGATATCTGATGCTTTTTTATATTATTTTGGTATGTATTTCTTTTATTTTCTTTTAGCCTAGCAATTTCTTTTATTTGAATTATATATTATATCGTTTTAGATGCAATTATTTTAATAATGCTATATTATGAATTTACTGTAAAGCAGATATAAACTATGTCTAAAAACTTAAATTTAACGTGCAGGAAAAATTATTAAAAATTAAAAACCAAAGACGGCACGTAAATAAACAAATCACGCCTTTGAATTTGTTAACACAGGGAATCGGGAACTGCCGTTTCGTCCTTATTAGGGACTCATCAGCCCGATCCACCCCCTCCTTGATGACAAACCCAGAAAGGAAATGCAAATCACATTCGCTCCCGAAAATGACACTCAAAAATAAATAAATAAATAAATAAATAAACAACAACAAAAATAAAAAAAAAAAAAATTTTGACCCCTTTCTAGGTTTGTCATTAAGGAAGGTGCATCGGGCTGATGAGTCCCTAATAAGGACAAAACGGCCGTTCTGATTCCGTCTGTTGACAAACTGAAAGTGTAATCTTGGTTTTTCATTTCTTCAAAATTTAAAATATATTGTTTTCTTAAACGAGCGCCACTGTCATCAGACGGCAAAATAGACAACTAAAATACATCGATAGGAAAATCAATGTCTAACCTTAAAAATTTATAAACTTAGTTCATTTTTACATCATTATAATTTTTCAACTTAAACCTGTTAGATTAAAATTCTAAAATCTTGAAAATGAATGAGAGTTTCCGATGAAACACAGAATCATAAAATTTCTGATAAAATTTTAAGTTTCAGTATTTAAAATAAAATAAATAAATAAATAAAAACCATTAATTGCTTGATTTTTTTTTTCCAGACAAATTATTATAAAAGCATTATTTTTTGCTTTCGAAAATCTTTCGAAACCATGGACAGTGCAGATATGGACAAAGGTATTGTTCCATTTAAATTAAGGGACTTCTAACCACTGTATTATTAGTTCTCTTTGCCGACTAATCCTTTTTCAGGCTTTATAAATGCACGACCTTCGCATGTTTTATCTCTAGATACATTCTAATTTAGAAAGAAAATTTCTTTTTATTGTGTTTCACTGAAGTCTTTCAGTGAAATCTTTCTCTTCTTACGTAACATCTAATAAGGGAATGCGTTGACCTTCTAAAGGTATTTGGACGACACCGAAGTTGATGGTCAGTTGAAGGTCAGGCAACTGAAGTTATGTAATCTTTAGATATACGATTCTTAAGAAATCGTTCGCTTTGTCAAAACTCCTGAATGCCAGTGAATTGCTGATTCAGGAACTGTTAATGGAGATAAAAACAAATTTTTACGTACAATTTGTAGGCGTACGTAGATCATCAAGATGTAAACAAAAGATGTCCATTACAAAAGTCTGGTTTCTTACTTTCGGAAAAATTGTCTCCAAGGATACATCCTTAATTTCCCCTGAATTAAGGATACATCCTTAATTTCCTCTCATTTCTGGTTCTCTAGCCTGCATCATTGCCGAGATTACCTTCCACACTTGCAGCGACGTGGTGGCTATTCTTTTTGTTTCGGGATACTTCTAGAAGGAAAGAGGCAGTAACAAACTACTACATAACATAGATAAGCTACTAACAACAATACATTAACCTTAAATTATTTTGGTTTATTTTTGGTTGATATAAAGATAAAAGTAAAAATGTAAATTGTATTTGTTTCTGTTATTCCAGGTAAAATCTATTTGTTTATACATGTGTATTCCTCTCTATTTCCATATTTTACGTTAAAAAAAAATATAAACTTAATTACTAGGAGTGTTTTTCAAAACTTCCGGTCTGTCTCCCTGTCATTGACTAAACACGATAGTAGATACAGTAAACTCCCGATTATCCGCGGACCTCTCCTGTTTCCATTTTTTTACTTTACAATAAATTACGGAATTAAAAAAAAAAATTAAATCTAGAATAAGGTAAACAATAAAAGAGGCTAACAAAGTAAGTGAAGACAATTATAGACAAACAATTTAAAGAACTAAATTACCTTGTGGGCGGAGCTTAGACCGGCAGGTTACACTAAATTACTGGAGAATCATCCCGTAATAATAAAAATTAAAAATAAATAAATAAATTTAAAATAAAATAATTGTTTATAACGTATGTACTGTAACTGTACGTATTGCCATTTTAATGTAAATAAAACATGTTAAAAGCATTTCTTCTTTTCCGGATTATCCGCGTAATTCACTTAACCGTGGTTGCCGCGCCACCCAATTCCGCGGATAATCGAGAGTTTACTGTATGTCCAAATCTTTAGAAAGAAATTTGAAATAACAAAGCATATACTAATTAAAATACATTGCAAGACATTTATTTCACTAGATTTGTGGTGTTTTTTTTTTTTTTTGGGGGGGGGTAATTTGAAATCCTGGTTTTCGAACCTGACCATGTAGATATTTCAGCCAATTGATAACCATGACATACAATAGAATGTTCCAGTTGCTGCGTTGGATGGTGAGCGTACGGTAAGCATTGGCGTGCCGGTGGGGACATCTGAAAAAAGAAGAAATTCAGCAATTTGAACCTTTGATTGTTGTTTTGGGTTGAAAGCTAATGTTTTGTTTGTAAATGCAAAGTTGTTTTTTTTTGGTTGAATGACTCCCCCCCTCCCCAATCCCTAATTTCTGGGCACGCCTTTGTTGGTATGCGTCTACTTGCTTTAAATCTACTACATCTCTCTCTGTTAAAGAATTGGGCATATTTAATATTGATTTCTGACTTATAAAGACCTCCAGAAAGCTATGTTACGATTTTTCTTTCTGAATAATCCTGCCTGTTTAGATGCATCTCTACATAGTTGTTTTTCTTCATCAGGGTTATAAGTGTCCAAGTGATGGCGGAGTCAAAATATTATTCTTAGAGAAGGTTTTTACTTTGAAAGTTGGTCGTGGAATGTCCGTGGAAAGCGTGCAGTGCAAAGTTTATAATTACGTAAATGGGACGTAAAGAAGCCAAATGAAAAACGTATTTTAATGTTAAAAGGCAAATAAATCCAGAAAATTTATAGAAAACATCGTTCGACAGTAAATGAAGAAGGTTTTACGATTGAAGCCATTCTTATTCCAGGTCCGAATGCGGTGCAATGATTGATTTTTCATAAATTCAGAAAATATAAAAGAAATTACGAGAATGTACTCAACGTGTCTGCTCGTCTAAGTTAGGCTGGGTTTTTTATTTTTCCTCCAGTAAAGTTACAACGTTAATAGTGAATTACTTGTTAGTTTTCATGAATTTAGTTTTTAAAAAATAACATTCGATTACATTCGCTAAACAATTACAATAGGATTGATGTAATTTCATAGAAGATAAAGAATGCATTCATACTTAACTTTTTTAATAGTCTGTCGTACCTATTTTTCAAAGCTTCAGGAGTGTATTTATATATTTTGTATTTGTAACTGTTTTGTCTACTTTGCCCTACGCCTAAGATGACCTTTCACGTACCACATTACTATCGATTTCTTGGTGAAGGTCGGATCCTTTACCTTAATTAAATAATGAAGTACAGGACGGTTTTGGTTTTTCTTCCTGGTCTTCTGTTGCTTTGCGTGGGCCTGGTGGTTCAGTGGTGTAAGTGCGAGCTGGAGAAGCTGGTTTCAAACTCCAGCGGAGGTCTAAGATTTTTTCGGGCTATTTCTCCTCCGGACGGCCCTTACAGTTCACCAGTTCCTCTGTCTAATGGGACAACGTTTTTTTTTTCCAGGATTGCTAAAAGCTGGCGAGCATTGGACTAGCCTTCCGATCTTCTCTTCCGATTGATCACTGAAACGTCGGAGTCTATATAATCTGCGCCCCTAAGAATCATTGAAGGCTAGAAAAACAAGACATACCCATCTATCTAACATTGCAAATTAACAAACAAATTCAAAGTAAGCATGTTTTCGGATGGAAAAGTTTTTTTCGGATAATTTTTATTATTTTATTTATTACTAATTATTATTATTTTTAAATTACTTAGTAAATATTTCGTCTGTTCATAATTGTTTGTTGATTCCCTTTGAGTACACTCATTGCCAAAAATATTAGCGCCTCCAGAACGAATGATCCGACATACTTGGTACTGCATCGTCACAGGTTGTTGTGCCACCGACTGTAGTTGGGCTGCGATTGCGTTCTGAGAACTGCCACCAGGGACGGTAGTATCGCTAAGGCTGTGTTGATGTGAACGGCCATCATATGACCATCCTGTGCTTTAAAATCAGTGTGGTTGTGGAGTGCATGTCTGAATCCTAAGCATGCTTCGACGACCGCATTCGACATAGTTTTGACAGAGATCGTATCGCTGGGCTACGGGAGGCAGGCTGTCATTCCTAGACCGTTCCGACTGTACGGCAGTATAGGGAATGAGATATGAGGCAACACATGCGCTCAGGGATGGCACTGGGAGACCTAGGCAGACTACAAAAAAGAGAGGATCGAGTCATCGTCCAACAGGCGTGAACTGATACAAAGATGTTCCTGTCCATCTTCCAGAGACATGTAGCGGCGTCACTAGAAACCCCTGTGTATCTGCACGATTGAAAGGCAACTTGCAGAATGAGACTTGCATTCTCGGTACCCCTTATGCTATCTGCCATTAACACCCCACCATCGGCGGATTTGTTTGCAGTGGTGTGGTGAGCGGGTGGCCTGGACGACTGGTGCTGGCAACGAATCGTGTTTTGTGACAAATCCAAGGTTTGTCTGGAGACGGATAACCACAATACTTGAGTATGGAGAAGCATTGGACATCACACAAATCCGGACTTCATTGTTGAGCGACACACCGCCAGGACTGGCGACGTCATAGTGAGGGGAGTCATCTCCTACGATTCTCGATTTCTTCTGGTAGTGATCAGGGGAACGTTGACAGCTCAGCGGTACGTTCAGAAGATTCTCCCTCGCTTCATGGAGTGGCTGCACGATTCATTTTCTAATAAGATAATGCCCGCCCACATACAGACGGGTTTCCTAGACCTCCTCCGTAGTGCTCCCTTGGCCCACCAGATCTCCTGACTCGTCTTCCATTGAACGTGTGTCCCAGTTCACTTATCAAAATTTTCTTGAAATTTTGTATTTAAGAAGAAAAATCTGTTTCTATGGTTATTTACGTTAGTGCTAGGATGCGTTAAGCGAAATAAATAAGAAAAACATTTTGAAATAAAATCTTATTTTAGAAGAACATAAAAGAATATATCTTGTAAATGTTTCCTTTAGATTTTCATAACTTAAGTAGCCTGTAAGCGTAGGATAAGTAGTAGTCGTTAGATAGAAATTAAAGGTTTCCGGGCACCAAGAACTCTAAGCTCAGGAGGTCGAAAACGTAAACTAATATTCAGTTAAATTTTATAACAGTAATTTTTTTTAACTATTTATGTAAAAAATATTGAAATTTCGTAGTTAGTAATACGTATAAAAAGTTGTACATACCAATCCTTCAGTTTAAAAAAAAAAGAAAAAAAGTCTTTACAACTTAGGTTAACTAAAGACTGCTTTGCATTTTTTTTTACTTCCAATTCAGACCAATCACATTCAGACAACATCACTGGTTATTAGTTAAAACAATAGTCTATCTCTTTGCCTTCAAACCTGTTTTCATCCTCTTCTTTATTTCAAGCTGATGATGACGTAGCGATCCGCTGATCGAAACTGTGCTGTCCTGTTCATAAGTTATTTTTTAACTTTTTCTCTATACTTTTTTTAATTAAAGAATGACATATTTTTAAATGTGGTATTGTGATTTTTTTAAACAAATCGTCGTTTAGTCCATAATAATAATTCTATCATACGTTAAAATTTCCGATTATCAGATTTATTATTCAGTTTGCGTGGCAGTTGATCAGGAAATTAATGGGTATATGCGCGTATACATCTACTAAAAGATAGATCCCTTCTTTCTTTTTAGTATTTTTGATGATCTTAAAAGATAAAGCTACATTACAAACCAAATTCTTAACGAAATTGCAGCCTAAAAGTCTGAAACGGCAGCTCGAATCTAGTCTCGTATGGCGCGAGACTGTTTCGAGAAATCACCACAGAAATTTGTGAAGAACGAAGACATAAAAAAAATTGTAATTTTACAGTTTTAATTAATTAAAAGCATTTTAAAAAAAATTCTGATGCACTGAATAAATGACCTTTAGCTGGAACAATGTTTGTTTTCGTAGCAGAGCATCGTGATGAGGGTAACAGATTTATAATGAATAATAATTCTTCTTAGACAATTCGTATGACTTTTTTGATGGTCTAATATTCCAATGAAATGGCTTCCATTTTACCATCAGTTGGCAATTGAAGGGCTGAGAATTATCAGTGGGCTATCGACCTCATTACAAAAATAAAATAAAATAAATGAGGTGTTAATTTGTTTTTACGTATTTTAATAGTTGAATTTTAAGTCTGCTTTCACTAATCCCATTAAAGCGCCTGAAATGGTTATGTAAAGCATATTCTATAATTTTATATTCTACAAAATTATCCCTAAACTAAACTTTATTTTTCCTCAATGGAAAAATTTAGATAAGGTGGATAAGCTCACTCGTAATTCTCAATCCTTCACTTGTCTGGCTGAACACAAAGGAAACTGTAAATTAGCGTTTTACACCAGCAGTTTAATGAGGTTAGCAAATATATGTCTTCGCATTGACTTCAAATCTAGAACCTTCTGTATTCATTCGACTTGATTTGCAAGTCACCTACATCTGCATCTATTCTTTGGTCTTCCTCTTCACCTTTGGTTGCCTAAAAGGCGAATTTGCTTTGATTTGCAAATAAATTTTTGCCACCTGGCCAAACAAATATGTAACACTAGCAGCTCCTTATCTTTTCATTTCAAATGATTAGGGCCCGGATTTTCATGACTATAACGTGTTTTTTTTTTTTCCTGATCTTTTATTTTCTGGAAAAAAGTGGTTTTTAATGGATGTGAATTGAATTTTCAGTTTTAAGTGGACATTAATAGATCTGCAGTCAGTTTGACTAAAATAAATATTGTGCATTGAAATTATCTATTTTTACCTTTTAGATTATACTTTGCCAAAAAAGAATTTATTTTCATCAATATTTAGAGATATTTTTACAGATACAGTATTGGGGACAAGTATTAGCTGATCGAAGGTATAGATTTTTTTTTTTGGTTTGGGAGACGGGAACCAGGGTCGTGGTTTCTTTAGCTTTTATTTTTTGGTTGGATGGCGATTTTCAGGTCAAATTTTTTTTTAAGTCATAAGTGGATGCATAAGCTAGCTAAGATTTTTAAATCATAAAAATATGACTCCTTTTAATGATGTACTTCCACTGTATTTTCTACATCATTCGTAACTTAAAAAACTTCTGGAAAATTCCAAAATCTCAAATAATTTTCATCTCGCCGACTGTGTTTCAAGAATGACGAAAATTTATTATCAAACCCAAGCACAACCTACCTAAAAAAAGTTTTAAAAGATAATTGTTTCGAAATAGAAAAAGCGGATCATTTTTGATTGGGCGGATCATTGTGAAGAAATGGGACATAACCCTGATCTTTTTGTAAATATTGATAATTGTTTCGTTATTGATTTGTTTAGGATATTTTTTTTTATATTCCATTTTTTTTTTAAGATCACGAAGAACGGTGTCCGGTTACTTTAAGTTTGTTTTTAAATTGTATTTCGTACCTAAAAGAGTTTTAAAATAGAATTACTGATTTTTATAGTATTTTATTAATACAGCTTTTGGATATGCTCGGAGATGTGTCTGTGTGTTAGGATTGCCACTTTGGTCTGTAAATATTCGTGAAAGACCAACGCCTTATTAATTCGAGTCTGGCCTGATTCGGGAAAAGATAGAAAGGTAGGCGTGCATGATTTACTTTGTACTTTAACAGTAACTTTTGAGAGTTGGTAATTTATTCTACTACTTTTAAGCCACGAGTTACAAACAGGACACACACAAATGTTGAGCCATTTCTAAAATAGGCGCGCACGTGAATTTACTATTCCCAAAGGTTCACTTGAGGATAGACGGGGCTTTACAGTTACAAAATATCCCATCAGGCTACTGCTTGGCTTGTGAGATAAAAAAAAAAAAAGCCAAATGCTTCATTTTAACCAGTGTAGATATAGAGGCTGAACTAAAATTTGGATGAAACGATTGTAAGCCTTCCAAAATTTTCATATCGGATGTAGAGTTGATTATAGCCTAGATGACAGCAATATATTATTATCAAAGAAAGATATAATTTAACGGACCACTTGAGGATAGGCGGGGTTTCGTAGTTACAAAATATCCCACCAGGCTACTGCTTGGCTTGTGGGATAAACAAAGCCCTGCTTCGTTTTAACCCGTGTAGATATAGAGGAAATATTATACTAAAGAAGGATAGTCCAAGCGTTTTTACAGAATTATTACAATAAAGAACTGCACAGTACTGAACCATTCCGTCTTGAAACATCAAAAATCGACGATATTTTGAGAAATTCACAATAAGTTATGTGTTTGTTTATGCCACAAGATCTGGCAGCATGTGCTTACACGTCATAGTGACGTCGGTAGGGGCGTAAACCTCAAGTGGTCCATTAGTCCTTGCTTCTGCTGAGGATTATGTTCAAAAAGATAATGTAATTTATTTTAATTTATTTTCGTATTATTTTTAAGGTTTTGCGAGATAACATAACCTTATCATTGTTACATTGCTAGCAATGACGTTTGCCTTCTTCCCGTAGGTTACAGTAATCACAGCAATTAAATACCATTGTTCATTTTTTACGGTGATCTAATAGACTGGACTTCCGTATATTAACGTTATTCTTAGTCATTTGACAATAGTTGTAGAAAAATTAAACGAACTTTTACTGCTTACTTACTGGAGTCTCATCTTTTTTAATTTTTTTTTGCTATTGTGAATTAGTTTTTTATTAGCCTTAAAATTAGACTTAAATAATTATTAGACTTAAACTTACACATAAAGGAAAAGCTCTATTCTCGACGGCTTGTCTGTCTGTCCATAAAAATGAAACAACGTAATTGCAACGCAATTATGAAATATTCCTTCCGAAACGTTGTTTGCGAAGGAATATTTTTTACTATAATTCATACAGTGCTGTGAGATTGATTAAAAATGAAAAGCAACCTCAAGTGAAGGAAAAAAAATCAGTAAGTTTATTATTTTCAGAAAAGTGAACTTTTTTTTTTTATTTGCTAGTATTTAAGCAGATAGTTTGTTTAGCGTTATTTCATGGTTAAACAACTGTCCTTTTTCTATTTGCTCTAAAATCTGAAATTAGTCATAAGTCTCCAACATCTCCTTTAGACCATGACCCTAAATATTGTAAATATTTAGAATTTTTTTTCCTTGATTTTCTTTTTAATTATATAGTTCGGATTTTGTTAAAGTAAGTTTGTATGTTGAAGAGTTTTTTTTTTTTAAAGCGTGCTTGAATATTGACTAGTTCTGCCTTGTTTATTCTGTTAGTGTTACTTGTATCGGAAGATATTGGGTAGCGCGTCGTCGTTCACTCATGTTTGACCATCGATGTGGGATCATCTTCGACATTCTGTCCACACTTTGCGGCAGAGGCGGATGCCTTCATCCCAGCTCACCAAATCGAGGTTATTCGGCGTCGTCAAGGGTAGGTCGGTAGAAAGTAAAATCGTTAATTTTTATTTAGGCTGTAACTACCCTAGAATTAAGAAAGGTTATAATAGACATCTGATTTTGATTTATTTACATTATTTATAAAAGATACCTTGAGCTCTTTAGCGAGACGCTTGTGAAGCAGCCGCGGTCGACGGTAAAATAAAAGATACAGTGACAGCTTCAGTTATGTTTGTTTGTTTCAGCAGAGTGATTGATTAAGGGAATTGCTCGCGAAAAATACAAAGTTGAAAGGGTTCGCGAGGCAAAAAGAGTTGAGCACTTCTGTCGTAGAATGATGCAAAGTAAATGATGCAAAGGGCTACTAAAATAATTATTCCACGGCCGTTGAAAGTATAAAGGAAGTGCGAATAACTTTTAAGATATTCAATAAATAAATAAATAAATAAATAAATAAATAAATAAATAAATAAATAATAGTAATAATAAAACTTAAAAAAAAGCACTTTTGACTTGAAATAGAAATTTTTAATTTGGAATTATGAATAATTTTTATAAAGCAAGTGTTAATAGCTAGGCTCCATCCAGTATAATTAATTGAATATCGATATCCACCATCGTATTTTTTTCAGATGGTTAAACCATAACATGGCCAAAGCTACGAACGAAACAGCGAGTGCACAATGAAGGCACCGTTGCATTTCAATTATAAATTGACTTCTTCTGTTAATAGATATCGCCACTCATCTCTGACTTACAACTGGTTTATAGGGAACAAAAATAAAAATATCAGATCTAACTATTTCGATAAGTACCGATTTTTCTATTTACATAATTGCCAGGTGTACACTCGGTTATCATCGCGTACTGAAGACTTGAGTATGCACCGCTGCTGGGGCATCAATAATGTAGACAGAAAGGGGAGGTGAAAACCCAAATAATCGTTCTCACGTATTAAGTTGAGCCATACGTAAGCATCGTACCAAATTTTAAATAGGTACAGCCGTTTTAATCCGTCCAGCCGTTTTAACGTGATACAAAAACAGACAGAGAAGAAAAATATTAAAATGGAATAGCATGACTTCTCATGCTCAAATAATTATTTCAACAAGTTTAATCATACATGCTGATAACTCTGTTTTTTGTTTTGTTTTTTAATTTCGGTACCGACCGAAGCAGAGACCGATTTTTATGTGCCGTGAATATCGTCTCAGTCTCCGTTGGCTGTTGAGCAAATCGTAATCTCGTGACAATTATCCAATTAAACTGCGAATGATTTTTGCTCGTCGAAAGTTCTAATTAGTAAAGCGATCACCTGCTTCCAAAGTGGGTGCTTAGCATTTGTAGCACTCAGGTAATTCCTCCTCTTTCGTCCCATTTGGTTATCGTAGAATATTCCAGAAGCCAAACTGCGCTATTTTGCTGTAATGAGTTCAGGAAAAGAGGACTGGGAATGGATGAAAACGTAGGTCGTTTGCAAAACCAACGCCAGTGTCTGAAAAAAAAAAAAAATTATGTTTGGCATCATTGTTTGACACTGAATACTACATTAAACAAAATTATTCACTGTTTGTCGGAATGTTATTGAGAGGATGGGGATATGGCAATCGACAAGAATGATATATCAAGACAAAAAAAAAAAAATCTTTCTATTATTATCTTATTTTGAAGATAAGATATTGTCGTTTATTTTTAGCTTAAACTAGTAATAATATATACGCCCCGTCAACAATGATGGGATAACAATGTGACGGCTTTTAGTTGAGATAGAGTATACGCTCGTCATTTGTAATTTCTTCATTCATGTCGAGATACGTCTCTAACGACTCTTCAGGTGTTCGCTGGAAAAAAAATCAACATTAAAATTTAAATTTTAATCTAATAGGCTAATATTAATGAGTTATTTTCATTTTTCTCTGGCTCTTCTCTCATTGCGCCACACACACATACAAAGGGAGTGATAAGAAACAGTAATTTGAATGTAGTCCCCGTGGCGTAATGGATAAGACTTCTGACTTCGGATCAAAAGGTTGCAGGTTCGATTCCCGTCACGAATGTTTCATTGTAGTAATTATTTCACAGGAAATTAACAATTGCGCCGGACAGACAGACAGAGAGAAATAAAAGATTTTAGTAATACACATTCCTAAGGAAAATTAGACTCATGTAAAATTAGTTCGTTACTGTATATTGAAACTTCTTAATCGTTGAAGGATCGACTTGAAATTTGGCTTGCAAATGTTTATGAAATAAAGAAGGTCTGTCTCTTTTTGAAAATCTCTTGTATGGATCGATGTGGACAAATATGCACGTGAAAGTTCTATAGATTTTTGGATAAGAAACAATTAATTCTCACTGATGACGAACAGTGAATTGTCTAACAGTGCCTCGTACTATTTTAAATTCGGAACGATAGTTGTAAGGTTTCTATACCGGATCTACCCCAAGGGAAACATCTTTGAGGACAGACCAAGTAGGTACTAACGAATATTTACGGAAGACCTCGTGAAACCAATAAAGAGAAAACAAAAGAAGATGTAGTAGAAATGGTTAGTGAGTTAACTGGAGTCAGTGAGAGAACGGTGCATTCAGTGAAGTCCCAATGGAAGACTCAAATCTCCAGTAAAGAAAAAGATTCTTAGTTCTCTGAGCTTAAGCCAAGTCAACTAAGATTTCTTCTACTCCACTGTTAAGATGATTTCGGTAAAGATAACGAAATTCGGAAGGGTTACACATTCATTTTTCTTCCGAAATGAAGTTCCCACTCTAAGTAAAATTATGATGGAGGTAAATAGTGATCGCGAGTTACCAGAAATCTCCAGAACAATAAGATCCCTGAATCTTGGATTCAGGAGAGAAGAAAGAGTGACTCAAATTGAGTTTAAGTGTACTTGGATTTTGGCCAGACTTCATCAATTTTCATCAAACGGTAAATTTGATGACAGATTGAGTGTATATAAAGAAAGAAAGAAACACTAACACGAGCGCACAGTTTAATTATTTTAGAAATCTGAAATTTCACTGATAGATAAATATTGCTAAATGTGATCGGTCTGTTGATTTTGATAGAATTTGGACCCATTACAAAACCTACCAATTCAAAAAAAAAAAAAAAAAAGTCCCTGGAAAGCGTCATTATCACGGTAGATTAATAAAAATAACACGGAACTGCTTAAATCCGTATGATCCAACTATTTGGATCTTACGAAGCTGGCATTTGACGATTGCGCGTCAACAATTTAATTTTGTCTTTCTTTCTTTCTTTGCCAATATCTTGATGACGCAGTACAATCATAAAGATGCTGGCCAAAGTGGGATGGTTGAAATATTGTGACCACAAAATTGGATGGCATTCCAAGAGGCCATTACAGTGTGTATTGGGAATTTATTATGTGTTTTATGATCGCAGTCCTATCAAGTAAATCAGATCATATATTTCGAAACCGGTAGGAAATATTGTCTGTTGATTGGTTTGCCATCGAATCCACGGGGGGACTTTTGATTGAGTGGATTGTCGTAAAAGATCAGCAGTTATAATGAAAAATGTAAAATTCCATGAACATCTCCGAGGTTCGGGATATTTATGAATATTTTGATTTGAAAAAAAAAAAAAGAAAATAAACATAGTTTTCTCTGCGCTATCAAAGAAGGGAAACTTGTTCAGCGATATTGGATAATCGGTTATTCATGCCAAGCTTTTGGGCGCCATCTACAGGAGAGTTGCGTAAATAATAAATACGACTAAGATACCTGAAATGGTTAATATAACAGCAAATGCCATTACTAAATACTGACCGCTTTCAGTGATCAGGCTAGTTTACAGCAGTGATTTGTAAATTTCTATTCCATTGTTAAGCGATTGCGGTTATGTTACTGATACGAAACTGATATAAGCTTATTATCGTTGGTAATCCTTTCCTCCCTCTTAATATATATTGGTAATATATTTGGTATAACCAAAAAAAACAAAAACTTTAAAATGCAATTTTAAGTTGAAATACCATCTCCGTTCAAATGGTCAAAATAACTGAAAAATTTTATATTACGGTAAACTGAATTTTTATAATAATGTATTGTTTGTAATTCCTATTTGGTGTTTATCGGACCAATAGGAAAGGAGCTCGCGACAAAAACTTCCAAATCATGTTGCCGGCTAAGCGGAGTAATCACGATAGCTCGCCTTACAAAGTTCAGTTTTTATTGGTTACTGATTGGTAGAAATTGGGTTACCACAAGAGCCCGTATCGAGTTACCTATGCTTCTCTACATCGGGTTTATCGCTGTAAGTAAAGAATAATTAATCGTACCATACAAAGGTTGCCACGCCGATTGTCCTTTGTTTTTATTTTCATTTGGCTCTGAATTACATTTCTTTGACTAACATTTTGATCGAAATATATATATATAAATACGTATTAAAATGTTAGGATAAAATAATGAAATTACTGCCATCAAAAATGTAAACTATATAAATTAGAATGGTGGTAAATTAATCTGTTTTATCACCATAGAAACGGTGATCTGAATTTTGAATTGGCATTTTCAGGCAGTGATTTGTTCTTTACATTGGTTTCAAATTTCATATCACTGTCCTGCTATAATAGTTTAGTAATATAAGTTAATTTTTATTCTTATATTCTTTACGTTCTAAATTTTAAATTGCAAATGATTGATTGAAATCTCGAAGGATGAGCTTCAAGTTTGGACATTAGATAAATTAGAATGTATTTCTTTCAGTTTGTTGAATTATATGTTATTAGTTTTGTAAAACTGATATCTGCTTTCATTTTGTCTAAATTCTAATTTATCTCCTTTATCTTTTCTCCATTTTAATATCCAAACTTTTTCTTCTTAAGTATCCATTAAATATCCTAAACTTTTATATCAGAAAGTATGGCTAAAGGGAAAAAAAATAACGACGTTGAAAAACTCGATAAAAAAGAAATAAGACCCAACCCGTGTTAATTGTAGTTCTTTGCTGTCTACGTTTGCTGTTCCCTGAGGATCGTGTTTTCTGAGTTATCTACTAACTAATGCATTGCTGCAGTCGCCGGGTGAACTTAGAGCAATAAGATTGAAGTTTCAACACGTTCTCAGATCAATAGAATGACCCTCGCAGGCACTAAAAGTAATCTCAGAAGCACGAAAACAGGAAGTGGAAATAATATTCCAAATCGATAATTTTATTTTACTTCT
>JAFIDM010010028.1:53911377-53935539 GCA_023159025.1 Thereuonema tuberculata | reverse complement strand
TTTAGTGTTTTAAATGTTTTAATTTTAAATTTTAACTTAACTTTTTTATACTTGTGTATAGGCTATTCCAGAACTTTTAAAAAATGTCAGTTTAGTGTTAATACAAAATAGAACAGCCTTCAGCTGTGAATAGAATTGCACAGAGCGCTGTCGAAGGGCAGCACATGACAGCCGTGCATCGCCCTCTCCCGGAGCTTTATTAAAGTAACTGATTACAGTCAAAGATTGTTGGCTTTTTATTACGTAGGCTTCACTGAATTTGTTGTATATTACTTTAAAATTTAGAACACACTCAAAAACACCAAAATGGTTTCCTCATCTATCTACTTATTTACAAAATCACACACACAAAAAAAAAACTTTTAGTGTTTAATAGAGATATAGGCTCCGACGTTTCAGTAACCAGACTTCACTCAATGTATCTGTACTGAAATACGTTCGGATTACGATGACAACCTGCAATTTAAAGGGCTTATAAATGTTGAAAAGGCAGTCAAAAACTGTTTTGAAATTATACCCCTAAAGCATTTCATATATTTCAGTTAGACTAATTGTGTTCTCAAATAGAGAACTGAGGACTCAGTCAATTTGACAAGATGTGTTAAGTGGGTTTGATGAGTGAATTTAAAGATGTTGAAGTGACTTTATTTATTATATCTTGAGGAACTACTTGAGAAAGCTCTATAATTGCGACTGAAAACTTAATTGAATGTGGGCGGTGTCCTTTCTTGAAATTGTTCTTTCGTTTATAATATTAACTTTGATTAATTACAGAATAAATAAACTAGTTTATTTGTGTTGAAGCACAAATGTAATTAGATATATCTGTTAGGAATTGGGATAAGCACCGTATAATCCTACTGGTAATCTACGTAGCGGCTTGGTCTTATCCGTTTATTCCCGCCCTAATTGAGGCCTGAAAACCTTGGTGCCACCGAATTTAAGCTGATCGCTTAAAGCTTTTTGACATTGTAGAAAAGATTTCAATAAAGACGAAACTTATTGAAATTGTGGCGCAAAGGTTGTCTTATTCATGATATTTGTTTTTCTTTTAAGTAATGTAGGCCTACTGAAGATGAAGAAATGTAAGATGACAGCGTTGAAGAATGACGTAATATGTCGTTAATTTGGATAAAGAAAGGTTATTATTTCCAGAAAGATTCATTATCTCAATTGATCACTTGAGGATAGGCGGGGCTTCGTAGTTATATAACATATCCCACCAGGCTACTGCCTGATTGTGGGATAAACAAAGCCATATGCTTTTTTTTTTAACTCGTGTAGATATAGAGGAAATATTATATTAAAGAAGGATATTCCAAGCGTTTTTACAGAATTATAACAATAAGGAACTCAACAGTATTGAACCATTCCCGTCTTGAAATATCAAAGATCGTTTTTTTTTAGTCACTAAAGTTATATACTCGCCCTATGGGCTTTCTGTTTGTTTATCCCACAAGATCTCTCAGCATTTGCTTAACACGTTGTACATGACGTCGGTAGGGGCGTTGCTTAAGTTATAAGAACTAATAATTATGAAAAATGCATGCTAAAGAATGATGTTATTGATGTATGTGTAGGAAACGTGGTGCTACTGGAGTAAGATATTACCGGAGGAGGGTGTACTTTGTCAGATAATGCGTAGCGGAAGGTTTTTGGAACGTTTTTGATATTTTAATTTTTTACATGGTTGTAATTACTAAAGAAAAGGATAAAATATTTTCCATAAAAACAATTTGTTATTTTATATACTACATATACTATTGTGGAGTTTATAAAGCGCTTCTTTCTGTGCCTTTTTTAATTTTTTAAAAAAAGTTTACACTAGGACTGAAGTACATCACCTAAATATGTTCTACCTTGGACCACGTTTTGGGTTTAATTAAAAAGAAATTAACATTTATTGAGTACAATAGAAGCTAAATTACATTAAGTAGGCAAAAACATATATTAACAGATGATTTTCAATGTCGTGGGTAATTATTTTATTGACTAAAAAATTAATATCATTATATAAAAGTATGCTTCGGTAATTTTTAGAAATGTAAAATTCTTAATGGAAACGTGAAGGCTACGTAGTTTTTCAGTCTTAAAATTAAATCTTAAATAAAAATGTAGTCTGCTAAATAAAAATGTCAAGTCAAATTTAATAAATCAGTTCATCCAACTCCGAATATTAATTTTTTCAACTAGTGAGCTGATCCTCCAGTGAATGTTGGATGTGGAAGTTTCAATATCACATCATCTTTGTCAATGTCGTACACTGTATTGTCTTCTTTAGTGAATTGTTGAGAAATTGATCTCTTTTCAAATATTGAACCTCATTAAATTAAAAAGATTTTTTTGAGCCTCATTTTTTAAAATATTGATTTTCATGAATTGCCTTTATTTCTGCTTTGAAATATTTAACTGTTTTTTTAGTTGTGAGTTTTAACAAGACAGTCACTCCAACTTCAATTTTTTCATTATCTGCATTGTCTAGTTCAGCCAAATCCTCTTCTGAGATACCAGACTCTTCACGTAACTTGGCTTCATTGAGGCCTACTTCTGCTTCGGATTCCGAGCTGTAAATCAAATTTCTTTTTTTACAACCTTGAGATTTTTTTTTTTCTTTTTGCTGGGTTATTTTATTTTTTTCAATTGTTTCGCTGCTTTTTCTTCTTCAAGTTGAAGTTTTACCTGAGGGTCTGTTAAAAAACACGATTTTCCCTTAACTCTACCCTTTTATGTATTTTTCCGTGGCTTTGCTTTAGAGTCAGGCCTTATTACTTCAGACAAGATGATGTTTGTTGATGACGACTGCCCAGAAGGAGTCGAAGGACCACAGTCTGGCCCAATGTCCATAACAGTAAACAGTTGTAAGAATGAATGTTTATACATTTGTACTATTTACGGCAACGGTATTGTACTTCGATTTATGCGGTCCGAGATACAACACTTTCACTAGGTTCACTAGGTTCAAGGTGCAGCCGTTTCAAACAATGGCTACCAACCATTTGGAGTTTAACCTAAATGAAGTTTGAAACATAGTTTCTCTAGTTAAACCAATGCTTTACAATACTTGCCCACCATTTTCACATAAAAACAAATAGTTAAAATTATAAAAGGAAAAGTATTAATTGAAAAATACTTACTTTTAATAGAAAAAGTGACTTCAATTTTTTTCTAGCAACACATTTCGTCCCTCATCATCGAGCACAACTGTTCATGAACCACTTGTATTAGTTTTTACTCAATCCAACAGATAGCGCTTCAATCAGTGTAGGTCCAAGGCACACCTATGATAGAGGTACAACACACAATTACCATATTTATATCTATACTGCCAATTGGTCCAAAACTACAATTTAATAAAAAAAAAAATCCTTTGCCATACTATAAATATTTACTTAACACTGTTTTGAAATCTCATAAAGTAATCTTAAATTGGATAGCATAAATATAAATATAGAAAAAATAAATTATTGGACTGCATTTTCAGTAATTTTACAGTTTTTTAATTTTTAAAATTAAACAAAAGGCAATAAAAAAATTCTCAGATCATAATATTTTAATCAAGTTTCTTTATCATTGGAAGATAATGTCCACATTTTAGGAGTTAAAGCAATACTAACAAAGTTGGAAATATTGATTGCTTTTGAAATTAAATAAAATGAATTTCAGAATAACCATGGATAAATAATAATGTGGCATAATAATTGATACATTCTTAACGCTTTCTTATTTAAAATTTCCGATTTATATCTGCATTTGTATAAAAACTACGATGATTTAAAACGACCATTTATTAACAATGATTTGGAAACTCCAGCCTCACTAACCATCATGAAACCATACTTTCTTAAAACATTTTATTTCCAACTTAAAACTATTCGCAACTAGTATTATTTTATTTATTTTGAAATCCTAAATAGATTAAAATATTGGAACAACCGACGATGTGCCTCACCGCATAACCGCGTCCATTCCATATTGATTTTCACTTTGCAGTATTCTAAAGATGACATTTCTGTGTCTTGGGTCACCGAAGTTTCAGAAAAATGCGGAATACATTCCACACTTTCATTCCTTGGACGTTCGAATAACATCTAGAGTTTGGTTTTACTTAGACGTAAAAGGTTCTTGGGATCAGCAGGATTTTTTACTTAATCTGGTGAAATGCTTTTAAGAAATCCTTGCTTAGGATCTTTTAGAAGTATTACGGGAAGCAGATTTTAAGATGAAAGTTTCCCTGCTGGTTTAATTTGTGCTTTTAAAACATCCTGGCAGATCAATCCCTTAAAGTGTTGATGAAAAGAAAGAAATATTTTAGATTTCCGCCATTAGACGATGTATGGCGCCAAATCATTGATGTAACTTATTCCATTTTTGTCCAGCAGTGTAATGAAGAAATCGTCCTCAGAAGCGCCTTTATCGAAACCACCGTGAGATGTCGTTAGTTATTTTCAATGAGAAATGAAGGAATAAGCTAAACAATAAACCAAAAAGGCACCAATGTAAACAAAAGATTTCGTCTCTGAGCTATCAATAGTGGGAGTGTGGGACGGCCGTTTCGTCCTCTTTTTGGACTATCAGCACACAAACCTTCTGTTGAAAGCTCTGATCGCCAAACCAAGTATCGAAATCCACCGACGCACCCGCCTGTGGATTCCTAATAAAACAAAAGCAAAATAAAAAAACCAAAACAAAAGAAAAAGCGCCAATTCCTGGCCTGCGAATCCGTCAGGCTCAAAGAAAATTGAAGAAGGCCTCGCCTCATGAGTCCATAAAGAGGAAGAAACGGCCGTCCCACACTCCTACTGTTGATAGCTCAGAGGCGAAATCTTTTGTTTACTTTGGTGCCTTTTTGGTTTATTGATTAATTTATAATAGGCACGTTAAAATTTCATTGGAATGTATTAGCTGTTTTTACATATGTCGTAATTCCATTATATTCAAGTATAAAATTTATATTTTATTTTATTTATTTATTTATTTATTGCCAAAGAAATAGTAAGGTTTACAACTCCATTTACAAGTTCTAAGGCTGAGAAAATCCTCACCTGAGAAAAGTCGAAGAAATTTTAACGTTTCAAGTTTGTGCTGCCGTCAGTACGTTTTGCTTACAAAAATTTTGCTTATCTTCTCTCTTCCATTTTGATTTCCTTCGTGTTCATTCCCGAGATCTCTGGAAATAGTATCGTGCCAAATTATTAGCAGTTCAGATATTCAAGGCTGAACTTATGTTAAGGTTTTAATTATTAATGTAGCGTGAAAAAGACATCATCTGTTCGTGAATTATTGATTTGAAGATTAGCATTTTCAATTAATAGCACTACAGTTGGACTTCGAGTTGCCTTCCCAACACTAGGTGCACTAGTATCAGATTGCCAGTAAGCAGGTAGGTCTACGGCAAGAAGGTTGCCATACATTGAGGCAGTTCTTCTCAGAGCAAAGGCAGTAAGTAATTGTCAGATTTAATGGCATGTGTAAAGCAACCTAAGACGTTTCATGAGTCCGATCTTTCTCAAATTTAACGGAATTTCTGAAAACGAAATTTAATATGTAATTATTAAGTACGAAATAGTTACTTTGATAATTTAGTCTTTTTACCGTACTACAACACAAAGATGTAATTATGAAATATGTAGCAGAATATATTTGTATATTTTTTTTTTACTGTTTCGGAAATAAAAAAATAAAAATCACAAAGCCAATGTCTGCCTCGTAAAAGATTGCAAATCGGGGGTATTTCGTTCGATTTGTAAGAACTGATGTTGAGGAATTCCAGATGACACTCTTCGAAATTCATTCCGTGATTCAATCAGTGGAGAAATTACAGCCCAGGGCCGACGGCATCACTGGTTTCGTCGCACTGTGTCTTTCCTAATTCAGCTGAGCTTATTTCGGTAATGAAGTAGAGAGTCTGGTATTTGGTAACCCCCATAAAATCTTGCAGATTGATTCTGAGGACCAAAGATTCGATCCAGAAAATTGAATAAACCTGTTCCCGCCCGGAAGCAGACACTAATGGAAATGCTTAAGTTCGCTTCATGCGGAATTTAAATGAATTCGAGGGAAATAATAATATAAAAAAAAGTAATTACTAGGACTACTTTCTGGTATTCATCATCTGGTAATAGGGATTCAGCATGGACTATTTAAGTTGGACCCTAAAGAAGCAATCGACCAAGTTTTATTGAAAAGTCGTCCAGCCGTTTTAGCGTGATGCGCTTTGTCTGGGAGACAGACAAAGGTGAAAAGTGTACAAATGGACTATGACTTCTCACGTCAATTAGGATTCTGTTTGCGAGGATAGTTTCTGACAAGTAGTTCCTATAAGAGGATAAACCGGAGAATATGGTATCTGCCAATAACAGTCTTCGTAAGGATACACCAAGGCGCATACTGTTATCTGAAGATCGCAGTTAGCCAGATGAGGGTTAGTTTTTCTAGCAAAAGATCGTGCAAAGCCATTTTTAAATAAGCTTACCTGCAAATCTTATTCTACTTTTCACTAGTTAATTGTGAAAAACTAAAATTAATGTCTTAAAAGTAGTGCAAAGGCAACCACCTTGTCAAAACTCGACTGTAAAACAGTCTGGTACCGTAATCTCCGGTTTCACCCTAAAAGAATTGAGAGTCCACTTTTCCTTTGCAGGTCACTATTGGATTCCGAAAATTTTTAACGAACAAGTCAAGTTGTTCTCCCAACAGTCCAGTGAGATTGTTAAAAGCGGACTTCAGTGTCACCTATGAGTTTCATCTCGTTGCCGTTTAAATACAGGAGAAAATAATTTGTCCATAAGTTGCATGTCTACTTTTCAATCAGATCCCCTCACAAACACACTCCGACAAACTGATTTCTCAGTTACCTTTTCCTTCGGAAGTCGGATAAAAAATTTAAACTTGTTTGAATTTAATAACAAAACACTTTGTATTAATTATCTGATAGTATGGGCGCCATTAATAAATGTTTCTCTATTTTTTGATATGAATTGGCTGATCAATTAGGTATTGACTGCATCATCACACATTTGAATTAGACATGTAATCGGTTCAATTTGTTTTTGATCAGGTCATAGATTTCTATTTACAATTCTACAAAAAAAGAAAAAAGTTCAGCAGTATACGCAATAATAGAATTTACCTCGTTCTGTTATAGATGGCGCTCTGACTACTATCTTGAACAATTAGTAACTAGTATTTCTGTATTTTTCTGTTCTTAAAGTGGCAAAAAAAGAGTAGATTCAGCACAGCAAATCCCAAAATTCATTTCTTGAAAAGAAATATTCTGGAACATCTGCGATTGCTGTTGTTGTTTCTACTAGTTTTAAATCTGTCATGGTTGTAAGGTCTTGATGAAAGAGGTTTTTTTTTTTTAAAAAAAATAACTAATTTCTTTTTTAAAAGAAAACACCTCTTTTATTATGACGTTACAACCACGACCGATTTAAAACAAGATGGAAGCAACTAACATTAATCGCAGATGTTCCACAATTCTCTTATATTATTATTATTTATTTATTCAAGCTTCGGCTTAAATCTCAATTGAAAAAAAAAAAAAAGGATTTTTCTTAAAAGCACTTCATCGAGTGTTTCCTGGTTTTCGTTGGATATTTTTTCCCTGGTTTACTCATGAACGAAAGATGGGATGGAGAAAACTATTTTTCTGTTTTTTAAAGTATGCCTGACGTGCATTCTCTAAAATTTCTTCTAGTATGCAGGCAAAATATGGGTCCAGTTATCTACAGTCTTCGCGGCCAGAGTTGAAACTCCCAGAATGCCTCGCAGATTGTAGATTTTCCTTTCCTGGTCGGTCGCGCACATTCAAATAGAAGAGAAAATGGCGGTCGCTGCTTCACATTCAACATTTCGACGAGGAAAAGTTCTCAACAGTCAAGCTAGGGAAATTATTCTTAACGTTGCTCGTCGATTTCAAGAAGATGTATGTGAGATTTTTGATATTTCCTATTTTTGATAATTGAGATTGATATTTCCTGCGGAGCTCATGGCATTGATACTGGAGAAATTAGTCAATGATAATGTGTTTCCGGTTTCAACATTCGCCGCGACGACTATAGTGTTTGGCCTTTCCTTCTGGAACGAAGATGCGAAGATAGACCTCATTGGCCAAGACGAGTCGTTATTGACGGACTGTAAACTTCGCAAATCATGACAGCTGCTTACGCTTTTCAGTAGAGAGAGAGAGCGTGGGAGGATCCCTTTATCGTTCCTTTCTACTAGTTTTGAGCACATTCATTGTTGAAGTCTCATTTTCAGAACGTGCACGAAAATAATGATGTGGAACGGAGACTGAGCCTTCAGCCATTTTGGGGATTGTAGAGATCACACAGGAAATGGATAAACAGAGGACAAAGAAATGTTCAAATTCTTTATTAGCACTCTCAGACAACGATTAAACGACACACAAAAAAAAGTTAACAGATTAAAAAAATAATAATAATAATAAAATATTAGAAAGTTGTTAATTTTGTTTATGTTTCAATTATTTTATTTTGAAACAGTCGGAGGAATTTATTTTTTTTTTTTCATCAATTTTACGACATTTTCTTTCAGTATTTTTCTACCCTACTTTTATGTCAGGAAAGCGAAGCGCCTAAAATCAATACATCTGCGTGTTCGTAACAACTTTTGAAAGCGGTCATTGACTTTTCTTGAAACTTGCGTGCTTATTTATGGAGAAGAGATGATTTGGAAAGTAGGTTTCTGTGGGTCCTTTGTCGAGAATTAGGCGCGTGAAATGACAAAAATCCATACAGTTCAGCATCAAAAGCGAAACAATGAATTTGCAATGGATGTCTAACAATCTTATTAATTCGTTTAGTAATCCACTGCTGTTTGCGCCCGATTTGATATTAAATATAGATATATTAGATATTGTCGGCCGTCGTTCATTTCTAACTGTATGAAAAAAAAATCTAGCAATATTTCTGTTAAAATTATAGAGTAGGTATATAATTTTACTATAGTTCTACTACTACTACAAGGGATGTGCGTAACCTCGGACGCTGAGAACCGCACGAAAATGCGCTTAGAATATAAATCGCTCATCCCAAAAACAGTGGTTTGAGTCATTCCCATGCAAAACTCAGCTGTTGTCTGCTAGCGCACTTTGAAGACTGAATAGCTGTGCAACACTATCAGATCAGTAGGAAAAGTTTGTTGTTCAGATAGCGTATTTATTTTAAGCGGAGGGAAATACAGCAATATAGTGACGACATTGAAATATGGTGTTTTTGGTCCTATTATATCGATACATTAAAATCCCGATTATCCGAGTTTCCGCTTTAACCGAGCTATCAAATATTTCTAGGATTTTTTTTTCGCAAATTAATCTTCGTTCGTCTAGTCGTATGACCCCCTACCTGGAATCGGGGAATGGTTTCGACACCAACAATCCTGGGTTATCCTTAAAAAAATGCCGAAACATCGCTGCAGAAAAACGCCAAAGTTACGTAAAACAAAAAACAATTAAGGACTTTTTTAAGTAAAAGAACTCTTTCAACATGAATTGTATGTGGTGTATCTGTATAACTTTTGTATTTGTTAAAATATACATTTAAACCTAGACGATTTATTTTATTTACAATTTTCGGTTTAACCGAGTTTTTCGGTTATCCGAGTTACTCTTGGTCCACGTTAACTCGGATAATCGAGACTCTACTGTATTTTGTTTCTTCGCGTTACCAAAGTTCCTCTCTTGGACCTGCCATAGGTGATTCACTCAATTATCTCTCGTGGTAAGACGTGCAGTTTTGCATGAGAATGACTCATAACGCTGTTTTTTGGCACGAGCGATTGATATTCTAGCAGTTTTTCGAGCGGGTCTCAGCGTTCGAGGTAACGCACTTCCCTTGTCAGTATACTTTTACTACGGTTTTACTACTCAGTTCCCAAGGTCAGCTTTTCGTACCTGGGAACTGAGCGGGCAGCGCTGGGGACCCATTTCGAGGAGTGGATGGAAACCAAAATAATTGTGCTCATTTTACGTTTACATCATAAATAAGCATCGTATCGAGCCTTATAAAATGAATTAACACCAACAAACGTAACGAATTTAAATAATATATACAATTAAAAAATGACGACCGGTTTCACTAGCGAAAAGATCCGTCTAGTATCCTCAGGTGCAAAATTCAAAATGTCCCTTCATTAAAAGTTGTCAAAAGTCCGCACTAACATAAGGCCACGTGACGTAAAGAGCCAATCACAAACGATCATGTGGGAACAGTCTAAATGCAGGTAAGAATGGGATTGGTGGAGACTAAAATAAATAGGCATATGTTTTCAGTTGGCCCATCAGTGAACGTAGTACAAATTTTTGATGGAATTTGTCCAACCGTTTTAATGTGATGCGGTTACAAATGGACTGACAGAGAAGAAAAACGTTCCAGTGGAATAGCGAGACTTCCTATTATGCTCAGTCAATGAATCGATTTAGACAAACATAAGTATTTGTGTATATAAAATAACGAACAACTCACTTTTCATCAATTTCTTCAAAATTCTATATTTCAACCCAATTAAGGGACTTCATCAGGATAAAAAATATAAGTGAAAAAGAGAAAACCCTTCTCTTTCTAATTTTTCGATTATGATTTGAAGAGAAAGAGAAGGGTTTTCTTTTTTTCATTTATATTTTTTATCCTGATGAAGTCCCTTAATTGGGTTGAAATATAGAATTTTGAAGAAATTGATGAAAAGTGAGTTGTTCGTTATTTTATATATATATATATATTTCGAAGATATAAGAAAGTTATTATGTTAAGTATTTGTGGATTTTTTTTTTTTTAATTTTCATCTATTGGTAACTTCGAATATTTCTGTTTGTATTTGAGTGGATTATAGTTGACAAATACGCGAGGCTTTTCCTTTCTGTTGGTATCACGACTTTAAAAATAAATAAATAAATAAAACCCTCAAAAAAGTAAAAAAAAAAAAAAAAAAAATAGAGGAAAAGTAAGCTTCAATTTAATTCAGGAACTTGTATTACATGGCGAACATTTTCTTGTTGAGTTTTGGGGGTTTCACATTTATTTCCTCGCGTTTTAAGAAAGTGTTTTTCCTGGCTTTTTTCCACAGCGCCATCTATGGGAGAAAAGGCAGTTTATTTTTAGCTGCAGTAAAACCATTGTGTTAATTAAAACTAAACCTGTTTTCCATCAATTAAGCTGTCAGTCGATAACTTGGCTTATGATACACAAAGGCGGCTTGTAGCTAAAATTAGTAGGGTGCTGCTCCAGAAAAATTTCAGTCTTTGTTTTAAAATTCTATAAAAGGAAACAAACAAATATAAAAAGAAACTTGATAAAAATCCTAAAAGAACAAAATCAAACATTTAAAAGTTAAAAATGAAATCCATTCTTCTTGTTTTAATTTGCGCGAAAAGATCGCGGAGTAATGAAAGAAACTACCTTCCACCAGCTCGCCAGGGTCGGCACTGTGGGAGCGACAGTGCTGTTTCCCTCGCAGACTCGCGTGCAGCTTCCTATGTGCGCATGCGCACAATAGTCAAACACCTCGCCGCTGGAACTGTGAAACGCACAGTTCCATATAAAGATTTTTGTATCTTTTTCATAAACTGGGGGATGGCTACTGACATTAAACTTAAGAATTATATATTGTACAAGTATAAAGAAAGAATTAAAGAAAGAAGGACTTGTTATCGATAATATCAAGTGGAAATAGGGGGTGCTGCAGTTCCGCCTATACGCGAGCCGACACTGAATATGGGCATCACCATGTCTGGTTTTTCTTTAATCCGCTTTCCCAATAGGAAAGGGAGGCCCATCAAATCAGTCAGTCTCACAACTTTTTAACGGGTCTTCTTGAAACTTGGTGTACAAATTCAAGGATTAGCGACGATCTAACTGTTATATTGATTTAATTTACCTTTCCTTCAACAAATGTAAAATTTGTACTGTCTCTTCAGTAAATATTAGAATTTGAAAATAAAGGTAATTTTTTTGTCTTTTTTTTTCGTTTTCACTACTTTTTAAAAAAAATACATAAAAGAAAATTTAAGAAATAACATTTTATGGAAAGTAGGCTTTCAGTTCTTCGAACTTCTTGTTTCAAGTGTGTGAATAGTTAAGTTGCTTATTTGCTTAAATATTAATAAGTGAATAAAACAAGTTCCTGAAAAAATTTTTCTTTCTTTCTTTCTTTTTAAGTAATCACATCAACAATAAAATCTGTGTTTAAAATATTCACATTATCACCAACGCACAGTATAAAAACAGCCCGACCTATTTCGCCAGCGAAATTATTAACCGTCAGGTATTAACTAGGAAAAATTTGGCAATGTCTTTTCCAAATATAACTGTCCAAGTCTGTTGTAAACACATGAGCTCGATCCATGACGTAGACAAGGTTACGTCATGGTTCGAGGTCACGTGTTTACAACGGACTTGGACAGTTATATTTGGAAAAGAACGTTGTGAAATTTTACCTAGTTAATACCAACGGTTAATAATTTCGCTGGCGAAACCGGTCGGGCTGTTTTTATATTATTCTGTGCGTTGGTGTTAATGTGATTATTTTAAGTGCATCCACGCACGTTAAGTTATTTTTTAAAATTGCTTATTTTCATATGTAAATACTTGCTGAATACAATCATTAAAGGTAAATCAAATCATTTTACGTGCTGTGAAAAATGCTTAAAAAGCGAGAAATCAAAGGCAGCACCTGAATAAATTGAAATTGCCTCTCTTGTTCGATTATAGGGAAGAAGTTGGGAACGGCCGTTTCGACCTGGGGTTGGGTTGAAGAGTCCGACGAAGGACGAAACGGCCGTTCCCAACTTCTTTCCTTTAATCGAACAAGAGAGTCAATTTCAATTTATTCAGGTGCTGCCTTTGATTTCTCGCTTTTTAAACAATCATTAAAGGTTTTCCATTTTTTTTTTTAATGAATTAAATCGGCAAACGATTTATCGTTTAAATCCAATTAATTTGATTCATATTTTAATTATACTAACTCTCGCTCAGATATCAAGAGGATTACAAGGCGGATTAATATCCATTGTTTAAGACGTCGATAGAACTCCAACGATTCGGTTGCATGCCAAGTTCCAAGAAGATCAGTTCCGCGGTTGAAAAGTTGTTCGAGGAGCGAGGGAGTATACACACAAGAGACACACAGCCTTGGTTTGATGAGCCTCATTTTCCTTGGAAAGTTGGTGAATAATGATAGTGTGTTGTTTTTCCCCTCGAGAAAGTTCTTAATATCAACGATTCTGGAGTTTACTTGAAGCGTCAAAGGGAGCTTTTGTCAGTAATTCGCCTTCCGACATTTTGTCATCCATCATTGTCAGGCAAGTTGGAACATGAAACTAACTTCGGACGGAGGCAGAACAAAAGAGCATTCCCATTGCTTTCAACTGTGTTATCAAGGCATGATGAACATCTTAAGATTAAACGACCCAACAGCTATTTAAGAATAGATTCTATTTATAATGAGTTTTCTGTATTGAAATCGAATCTGAAGCTAAGAAGATATTGTAGCTTTTGGAAAATCAGCTGGGTTTTTGAAAAAAAAAAAAATGCAGAAGTAGTTGATTAAAAAAAAAAAAGTTGTTGTTTGACATAAAAGAACTTGAAAAGAAACGATGTAAACAAAAAATCGTTTGAAGATTAACGAAAATTACTTTAAAGGTCAACTGAGAAGAGAAGAATGTATTACGCGGAAGGTATATATATATATTTTTTCATTTCTTTGATAGTGTGAAATTGAATGTTAATGTATTTTGGCGGTTTTGGATCCAATCACCATATCTATTGGTCCGATGCATACCAAAATGAATAGGGATCTTTTTGATCTTCAAGGGCACGTTAAACTTCTTTTATTTACCTTCTAATACAGTTTCAGCTTTCTGGTCCACTTAGTTGGTCGATCGACGTGACCTGATCGATCACTTACTTCTGGACATTTGAATAAATACGAAGATTGCCTTTGATCGTCAACAGTCACACGTTGCTGTAATTCAGAAGAAAAAGACGTGTCTTTAAAACATTTTATTAATTCTAAAAGTAATTACTATACATAATTACGGCGTTCTGCTATAGATGGCGCAGTGCGTTAACAGTCTCTTACCCAATATATCTCCCTGCTTTTTATTCTTCTTTGGCGATAAGCGGTTGAAATTTCTTTTTTCTTCGTTTTAAAATGAAGTTAAAAAGAGAGTTTCGTCGTTTCAGCTTCAGTGTTGAAATTGAAATTTAATTTTTAATTTAAAATGAGCTTTAAACTTCTTGGGCAGATTAAGAAATCGATCGAAATTCCTAGAAATATAAAAAAAGTTTGATTTACTTGTTCTTATTATGTAATAACCTTAATAACAATTTCACCGAATTTTTTACTTTTTTTTCTTTAGAAATTTAATAGTCTATAGAGTATGGTTTAATAAACTTGGAACATTCTAGAATTGATACATTTTTTTCCATATCAAAATATATATACGAATATATATAACTTATGTATATTATTTATTGAATTCGATATTAAGTTATGGTAAAATAGAAATATATATTTTACATTGTTATATAAATATTATATATATTTTTTTTTTTTCTTTTTCCTTTACGAAAGCCAAAGATGTAAGCTTGGTGTTGTGAGTTTTAGGGCGCATTAAAACTAAATGCTTCTTGTTCTGGGAGTGAGAAATAGACTATCTCAACCCTATCACACGGTGCATTAACCTCAACCTATGATGGTTCCATTTAATGGACCAAAGGAACGTTCCATTGTTATCTGCCAATACAAAAAAAAAAAGCATTAGCAAAAATTGTATTACGCACGGTTGGGGTGGAATAAAGTTAGGAACGATTAGGCCGAAATAATACACCACAAACTCGGTAAGTTTTTATTCTCATATGGTAGATAAAGAGAGTATTGTTGGTTTTGATCTTCTGGTCGTCCTGTCCCTTAATATGCATCGGAAGAAAAAAAGAAGTTTGAAAGAACTCAAAGCCTATTAAAATTTGAGACCAATGTTTAAACTCAAGACAAGCCTGTTTCACGCTTATTGGGCGATCATCAGTTGAGAGTAGTCAGAATGTACAAAGCAGGTCTCGTAACGATGATGTATTTGAGGTTGAATAAGAAAAGTTTATATTCATGGAACGTCCATGAAAATAAACTAAAAACATAAAACCACATTAAAAATAAAGGAAAAGAAAATTCATGTGCTGGGCTCTGCCAGCGTCAATGAAATTCTTATGCGCATCAAAATAAAGAAAAAGCGCCTAAAAGATATATAAACACATTCAACGCCTACTTTTCTTAACAAATTTCTTTTTTTTAAAAAAACTTTTAAAGCCAACATTTAAATTTCAAAATTGTAACATCTGTTGAATACAAAAAAAAAAAAAAAATAAAAACTCAATGCAAATGATCTATTTTCTGAAAAATAAAATAAAAACAATTAAATCTGCATTGTTAACATAATTTTAATCACATCAAACCACGCGCTAAGAAGTGGATTAGCTGAAAGGATTAATTTTTAATTTTTTTTAAAACATGGATAGAAATCGGTTTGTTTAGTTTCCAATGTATTTGTATGGGAATTTTTGTCGCCTTCATGCGTTAAATTCTCGACGAATATCCACTTGGAAAAGATTTGAAATATAAAAGTCAGATGATGTCTATTCCTTAAATATGCACACCAAGTTCCAAGAAGATCCAAGCAGCGCTTCAAAAGTTATTAGGGAAGCGCGCGCGCGCACAGGGTCCATGATCTGAGAAATCTCACTTTCTCAGGGAAATAGGCTTGGTTTAGAACAAAATAAGTCGAAGTATACAAAGTCCTTCCCTCTGTGATCAAGTTGACTCGAATACTATATATCCTAGGAAGCTGGAATTTTAAAGTAGGTTTAGATTATTTCGAACGAGATTCTGATTGATTTTTGTGCACATCCGACCAACAGTCAAGGGACTAGGTGCAAAAATCTGCCGAAATATCGCGCACTAATCGCGACAATTTCGAAAACTACTTACGCTCGATAGCTGAAAGGTTACTGTTGTATAACAGCATTTGACTGCAGATTCATAAACCCCAAGAATACCCGAGTTTCTATTTTAAATTATCACTATAGATGAACTCAAATTCTGCAGGAAAACTGAAAATTGGCACATCTGAATGTGATTTTTTTTTTGTATCTAACTAAATGGATATCCGAAAATAGATCACCTAAGTCTTGTTTTTAGGGGCGTAAATAATCAACTGATATTTGCTCTTTGGGATTTCGAAAAACTTAAAATTCTTGAAGTTACGATCTCAGAGTTATTTATTTAATTTTTTTTTTGTAACGTACACAAAACTCTTTCACTGATTTGCTTGGTGTTTACAATCGTAAATACATCTTAACCTGTCCAGCGAAAAAAAAAAATGACAAAAATACTCCAACCCTTACGATGTTTTTTTTTTTTAATTTTAATTTCTGTACCCTGTTTATCTTGAGAGAAATAGTATAGAATTAATATCCAGTAATTTCTAAAATAGTTTAGATCTGTTAATGAGCACCTTGTACCACTTTCCCTTTTCTTTATTGCAACACGAGTTTTTGATGAGAGTTGTTCTGTTTAGACTTAACTTTGTTTTGGCTGAATTCAGAATTTTTTTTAGTTCCTTAGAGCAGTGGGGGAGTCATTTGATGACCTCCTTTCTACAAGATCCCATCATGAACGGTCATCATTTCGTCTTCTTTCCTGCTAAATACATTTCAATTGTCCTTAGGTCACTACTTCTATTCTTCGGGATTTCTCTGCAGTATTCAGAACTTGTGCGACTGCAAACTCAAACCAATAAAGAAATACAAGTTTGTAGTAATGAGTGCAGGATGATTCAAAACGAAACGTCATAACTTTAACATAGCATTCAAGAGGTCTTTATAAATCAGAAAGCCATGTATATCTAAACCGTTAAACAAACTCCTACAAATTAAAACATAAAAACGGGTTTATTTAAGTACAAACAATTAAATATGTCAGTACAATAAATTTGGATAAGAAGCAGGGATTCATGATGGACATTTCAAATGGCCCCATTGATGAACGAATTTTTTGTTTTCTCGTATACTTACTGTAATCAAGATCTTTCATTGTTTGTAAATTTAGTAATGTACGTTTGTTCTGTTAAATACCTTCCATACTTTCAGAAAATGGACAAATGTTGATAATAGACTTTGACTTACAATGACCTCTAGACAGCTGTGTTGAAGTTAGGACATTATTTTCTGAATCACACTGTATATCGAATGGCATTAAATGTTTTGTTACAATGTTCATAAAATGCTGCTTTTATTGTCCTCCAAATGAAAGTTGGCCGGCGGAAGTTTGAACTGCGCAGCCCTTCCGGTAGCTGATCAATTATGTTTTCCTGTCACAATGGACGATGGCGTCTGTTTTCACTGAGAAAGACATGCTGATAACGCCAAATTAAAACTTCTCTCGACTATTTAGCGTTATTTCAATACCAGTTCCTAACAATAAGTATTTATATAAATAAATAAATATATATTATTTATAAATACAATGCTCTTTTGCAAAGTAACAAGCGATTAGCACAATGGCGACGTCCTTTCATGAAATCAGACGGAAGTGCCTGACCAGACTAATCGATCATACATGCGCAGATCTCACAAAAACAGGGCGGCCATCTCTCATTTTGGAGGACAATAATGTTCAATCAGCAGCAAAATTTGAAAGGAATTAGAATTTACAATAAAGGAATTATTTTTTTTTCTAAAGTGTGTCAGCCTCTCTGTTCTATGTACTGACAACTTTGATATTCTGAAAACATTGAAGCTAATGCAAGACACTTATAAAAAAGATGTTACATCTTGAATACATTTTGTCTTGCTTTCCACGCTCCATTCTCCTCCAAATGGATGCTAAGATCTACCCAACCCTCTATTGAATGGGTACTTGGTTTCTTTCCCTGGGGTTAAAGCCGGGCAGGTGTCGGGCTGACCACTCGACCTCAACTTAGTCCCATTGGTGACGAAACGCTGGGAACCTTCCTTCCGCGACCCCAAGGGCCACATACGCTTCTAGTGGGTCACTTTTAACATTTTGTCTTGCAACAAAAAGTTTGAAACAATTGAAAAGCCAGCCTACAAATCCTTAAAATGTTGTTACTTATTTTTTTTTCTTTCTTTCTTTTCTTTAAAAAAAAAAAGTCTAAAAGCGAATAAAGCGAAAATCTACATTTATCGTCCAATTCTAACATCTACTGAATATAAATAGCACAAATTTTCCATTTTCTTAAAGAAAAAAGGTGAATTAAATTCTCATTACTTATTTAAGTTGTGTAAATCGGATTAATTTTAATCGAATCAAGATACTCGGGAATGGATTAAGGGTTTAATATTCATTGTTTGAGACAACGAGATATTAACAGAAATAGGATAGAAATCCTATTTAGATTCCATGTCTTTTCCAGGCGTTGTCTTACGCTAATTTCTCTCATTTGAAAAGGATTTCAGATACAAACGTTTAGATCCTTAAATAGGCATACCAAGTTTCAGCGGTTTCAGAGTTATTACAGTGCTCGCGACGAGAGTTGAACCTCCCAGAATGCAACGCAGATTACAGATTTTTCTTTCCTGGCCGTTCGGTAACATTCAAATAGGAGAGAAAATGGCGGTCGCTGCTTCACATTCAACATTTCGACGAGGAAAAGTTCTCAACAGTCAAGCTGGGGAAATTATTCTTAACATTGCTCATCGATTTCCCTAGCTTGAGTGTTGAGAACTTTTCCTCGTCGAAATGTTGAATGTGAAGCAGCGACCGCCATTTTCTCTTCTATTTGAATGTTAGCGAACGACCAAGAAAGGAAAATCTATAATCTGCGTTGCATTCTGGGAGTTTCAACTCTCGTCGCGAGCACTGTAGGGAAGGACAAACATGCAGCCTCACTTTCTTATTGGAAAATAAGCTAAGAATTAGGATAAAAATAATCAAATAGAAAGTCCCGCCTTTTGTTGTGAAAGTCAGATGTGTTCCTTTCTATTTCTTATTTTAGCCGTAGGGGAGTAACATGACCTAAGGTAATCAGAAATACTACAGTGGGCAGAGAGGATCTGTAGTAAATATAACGTAAATTTAAGGAATGTTCTCGAAGTTATCCCAATAGCAAAACATGAACTTATGGATTTTTCCCCTCTGTCTTATAATAGCAGAGCATGCAGATAACAATCAAATCCAAAGATGAAGGTCTTAAAATTTCCTAAACACGAAAAGATTTATTATTTTTAAGTACCGATTTTCTCAAGTGTGTGAATGCGAATTCGATATTTTAATTCAACGATATAGTAACGATATTTTTTCTTTTTTAAATAATACTACTACATTGGAGTCTTGCAACACTCGGTTGCAAAAAAGCCTAGATTGTAGGATTTCTTGAATAGTTTTCATTCTTTTCATTCTAACCACAAACAGATTTTACGCCTCTATCTATGATTAAGAATTCTGCTTATAATTGCTTTTTATTTTACAGTTGCCAGCTGTTTTATTTCATTCTCCAATGAACAGTGTCATTAAATGAGTTATTATAAATTAGGAATATAGTGTATAATTGGAAATTGGAAAGATTTTTTCCTGTCCTCTGAGGCGCCATTTCGTCTACGAGCTGTAACAATCCCAGTTCGTGAGATACCGTCCTGATATCAGTGCGCTGTTTTTCATTGTTGTCTTCGTTAGGACTTTTCTTCTGACGTTAATTTAGGAATTATCTGCGATGGTTGCTGTTCCTGCTGACTATGAAGTTTCCTTTTTGAGGAATCGAGCCTCCATTACTCGTTTGATAGGTGTGGGTAGGTAAGGATTTAGCTTTCCATTCAATAATAATTAGCAATTAAGTAGTTTTGTAATACGTAATGGAAGAAATACACAATACGAATAAGGACTCAATTCCTCGAAGTCTGCAGTTAGATTTCGTAAGATGGGAACCTAAAATACTTCATCAACCAAAATATCAGTGATTACGATTGAAATTTATAAAATAAAACATCTATAAATTCACTCGAAATTATCAGTTCATTTTTATAAGGGTTAAACATTATCAGTGCTTATAAAACATAAGAGTATTTGTCGTCGAATTGCTTTTCGTATATTATAATTTTTAATATAACAGCTGAAGATTACATTTGTTCGTTAATTGATTAAGAGGAACTTAAATGTTATTATTATTAATAATTTTTTTATGAATTGAATGAATGCTTTGGGAATGGTCCCTAATAAAAGAAAGCTCAGTTCACACTAGGAAGTGTTAGTAAATAAGGTAAAGGTTTATTACAAAAAGCAATCCAGATAACAAATATTATGACTGAAAACAGGTGTGATATTTAAAAAAAATGCTGAAAAAGGTCGTCTCCATTTTGTAAACATAACTGTGCTTTGCGGAGTATTGCCATGCAAGATCCATTTGTCACCGTACCCACGCACTACACCTTCAATAAATTACCTTTACAATATCGGAAAGCAGTCATGGCTATAACTACACAGTTCAACAGTTGCGACCGGCTGATGTTGATCCAAGACGGAGAATGTTTTGCCAATGGATGCTGCACAAAACGGAACCGACAACACATCTGTGGTCGGATGAGGCGCAATTTGCTAGAAGGGGCTTCCTCAATCTTTATAATCTTTTGGGTTCGTGCAAAATCCTCATGTAATGCGAAATGCCTGCTTTCAAAAGGAACGGAGGATCAACATTTGGGCCGGTGTGTTTGGCAACAGACTCATTGACTATTCCTCCTGCCAGGTTGACTCAACGCGGATCGCTATTTGGAATTTTTACGGAACGAAGTTGGTGACGTTTTGGACGAAATACCATTGTACGATCGCTCACGTCTATGGCTTCAGCATGATGATGCACCACCCCATTTTGGTTGTTGACTTCGAAGACATTTAAACGCGGTAGATGGATTGGTCGAGCTCGACCTACGCCTTGGCCTTCCCGGTCACCCGACCTTACATCTGTCGACTATTTTCTTTGGAGCCGCGTGAAGGAGTTGGTTTACGCAACAGAAGGGCCCCATGAAGACGGTCTACGTGCAAGAATGTTTGATGCGTTCGACATGATAAGAGAAGAGAACACGGAGAGACAGGACGATCTTGCTTGGCAATAATCCGCAGTGCAGAGCTATGCTTAGAACATGGAGGCAGCCATTTTCAGTTTTTTCTTTAATTATCATACCTGTTTTAAGTCATGATATTTGTTATCCCGATTGCTTTTTGTAATAAACCTTTTTACCTTATTTACTTACACTTCCTAATATGAGCTGAGCTTTCTTTGATTAGGGATCATTCCCAAAGCATTCATTTCCTAACATTGTCATAGGACATTTTTATGTTATATATATATATATATATATATATATACACACACACACATACACATACACAGGGTGATTCACGAAGATATGCAGAAACTTCGGGAGCTCATTCTACATGTAAAAGTAAAGAAAAAAAGTTATTTAAACATAGGTCCGGAAATGCTTCGGTATCGAGTTACGGCTAGCGAAAGATTTATACACACACACAGTTTTTAATGTGTTAATAAATACGTTTAAAGCTTTTTTCATATGACTGGTGTTGATCCATTTTTATAAGCGTTTACCTTAAGTTCGACACTAAATTATAAGAAAATTAGTACCAGAAACAATTCCTCGTTGTTGTTTTTTCGTTCCTTCCGAAAGTTATGAGACGCAAGTGGACTGCAAATTCCCATTGATGATTTTCGATACCATTTTGAAGCGTTATTCATCGCATCAACAAACAAGTGTTGACGGAGGTGCGAAGTCTTTTATCTTTACAGTTTAATACTTTTTATAGGGAAAGCCGATATTCCGATGAGTAATCTACATTAACTGAGACATTTTATCGCTTTCAATTATCGTCTTGCTGGGTGAAGAGCTTTTTGATAGATCTATTCGCCTAAACACACACAAAGAAAAAAAAGGCCTTGGAAACTGTTGAAAGGCTTAGCGTCTTTTTACTTTTTTTGTCTCGTGATATTCTTGTTTCATTACAGAGAACCTTAATTCATTTCGTCTGCGGGGGCAAAGAATAGAAAATTCGGCTGTAAAGACATATCTGGTTTTGTATTTTTGGTGTGGTGTGTGTATTTATTTTTCCTTGATGCGTTTTTAAAGAAAATACGCCTTGCTAGTGATGGTTCTCTGTTGAATTTATTCTTTATGTGAAAGATAGTACGTGATTCGTGTCGCTGCCTTTCAATCGATTTGAAATGTCTGAATACGAAATTACCAAAGAGGAAGTGCTTTGGGAGACACCAAGGAGTCACCTTCAACTTAGAATCTGCCCTTTATCAAAATATCACCTTTTGGGGGGGGGGGGGGGAGAATCTCCTGTTTTTTTCCTCCAATCTCTTAAATTTTTTTTTTACGGTTCAGTCTAATCAAGAAAGAACCTTTTTTTTTTTCCTAATAAAAAATGGCTACCATGAATATACATTTGGAGTGCTCAGAAGCCAATCAGTGTAAGTCAATAAACCAAAAAATGAAATAGGTTTTTTTTAAAATTATATACCAAAAAATAACAACGTTTGTAAATTTGAAGAATGAATTTTTAATTGAAAGATAATATAACTATACACTTGGAGGAGTGATTTGGGCACTTTATCAACCGAAAGTATAAACATTAGTGTATGACTTACACTGATTGGCTTCTGAGTACTCCATTTATAAGACATAAATTGAAATAGCCAAGCCCATTTGGGGAATCGTGCCCTGATCCTCACGTGAGAACCGAGTTGCGGAATCAGCTGTCCAATAGGTCGACAACGCTTGACTTTTGTTTTAAATCTGCTGTTATATCTTCCACGTTGAGCGGTTGCTTATCATGATCACCTGACATTGCTATCATTTGCAGTATTTTATCTGTTTTTAGGATTTGTAAGTGTTACTAAGTATAACAATTATTTTAATGTATACCATCAGTACTCTTTTTTTCCTTTGCTTATATGTTTCACTTAGGTTTATTTATTTGTAATTGAAATAAGAATGCCTTTTGAGTTAAGCTGAGACCCGGCCGTTTCGAGCTTGTTCAGTCAGAGCTATTCAGCCAGTGCAAGACTCAAAAGGCGAACGAAACGGCTGTCCGAGGGTCTCAGCTTGACTCAAAAGGCTTTCAATTATGAATGGTTTTCTTTTTTATTTCTTTTATCCTTTAAAGGGTTTGTTATTTACTTATTTTTTTTTCCTTTACGATTTCTGTTTTTGAGGTCAAATACCTTTTGAGGCATACCCAATGTTTTTATTCCACAATTTGTTCTTGTTTTTAGTTTTTTAAGGCTAACTGCTTCCACTTGAATGGTTTATCTATTTATTTATTTTTTAAATTAAAAAAGGCAATATAGTAAGCCTTTTTATTTTATTTTTCCTGTTTTCAAACCTGTATTTCTTTTGTTAATAAGACAAAAAAGGCCACATTTCCGACTTTTGTTTCTCCCCCACCCTCTCCAATTCCATGCATCGTGCGACATTTTTAAATAGCAGACGTAAAATCGACAAAATTGTCAGAATGAAATTGGAAGCCCGATCAGGAAAATTAAAAAAAAAAATAACAACAGGAGTTCGGTCGCTAATTGTAAATAATGTAACTTCTGTCATAATTTACGGACAGATGCGGAGGACGCGCTGAGCGACTGCAAATGACTAAAACCAAACGGTAATTATTTTCGCACGTGTCTGCTTCGAAAAGGACACTGCAAAGGGAGCTGCTTTTCCATCCATATTTGAAACAAACTAAATCGGAAAGAGCCCAAGTTAACACTTACACACAACGCAGTGTAGTTGCATTGCAGTAGGCCTGCAATTTGAATTCAATTAGCAGATCAGGTGTACGTGAAAAACCGTGATCTAATCAAATACAATTCAAGACATAAATGAGATTCGACAGCGCACCTGGAGAACAGATCGCAAAAAAACCTCCGTCTCAAAGATTGCTCAAAGCATTTTTTAGTTCGGAGATTCGAAATATATTTGTGATGTTTTGGGGAGGCTGTAATATTGACGTATCAACTTCATGAATCGTGATACACCTCCTCTGTCTATAAGTTGTAAATGCCAGACGACCGTCTAGAATTTTTGTATCTGCTGAACGAATACAAAGTAGATATTCTACAGTCCCTAC
>JAFIDM010010028.1:53892873-53905015 GCA_023159025.1 Thereuonema tuberculata | reverse complement strand
TATCCAACGATACGACATATGACTTACATTCCAATTTGAAAGCTCAAAGTTGATCTCGATTACCCCCACTTCCGGGTTCTACCAGACATCAACAATGCCACCATTCAATTCTTTGGGTTCTATTTGGAAATGAAAATTTTCACACGAACAACCCTGAACCCTGTCATTTCCTAGAAAAGCAGGTTATACGGGTACTGTGATTCATCCTGTATATATCTATAGTTAAAATATTCTGCAATATGCCAATGTAGGCCATTGGGGTCACAGGAGGTAAGGCTCCCAGCGTTTCATGACCAACGTCACTGACTTGAGATAGGATGGTCAGTCCGATACCCATCCATCTTTAACCTCGGTACATCTCAATAAATCATTGTACAATGAGGCATTCTCAACCTAAATAACAAAAACATTGGTCTCATTACTCATCACGGTAGATCAATCCGTAGATTGGTTCGCAACATAATGTCTCCAGCCTTTACGGTCTTGTGCAGCCCGGCTCAACTCCACGTAGCACCGCAGATTCCTGTCTTTAAGGATGTTTTGTAAGTAAGTGGTCCTGTGGCAACCTCTTGATCTTCTTCCATGGATATGGCCCTCCATGAGCTCGGCAAGTATTCCCTTGTGTCGAAGCTGGTGGCCAATCATTCCGTCTCTTCTCCTATGTATACCTGCCATCATTGTCCTCTTTTCTCCAACTCTGTGCAGGACTTCCTCATTTGTCATCAAATCAGTCCATTTAATCTTCTCCATCCCCACATCTCGAGCGCCTCCAATCTCCTAACATCATTCCTCGTCATCGATCATGTTTCACATCCGTACATAGCAGTACTCCGCACAAACACCTTCAACAGTCTTTTTCTGGTATCCAAGCTAATATTCGATGATGTCGAAATGTTCTTTCTCCGGTAGAATGCACACTTTGCGTTTCCAATTCTACTTTTTATCTCCATTTCAGAGGTACCATTCTGGGTCACTAGACTTCCTAAATAACGAGAAGACATCACCTGTTCGAGATTGTTGCCTCCAACCCGTACTCTCATCTCTTTGTAGGGCCCCTTGCCCATCATCATGACTTGTCTTTTTGTAGTTTATTATTAGGCCCCAATGTCGTAAACAACTGTCCATTCTCTCTAGAACAATCTCCAGTTTCTTCACGCTAACCACAAATACAGCAACGTCATCTGCATATCTAATCCAGTTTATCATCCTTCCATTAATCGATGCCAGTTGTTATTTTGTTGTTATTGATGGCCTCAAATGCTGACTCTAAATAAATGTTGAATAGTAAAGGTGACAATACACATCCTTGTTGTAACCCTTGTCTAATCTTGCCTTCTTATCGCCTATTTTTATGAAGGCCTCCTGTTCCGCATATAAGCCGTACAACAATTTTCTATCACGCCAGTCCACTACCTTTAGTTTTAAAATTTTGAACAGTGTAGTCCAGTCTATACTGTCAAATGCTTTCTCTAAATCCAAGAAGGCAACAAAAGTATCTCTGTTTCTATCTCTTCTTCTTTCCACTATCTGTCTAACAGCAAATATTGCCTCTCTGGTTCCAACGCCTCTCCTAAAACCAAACTGATCTTCTCCCAGTTGTCCATTCAGCTTTCCTTCCAGCCTTTTGAGTATAATTTTCAGCAGTATCTTGGAGGCATGGGAAATCAGACTCAGAGTTCTATGTTCACTGCATTTATCTGCGTTCTCCTTTTTTGGGATAGTCACAATAGTGCACTGTTTGAAGTGCTTGGGTAAAATCCCTGTTCTGTAGATCTTTGTGATCAGATCGAACAGATATGTCTTTGAAATCTCACCTGCTTCTTTCACCAGCTCAGCAGGGATTCCATCCTCCCCAGAAGCTTTACCTGTTGTGAGAGATTGTAAAAGCTGTATTTAAGTAGACTAATGTTTTTAAATTATTTTAGTTGAGAACGCCTCGGTCCTCTATACCTTTTTAATGTGTTAAACCTTTTTAGTCTTTCTTTTCTGTGTCAGTGTCTTTTTAATTAAGTTCAATGCACAAGTTTAAAATTTACATATTAATTTATATTAACTGGTAAATTTTAAACAATGTTACCACCACATAATTTGCTAAATTTAGTGACCCCTGCCTGCAAAGATGTTCATCTGAAACAATTTGTTTTTCTTACAGGTTGTTAGCTAAACTCTTTCCTCAAATGCAGGTCGCAGTTGATGCAGCAGAGACAAACAAGTTATATTGGGAACGTATGAAAGAAATTTACAGGAAGCGACACACCACTGCTTCCTCCTCTTTGGATATCTTTGATGATGAAGAATTGGACATTGAACTTGAAAACAGTTTTAACCACTCGCAACAGAAGCCACCGTCTCCTACTTGAACACCAAACAGTCAAATAATTTCAATGCTTGCAATTTTCTCTTCACCCAATGTTGTTACTGTGAAGTTGGGGGTAATTGATGCTATTGCCTGCTCAGATTTCCTTTTTTTTTTTCCCTCAGAACAAACGATTTGAAGGAAGGATACACTGAATGTAAATAAACGACAATTTCCACTCAGCGGAATTTTAATAGCATGTTTCCTGCAACTCCAGTATAAATTTAAGTTATTTTAATAAAGAATTACATTCACAAAATGCTGAAGTTGTAAAATGTATATAATTAGATATTTATTAATATAGCACATTGCTGTCAATATGTATTGGTCCTCTTCAATCACTTATTTTAAATAAATAAAAAAATAGAATTGGCATAAAGTTTCAAATATTATTTATAATATATTCAAAACCTACCTGTTTAATTATGCAATATTAAAATTAAGTTAGTCATTATATAAATTCAGCATTTATAATTTCCATCAAGTCTAAAAAAATAATAATTTTAAAATTAATTCTTTGTTCTAGATATATTACTAGTGACTGCAACAAATAAAGAAAATAGATTATATAAACTGTGTATGATATGAAATGTTAAATAACTGTTTTATTTATAATTTATCTTTTTTTGATAAGCAATATATATTTTCATATATTGCAGTACTGTATAGAATTATTTTTTTTTACTGCTGTTTTGTTGAATTATAGTGAGTTATTGCATTTTTATATTTTCAATCAAGTATTTATAAGCTTTTTAGTTTGTTTTTGTTTTAGTTTTATCCATAGAAAAGAAAACATCAAAGTAAAAAAATTAAAAGTTGGTGCTATTTTTTTTTTCTTTTAAAATGTTAGAAAATGTAAAAATTATTTAAAAAAGATGTTTCTTTCACAAACTTGCAGAAAAACAATTAATTTTTAAAATCTTGAACCCATCCGATTCTTCAAAAATACAATTTTACTTTATTTAGTTTCCCGAGGCTTTATCAAATGTTTTTTGATATGCAATATATATTTTTTACTTGTAAAATATTTTGTGAAAATGTATATATGTAATTGTAGCTTAAAAAATATTTAGACAAAAGTCACTGTTAAGCAATCCACTAGGTCATAGTCTAATTCATCTCAGGTTTATAATATTTATATTAAATATTATTTTACATTACTAAGTTCTTATTTGTCACACTATTTCAGTGCTTTTGATATTGTTCTTGAAACTAAAGCCCAATATATTAATCAAGAATTTCACCTTAACATGTGTAGCTTAGAGTATCAGAATATCATCTACATGTAGAAGAAAAATTACATCGTATTGAAGGATGTCTACAAATAAAAAGCTTGCATGAAAAAAAAAAAAAAAAAAAGAAGCATAAATGCTTATTTTAATAAAAGCAATCATTTAAGTTTATTTAACAATATATTTGATAAAATAAAGAACTTGTGCTAGTTAATTATCATCAAAATAGTTAATGAATAACCATCATTCCATAATGATTTTACAGCATTTATTGAAAAAGGATTTTATCAAATAAAACATTAATTATTCAACTGACCTTCAAGTGAATATGCTTATAAATTCTAAATTATATTTTTTTAAAGTTTCATGAAGCAGAACAATAAAGAGAAATTCAGGTCAAGAAAAATGAAGCAATAGATTTACTATGCTGATGTACAAACATTTCATAATCTTCAATAAGAATATATACATGGTTTTCATGTGAATTTTATGATATTTTAAGCATGGTAACAAAAATCTGAATACACTTACTAGTGTGTAGATAAATAGTGTTCTCTTGTAGTCAACTGAAAGCATTTTGCATGCATTTCATTCAAGTACTTTCAAGTAGTTTTATTGTTATCGCCCTCACACATTTTTGAAATTTAAATATTCTTTACTTGTTGTTCACTGCATGATAGCTCTAAGATGTTTATTTGTGTAATTACTCAAAGCGTACTTTTTAAACAGTGCTTTAAGGTATTTTATGCTGCCGGAACAACATGTAGTGGGGAAAAAAAAATACAACAATTTATTTTTAAATAATATCCCAAACAACTGACCATATTTCTTCAGCATGGCTTGTGTTGTACAGACCATAAGAATTACATGTCTTCAATACTGATATCTCTCAAGCTCTGAGGTTATCGATTTCTTACAGATCGTGAAGATAACTAACGATGAGAATAGACTTCAGAAAATTTTATGTTTGGCTTAAACACGTTATCTTTTGAGATGATTAAAAAAAAAAAAAACACTTCATCCACTACGAGTGTCGATGCTTTGAGATTCAGTTTTAAATAAACATCTTGTATTCTCTATCGATTTTGTGATAAACCTTGATATGTAAGTGTTTGTAATGAAGAAGTTTTCAAACGCTGATTATCTCTTCTTCCAAGGTCTTTCCCAAACACTCCTCTTTACCACTTTTCATTGTTAAAATTTTTGATGTTTTACAAGTGCAATAATATCTTTGAAAACATAATAAAAGAAACTTGTTTTGTTCAGAGTAACAGCTTTCTTTTAATTTATTAAAACAGCCACCATTGTTGGTTGAAATGAATGTGTCCACTTCAAGATGTCGTTTCCCTCAAACACGTCAGACACTCTTTTTTGTCAGAGCCTCTTCCTCCACTGACACCACGTCAATGATTTAGCTGTTAATGTCTTTTTAATATCACCATCACGTTTACTCTGTTGTAACTAACTTCTTGTAGAAAATCTAGTGTGATTGTTTTATTTGAGGGGCGGAGAATCCTCAATTAAAATTCTAAAAGCAAGTAAATGTGTTATTTGGCAATAATTTTCTTTCCTCTTTACTGTGCCTATTCTTATCACTGCAAAACAATGTCAATTACATTTCACAAGATCACCCTTTATTTTCAAGATCAGTCACTAAAAGCTGTCGGCTGATGTGTTGAGCAAATTAATAGAAAGCAACTGCAAAATCCATTCTCTTGGATAAGGCATTGATATCTTTTATGCATTTCTTAAAAATAGCTCTGTAAAGTCAATTCGTTTTGTGATCAGCCAAATTCTTAAGTAAATGAAACATAAGAAATAATTATTCTTAAATGAATGCATAATACAATGCTTTTTAGCAACAGTGATAAAAAAAAAAAATAAGACTTGCACACAATATCCAACAGATGTGATTTTAAAGTATCATGAGTGGTTCAATACTTGATAGCACACACATTTTGATTTGTAATTAGTCCTAGGAAAGAAAAAAAATCAAGTCAACTCCAGTGTAATTAAAACAATTCATCTAAATTGTTTGCAAAACTGATTTCATCCTGTCTTTCAGTAATCTTGTATGGCCTGTCAATCTTCATTCCTTAACTGTTTTCTCACAGCTTATATTTTTATTTTTATACTGTGTGACAGAAAACCAAAAAATTACTTCCTTGTGCAAACTTATTGTATTGGCGACTCGATCACTTCCCATTGCCTTCTGGAAGCATCACAAAGAAGTTTGTTGAATAGGTTTCGAAAGTTAATAGAAAAATTTTTAATGTGTAATGATAAAAAACAAGCAAAAACATTCACACATGACATGAATTGGAACTTAATCTTCATGATTACTGGTGTCCAATTTCACCAAATGGCAGCCTTCGTATAGTAACAGCAGGTTCCATTAAAAAACAAACAACTTATATCCACAAAATATTTTGTTTTTTTAAATAATGTAATGCCAACAGTTTTGAAGCATATTCAGGTCTTGTCTCTGCTGCTCATTCAGAGAGACTACGATAGTTCAATTTATTACGACACAGACAATAGAAGTGGTACCGACATTTTACTGACGTTGAAACATTATCTTTATGTAGATTATGAAGTATATAAAGAGAAAAGTGATCTTTCATTTGTCTTTAGTACTAATTCTTTCTGTGCAAATAATTCTTCTCTTATTGTATTTGTATTTGAGTCAATTTGTGTGATCCAATTTATAACTTTTCAAAATTCTATGTGAAATAATCCTTTTAACTTTTATCAGATTGTTACAATTACCTGTGAAACAATAAAATTTAAACTCTTGACCTTGTTTTTAACTAACCTGGGGTTTTGCATTTTTATTAAATAAATTAATAACACGTAATTGATTTAACACTTCAATAATAACAGATGAAACAAAAATCCCTTACTATTCTCAATGAAGAACAAAAGAAATACAAGAAACCATGTCAAAATTCATCTTCACAGACTAACAGCTTTTAAATTTCAGTATAAGCACAGATCAGTGCTTTCCAACCTTTTTTTTTTTTGCTTCACGATGCACTTACTGTCCTCCAAATGAGAGATGGCCGCCCTGTTTTTGTGAGATCTGCGCATGTATCATCGATTAGTCGAGTCAGGCACTTCCGTCTGATTTTATGACAGGACGCCGCCATTACGGTAAACGCTTGTTACTTTGCAAAAGAGCATTGTAGTTATAAATAATATATATTTATTTATTTATATAAATACTTATTGTTAGCAACTGGTATTGAAATAACGCTAAATAGTCGAGAGAAGTTTTAATTTGGCGTTATCAACATTTCTTTCTCAGTGAAAACAGACTACGTCGTCCATTGTGACAGGAAAACATAATTGATCAGCTACCGGAAGGGCTGCGCAGTTCAAACTTCCGCCGGCCAACTTTCATTTGGAGGACAGTACGTATTTCATAAAAGCTCTATAGCACGCAAACGTTGTTTATTACTTGTATGTATGTAATCCTTTGAAAAACATCAGCATCGAGTACAAATAAACATAAAATATATTTTTAAACATTTAAAAAAAAAACAAAGAGAAAGTGAAAATAAATAACACGCACTTACTTACAAAAATGTTGAGGAGAGAATTATAAACATGTAATAAACCGACAGTTTTGGAATACTGTGCATATTCCTTCATCAGGGACGGCACAAACATATAAGACATTACAACAACATTTAAGACAACATGAGGTGGAAAAACATGGGGAGAGTGAGGGAAGTAAGAGGATGAAGCAATTTTAGTAATAGTGACGGGTGTTTTACCCACTGGTGATGGGGTTGTAAGCTTAAGCTGGATTATATGGAATGATTCAGGTTGGAGTCGGTGGGATAGTTTATTATGGTGGGAAAAGGGTTTAGCAGCTGAGAAGTTGAGGGTGTGTCCCGTCTCTTTATAGTGCATAACATCTGGGATCTGTGTTTTTGAAGGCTTCTTGATGTTCTTTAAAGCATGTGGATAGGGTCGGGATGTTTGTCCCACGTAGCCAGAGGAGCATTGGCCACATGGGATCCAGTATACTGTGTTGGAAGAGTTTGCTTGGTTTGTGTTATGTTTATGTTGTGTGATTTGAAGGCAGGGGCGTATTGGTTGAGGAATTTTTGATGAAGTTTTCAAGGGTGGATAATAAGGGAAGGGGATGTATTTGACAGGGGGTTTGGGGGTAGTATTTTTAAATTTTTTGTTTAAGTATGAGGATATTGAGGCGGTTGTGGAAAAGCTAGGAGGGGTAGTTATGGAGATTGAGTATGGTGTAAATGGTTTTTAATTCTGTGTGTGAGGCTGGTTTAGTAGTGCATGTTGTGATTGCTCTGCGTATGAGAAAATCTATTGTGTTAATTTTGTATGTATGGGGTGGGTTGGAGTTATATTGTATGTACCTGTTTGAGCAGGTGGGTTTTCAATTGACAGTGGTTTGTATGGAGTTATTTTTGTGTTAAGCTTCATCAAAAATTCCTCAACCAATACCAATATGCCCCTGCCTTCAAATCACACAACATAAACATAACACAAACCAAACAACTTAATAACTCTTCCAATACTGTATACTGGATCCCATGTGGCCAATGCTCCTCTGGCTACGTGGGACAAACATCCCGACCCCTATCCATACGCATTAAAGAACATCAAAGCCTTCAATAACACAGACCCTACACGCTCATACACTGTTACACACTTTAAAGAAACGAGACAACCGCCAACTTCTTAGCTGCTAAACCCCTTTCCCACCATAATAAACTATCCCACTGTCTCCTAGCTGAATCTTTATATATAATCCAGCTTAAAGCTTACAACCCCATCACCAGCAGGCAAAACACCAGTCACTACTGCTAAACTTGCCTAATTCTCTCACTTCCCTCACTCTCGTCATTCTTTCCCTCCTTGTGTCATCTTAAATGTTGTTGTAATGTCTTATATGTTTGTGCTGTCCCTGATGAAGGAATATGCGCAGTATTCCGAAACTGTCGGTTTATTACATGTTTATAATTCTCTCAACATTTTTGTAAGTAAATGCATTTTATTTATTTTCACTTTCTCTTTTTTTAATACACACACGTTAAGCCTCCTTGTTATTTAAAAAAAAAACAAAAAAAAACTCTGAAATATTTCTTGAAACTGATGTAAATTAATATTTTATTCATCATCATTGTTAGAATGAAACAGAACTTACTTAGGATTTCTGTTGCCCAGATTATTTAACATCTAGAATTAAATTTAGATTAGAGCATTTAGACTACACCAAACTGGTTGAAAAGCTTTGCTATAGATTATCAAAACATTCAATATTCCATAGCTGTATTTTCATGTACAAAAGAGATAAAGAAATTAACAAGCTTTTTGAAAGAAATAATATAAGCCTGGAGCACAGAACTTAACCTACAAGAAACAAATAATACCTTAAAAAAAAAAAATCAATGAATATTAACCATCTTAAAACATCCTGCATAGTTCTGTATGACTAAACTTCATTATCATATACATTTAATGATTCTAAATAGTCTTAGACTGAACTAAACAAGGAAACTTGATTTTTATTCTTTATCGATAGCTTCAAAACTGCTTGCAGCAACCAATCAAAAATCTGATATTACAGAAGCATTTAGATATCATCCATAAATTACGTAACATTGATTGTGGTCTTTTTTTTTAATTTCATTCCCCAAACCTTCATATAAGAACTTGAAGAATTGCTTTAGAAAAGGGAATGAGATCATTTTAGCAATAATATTTTAATATTTGCATAAATGAATATTTACAAGCTGAGCGGCAAATATTTAAAAAGTACAGTAGAGCCCCGATTATCCGCGAGTGCCACGAAAAATTTTTTTAATTACGAACCTAAAAAAAAAAAAACAATTTTAATCCAAGCCAACAACAGAGAAAATACAATAGGCCCTACAGTGCAAAGGTCGAAAATTACTGACAGGTTTATTGTGCATCGGGATCCTATAGGCCTTCTCGGAATTTGTGGATGCAAAACGTAGAGCAAAGGTTTCTGCTTTACTGTACATATTTTAAAAGTTTTACATATTATGTTTTTAGTACAATAAAACGTAGTTTTTAATGGTGAAATATTTTTTTTCGTGTTTACATCTAATTTTTAGTCTTTTTTCGGGTTATCCGCGACGCCCTTGCCACCCAATTCCGCAGATAATTGGGGCTCTACTATATTTAGGATGAAAGGTTTTATCTATCTGCCCCAGTCCTTAAAAATGATCCGCTTAAAGTAAATGGTTAGTCCTTATTTTCACAATAGAAAGCTGGAAGAATATCTAGCATTGAAAACTGCACAGCTAATATTTCAAAAATAAAATCTAATGAATAAAAAGCCCCCTCATTCTAGAATTTTAATAAAAAAAAAAAAAATAAAAATAAATAAAGAAGGAAAAACTACTTGAAGAGCAGAAAATGTGTTTAGAAATTTACCAACTCATTGCAGAAGTAGATCAAGTACAAAAATCATGCAACGACACCGTAATCAATACTGTGATATAAATTGTTACTTATTCATTTTTCAGTTATTTTCCTTTGAAATTCTCTTATTTATATTCAATTTTAGCAATAAGATGTTGGTAACCAATATGATATGAAGTTCTTATTCAAGAAACTTAAACTGTTCCATACGTGCCCTTATCTATTTTGTCCCCACTTTAAAATCTTCATTATTGTTTATCTTTAAAAATGTGAAAAACTTCAACCAAATTTAAAAAAAAGAATACACTTCATTTCTTTTTCTTCGTATTTGCAATTTTATTTTCCTAACTAAAAATCCAGTCGGTACAAAACTGTGTAATTTACAAAATGAGAAGATTACTTTATCTAAATCTGTCTCAACGAATAAACTGGACTATTTGAGATCACAAATATATCCTATTTTATGGAACCTTCAGGAGAATATTCCTATCCTTGAACCAGGAATAATAATTGTAACCAATAAAACTAATGAATCATTAGGTTTAATCAACATTGAATATCAGTAAGGAATAACTAGGTCCTATGAGAGGGGGGTCCAGCCGGAACATTGGTCTGGGGCCCGAGAGCTACAGAGGGGCCCTTGACTGAAGGACCGTTTTGCAAGTCTAAGGGTGCCCAAGTGGTAAGGTGACTAACCGTTTAAAACCTTTTTTTTTTTTTGGTTGAACAGATAGGTTTATACCCCTGAAACTGAAAATGGTCACCTTACAAATGGGTTTTGTATCACCTTAAAAGATTTCTCTTGGAAGCCCTGCAAATAACCATCCCTCTCCCCTTTTTTTTTTAAATTTTATAAAGAAAATGGAATAGGAGAAAATATGCCATGCATATAACTTGAAGAGGAAAGGAAAAGCATGAAGAATATTTGAACAAAAAAAAAAATAAAATAAAATTCTTCATGCTTTTTTTTTTTTCTTAGTTTTCTCTTCAAGTTGGTATGCACAGCATATTTTCCTCCATTCCATTTTCTTAATGAAATTTAACAAAAAGGGGGTAGGGGAAATTATGCAAATAAATGCAAAGTAGTAATTTCCTCCCTGTAATAAACCTCACTACAATGCTGACCATTTGGAATCGTTCCTGTGCCTTCACTCTGTTTTGTTTTGAGAAACACTAACACTTCCCTTTCCCCATTTCCAGCCATAGGCGGATCCGGAGGCGGGGGGGCTAGTAGGGGCTGTAGCCCCTCCCTTCAGCTGTGAATATAGACTGGATAAAATGGGGTTTACAAAGGTTGCTGCCTGATAAACATTACAATTGTCATGATGACGATTTCAATTGCTAATAAAAAGCTGACTACTAGCGTGCACTTCAGACTCACAAATATAGTCAGCCCTTCAGAAAAGTTAGCCCCCCCCCCTTGAAAAATCCTGGATCTTCCAGTGTTTCCAGCAGTAATTTCAGTTTTCTCAGAGAGAAAAGCAAATGTGTTTATAATAGAGATCAGAAAAATGAGAAAGAAATGCTGCTTTCCATTAGTTTTCTAATTCTTGGTATTATGAGAAATGGAAGCAGATTGCCTGAGTCAATGTTTGTTACTTAAGGAACAAAGATGGAAAAATTCACTTTTCTGCACATCAGGTCGACTTTCCAGAACATAGAAAGTGGAGAAACATAACAAATTATACAAGAAAAATTAAAATCAAAGTTTCAGTTCTTTAAATATGAAGGGGGAGGGGTGCCAGGGTTAAAAATATCTCATTTGAAGTTGATGGGAGACTGGTGAGAAAGCAATGGCCAGCAAATTCCCATCCAAAATCCTGCACTGCACCACCCAATTCCCACTCATCTAAAGCCCACCTTAGCTTCACTTTTAATAATGTTTATAGACAGGGCCGGCCCGAAGTATAAGCGAACTACGCGTCCGCAGGTGACGCCGCGACACGGGGGGGGGGGGGGGAGGGGGCCCTCCGCAACATGGGCGTCCGCGGTAAACTTTGTGAATGTAGTTTATGACAAGAGAAAACCAAACCAACAACACAAACTATTTGGCATAAAAGAGTTATTTTTCGTTCATCGGTTGCAGTTTTGCCAATTAAAATCAACCAACCGAAATTATATATAA
>JAFIDM010010028.1:53864633-53883873 GCA_023159025.1 Thereuonema tuberculata | reverse complement strand
TATCTCTGTCACAGCAATTACAGTTGTGGCAGTCATTTTACTTTGAAGTCTAATCTACCAAAAGTGCTCTTAAATTGTGCTCCGTGGGTTCTGGAACTGATACTAACTCACATTGTGCTTTAACTGCAAAATTACTGCTAAAAGGAGTTGTGGTTTTTTTTTCATCATCATTCCTTTTCCTTTTAGACCTCATCCCTAATGGAAAATTTGAAATCGCCAGAGAATTCTCGTTTCGTAATGTTTTGATAATTTGGAATATTATTTCAATATGTAATTTTTATTTCAATTTCCTTTATTACATACAGATATTTTGGACATTTATCATATAGTATAAACATTGGTTTTATTTTACTACTTAATTTTTCAGCGAATATTTAATACAAAATATTTCTTGGATCTAATTTTCTTGAAATGTATGTTTTTACAGAGGGATTGTGGGTTTTTTTTTTCTTTTTTTTTTTTAGATGGATGCGAGTTTTTTTAATGGAATAGGAATGCGGCTTAGGATTCATCTCATTTTGGGGACCGAACATTCAGCGAAGGAGTGGGTCCATTTTCAAGACTGGGAGGGGTGGAGAACAAAATAATGTCTTGCGTAGTTTTCCACATCTGCCTGTATCTAACGCACTTCCGTAAGCGCATTCCTGTGTGTTTGGAAAATAATTTTAATTTTCTAAGAAAACAGAAATAATTTCTACAATGAAACGTCCGCGACAGTGATCGAACTTGCAACCTTCTGATCCGAAGTCAGACATCTTATCCATTAGAGCAGTGTTTCCCAACCGGTGGGTCGCGGAAGGGTTACAGGTGGGTCGCGACTTGATCCTAAAACTATCAGAAACCATCAAATAAACCATCAGAAAGATCAGAAAAATCGAAAATCGATCATATATAAGGAAGGGATACGATACAAATATGGTTTTATTCTATATTCTTCTATTCCTATATATGTGGAGGTATTCCGATAAGGAAAGGTGGGTCGCCAGCTGAAAAAGGTTGGGAACCGCTGCATTAAAGGATTACATTCAAATTATTGTTGTTAAATATCTCTCATCACTCCCTGTGTGTGTGTGTGACGCAATGAGAGAAGAGCAAGAGGAAATAAAAATAACTCATTCATTTTAGCCTACTAGATTAAAATTTAAATTTTAATGTTCATTTTTTTTAGCCTACTCTTACAAGCTCAGGCCAGCGAGCATCAGATACAGAAACTCAGCGACGAACTGAAGAATCATTAGAGACATTTCTCGACATGAACGAAGAATTAAAAATAATATTTAAACACAGGAAAAAAAAAAAAACAACTTCTATTTAAAGTATTCTATCTCTAACTAAAAGCCGTCACATTGTTCTTCCGTCATTCTTTATATTTTAAGTTGGGCCGCAACTTAACCAACCGTAGCGAAGCCGTAAATAATCACTATGTCAAATTTTAAGAAAATCGATCGAGCCGTTTTAGCGTTATGAGCGTACGAACTGACAAACAGAAACGAAAAAAATGTTTCAAGTGAAATAGTAGGACTTCGATCTCAGTCAACAAATAAATAAATAAATAAATAAACTTCTTTAATAATTGAACCTACATCTTCAAAACTTTATATTTGAATGTATTTTGGCTTTTTTTTTTTTGGTAAGATTAATCTCAACTTAAAGTATGTCTTAACAACGGAATCCAAACGAATCATCTTCTTTTTTTCCTTGTGTGTCCAAGGTCAGAGAGTAGAATGTGTTCCAAATTCTGTTTCTTCTCTGGGGTCGAACTTCAATCGTTAGTCAGACTTAAAGACTATAATTCTTTGAAAATTTCGTCTTGTTCTTCAAGGTCTTTTCCTTATAATTTTTTTGCAGTAATGAAAAAAAAAAATCGATTCATAATGTTTTTGTTAATTTGGGAATATTATTTCATTAAATAATAACGTCTTATTTCACTTTCATTTAATCATATTTCGTAAAAAATTATTTTATATCTCCACTAGATATTTTGGACATCCTTTCGTGCAGTATAAAAATTGATATTATATTATACATATATTTCACTTTCCAGCAAATATTTAAAATTTCTAATATTTAATATTTAGTTAAAGCCTAATTATCTTTAATTAGGAATTACTTACTGTTTAATTAGAAATGTTGTATTTTTAATTTTCTTTGTCTTTTAAAAGTTTTAAAATAATACACAAAAAAAACAGTTAGTAAAGTATAATGTCCGCTTAAAGAAAAACAGTCTTCTCTCAAAAATTGTAATTTGATGAAAATTGATTAAATTCAAGAATTCTAATTTTAAATCTTCTATATCCAATTACTCTTAGTCAAATGACAGCATGCACAGTACTTCCATGGTTGAAAATCACTAGAACTTAATTGTTTGCCATTCTTAAGCTGAATTTTTTTTTTTTTTTTTTTTTGTATGTTTTTATTTAGTTTGTTAGTTATTTACTTATTTGTTTTATCCAATGTTAGATTTCATTAAGAAAAAGTACATCTTTATTGTATTTATATATTCCTTTATTACGACATCCCCAATGTTTCATTTATTTACTTATTTATTTGGGTCATTCCACAGAAAACGTACCTTTTAAGAGACAAAAATGTTTAAAAAAAAATATTGACAAAACAATTTATTTTCTAAGCAGTATTATTGCTCCTATGAATTATAAAATGAATTGTTACATTGTTTCTTCCTTTTTCATGAAATAAGGAATAAAATAAAATTTTGATATGGACGGAGGATACACAACTGTAACAGAGTATAAGATACAGTAATGAAATCTAACATATTTTAAAAGCATAACTCATAATTTAAGTAAAATTTCAATTTATTCTGAAACTGAGTGGTTAAACGGAACATTAACTTATCGCAAAATAGCAGAAAAGAAATTTACCGATAATAATAAACAAATATTCCAATATCATAAATATTTTAAAGTAATTATTGAGATAATGATAATAAACAATATAGTACAGATACTAAACCAATTATTGAGATTCATTGTATTTAAATAAATGATTTTGTACCCTCTGTTACGAAATTAATATCCTCCATTCAATGTTAATGTAACGGAGGATACATCTACGGAGGATACATTCTGCAAAATTTCCCTAGTTTGTCATCCTTATTGTGAGGTTAGCTCGTGAACATCCTTTAAAATATAATTGAATCGTATTTAAGAATAATTTCAACAAGTTCTATGTATTTTCTCAATGTTATTTATCTGTCTAAGTTGAGAACGGAGGATACACAAAGATGAGAACCGTCTTGACAATCCTGAAGAAACTGTTAGATAGAATGTAGTTAAACCGTACTATTTTACTCCAAACACAAGACAGAGCTAAAACAAAGTGGCGTCTTTTCCTCCTTCATCCACTCTTTGTGAATACTATTGCCATCTAATGGGAATTTGTTAAAATATCTTCAGAACGGAGGATACAGGGAAAGTCTGTGACAAACTTTCAAAACTGAAAACATATGTTCAAGCTAACATTTTCTCATTTTTTTTTATGTCGAACTGCAGTTCACCTTTTAATGTAAGAAATACAATGTGACTCACTTATTCAATATTTCCTTAAATTCATGCAATAATTAACCACCCTTCTGACGAAGCACTTGTGACACGTAACGGAGGTATACATATCTTCACTGTTGTTTAAAAATTTAATAGAAATAAAATGAAAGAACAAAGAATACCAATGTTCATATCTTCCTTGGTTTGTATTGCTGTTTATAACCACTGAAAGATGAACTTTGAATATTTCTTAAGTAAATAAGTGCCTTGTACTTAAAAAGGTACGTTTTCTGTGGAATGGCCCATTTATGTTTTGTTCGTTTTTAACCGATCTTCAACAATCATCATGAATGTTTTTATTTTTACTTTTAATTATTTATTTGTTTTATCTTTCCCTCATTTGTATTGCACTCATCCCATGCTTGAGACTCCGCCTTTCCGTTTCAGCTAATGGTATCTACCCTGCGCTGATTGGCTGTCATGATAATTCTTTTATGTTTAAATTGATTCCCTGAATTCCTTTGTTGATCTTTTGTATCTGAGGAAGAGAGCCGTTTACTTCGGGCATCTCGAAACATGTCATTTTATTAAATAGTTTTTTATATGTATTGTGCTGTATTGGACAAAACGACGCCATCTTGGAATGACTACTCGGAGTTCAAGTTGATGACGTCATGACTGGTGACGTTTGTTCCAGACAAAATCGATCGTGACATAATGACCATACATGGCAAACGCTTCTTTTTTTAAAACTAATGTAGTAAATGACAAACAGCTTTATTAAAAAAAATATTCAATGAAAACTTTTACTCCCCGTTAAAGCCTTCACACACACGATACGATTTCATTATGATACGTATCCTTTGATTAAATCGTGTGCTCCAATTGAGTCAGTCAACTAAGAGATTATGTCTCGTATGGTTTAATTCTGTACTAAATTCAGTTATTTAAAAATAATAACTATTTTAACTAATGCATTGAGATTAAAAAATTGTAAAAGTATCTTAAAGTTTACTTTTTAATGAATTAATAAACACCCTGTCTCGAATTATTTATTGTATGATTTCCGGTACTGCGCAGAATCCTGAAAAACACTGACTGTAAAATGGAGTTCCTTCGTTGAACAGGAAGACCGTCTCACTGCTACTGAAAGATTAACACCCACGATTTGCGCCAGGGATTAGGCCAAGCGAGGAAAGGGTGACAGTTCGAAATAAGATGTTCACTGTGAATCTGTTGCCTTTACCTGTGAAAGTTTTCATTACGTCTTTTTTTATTATTATTATTATTTATTGATCAAAATATAATTCTAAGAGATACAAAAAGACCTGTCTGCAGGTTATATTGTGAATCAAGTTAAATTATGTGGAGTACAAATATCAAATAACAAAAGTAAAAGTATTGCAAGCAAATAACATGTATAGAGATTACCGTAGTACTTTTACACAAAATTAAGTTCTCTATTTTTGATTACATTGAATATTTGGAATTGTACATTTGTAAGATTAAAAACCGGTACGTACTTGTTAGATAATCATGCATTGATGAAGAAATTTAATGTATAATGAGAAAATAAGTAAAGATAATAATAATAATAATTATTATTTTTATTATTTTGTATTAAATCTTACATTTTACTTCTTTATTTATATCTTTTTTTTCATTATTTTCCTTTTTTATATTTTAGTTATTTTTTAAAATTAAAAGATTTATTTGATTGTACATTTTTTGCGTAATTCTATTTTTATTTCTTAGACCGTAGTTGTTTTTTGGGTTTTCAAATAAGTATAAATTATTAGGTTTTCTTCTTATATGTGTATTGGTTTTCTAAATTATTAATTTGTTGGAGTCAGTGGATAAGTGAGGTCTTTGAAATCAGTCAAGTCTGTATGTATGTGTGTCTGTTTGTCACCCCACCCATTTAATAATGGATTGATCTTCTTGAGACTTGGTATGCATATTCGAGCACTAGGGGCAATCCAACTTTTATATTTAAAATCTTTTCGAAGTGAGTAGATGGGTAGATGTATCCCACTGGAGCTTCCAACGTTTCACTGACCCAGGACTGATATGAGATCAGGGGTCAGCCCAACGCTCGCCCGCCTGTACTCCCTGGGAAAGAAACCCGGTACCCATTCTACAGACGGCTGGGTAGATCCTCGGACTCGTTACGAAGTTGGTCATTTTCGAGAAGTTAGCTCAAGAAGAGGACAGAAATTTCCATAGAAAATTATTGAACTTAAAAAGAAAAAGAAAATAGAAATAATATTTTATGGAAAGTAATCTTTTAAGTTCTTTAAGTTCGAACTTCTTGTGAAGGTTTATAAGTGAACGTATCCTAAGGTAATTGTTCATTTTCATTTCGCAAGGCCCACATTTGACGTTCACCTATACCTCAAACAAGGGCTACTTCACTAATACTCTATATACCAGTATTTTCTTTTTAAACGTCCCTAAAATACCGCCCCGAAACTAACTAAAGGCAGCCATCTTGGCGTCACGAACAACACTGTCAAGCGTATCGAATATGAATTGTGAGTTTGCATAATCAAAAATCTTAATGAATGTTGGCTGTATAAATAAAACTTGCCTAGCGAGAGTTCAACTACATTGACTAACTATTCCTGTTAGTTATGAATCGTCGAAGAAAACTACGGTTACTGCTATCTTCCTTTCTCGTCCATTTTGCAGCAATGGCAAGTTGATGACGTACTTCGGTTTTGCTATTTCGCGTGAGAAATTAATCCTTATTTTTCTCTCACTTTCCTGGGAAATTGAGACTCAGATCAGTCAGTGTGATGTGTACATCTCCCTTCTAATAACTTTTGAACCGCTCTACGAATCTTCTTGAAATTTGGCGTACATATTTATGGCTAGAGACAAACTAACTTATATTTAAAAAAAAAAAAATTCCCTTGTAGGTACTTGCCGAGATAATGACAAAAATTTCCATTCAATTTCATTAGAACCGAAACATTGGATTTTTATTGATGTCTTAAACCCTGTTTATTAATCCTCTTAATGCATGCGCGAGCTACAATATGACTAGATTTCATTGGATTCAAGACAACTTAAACAAATTTGGAACAAATGAGGATTTTTATTTTTTTTTTTTTCAGAAATGAAAAACACAGTATTGTTTGTAACATTGGTAGATATTATAATAAAAAAAGCAAACCAATCGGAGAATGCGTTTATTTTCTTAACTTTAAGAAGAATGAAAAGGACTTTTAAGATTTTAAGGAAATTTGGCTTCAAGTTCTTTTAGTAACTACTTGTTAATAAATAAACCACGAAATTAATTTGGGCATTAACAATTAATTGATAAACAAAGTCCTCTTTTTAGCACCATTAAGAAAGCCGTACACTGCTTATAATTACGAGGTACAATTTTAATAACACACGACTAGTTTCGCCAATCTCGAGAGAGTGCATTTATAAGTCAATGCCCTCTCTCGAGATTGGCGAAACTAGTCGTGTAATATTAAAATTATATCTCGTAATTATAAGCAGGTGTACGGCTTTTATTTATTTATTTATTTATTTATTTTGTATAGAATTTAAAAGAAGAAAAGAAGGGATAATTGGTTCAATTTATTATTAAGGCTCAAATTAATTATTTAATTCGTTGTAAATTGTTGTTCCGTGCCTTCCAACTTTCTCCTCCTTTAGGATGCTGAGTCCTTGGTTGCTTTCCTTCCGTATCTGAGACGCAGGAAATATATTAAGTGGTAAAAATCAATAATGCAAAGCCTGGCGATGAGAAGCTTGTTAAGACAAGTGTCGCCTTCTTGAATAAGTGGTGCTGATTTCATTACAAATTCACTGGAAGTTTTCATTTTTATAAACTAACCAATTTTAAAGAGTAACACCGATGCTTATCAGACGTTGTTAACTTTAAAAAACGTTCTCAACAGATTTCGTTGAAAATAAGTTAAATTTTGATGAAAACAATGAATTGCGTAGTGTTTCAAGATTTTATAAATTTATTTATTCATTTATTTATTATTATTTTTATTAGGCCAATAAGAAATATTTAGTATTTTTAGTCTACTACCAATAAGAAAGTGAGACTGATGAAATAGGTCTGTCTGTCTGTATGTTTGTGTCCCCCACCTCTAATAACTTTTGAACCACTGGATGGATCCTCTTGAAACTTGGTATGCATATTCGAGGACTAGGGAAATTTTAACTTTATGTTTTAAGTATTTTCAAAATGGGTCCTTCTAGAAAAAACAAGATAAGTAATGCATGTAGACAGTGTCAAAAGCAAAGCGGCCCCATAATACGCACAGTTTTATAAACAAACGTAGAGTGAACCTAACCAGCGTTTACAATGAACCTAATGGACGCTTACAGCAAACCGGAAGTTGGGGGGTCAGAAGTGGTCGCTTCCGATAAGGCCTCTTGTACACACACGTTTTTTTGCCGTGAAAAACCACGGGTGATCGCCGTGCGTAGGCATTTTCGTCAATGTTGTATGGATCACTGTGGAAGCTTGTAGACAGACACGGCGCAACACGGCACGGCGCGTTCGCCCTGATGCGCCGTGGCTTCCCCCCGGCGAGCCGTAAAAACGCACGGCCAGATTTGCAACAATGTTGCATTGTAGTCTATGGGAGTGTGTACACGCACCGGATTTTTTCACGGCGGAAATAATTTCCGCAGCTTACGAACGCTGATTTTCTTTGAAAATGGAGATAAATTAAGAAGTTTTAATTACTTCTTAATTAATTAAGAAGTTTTAATTGATTCATGAAAGGCCTGTAATATTAGATTAGACTATCAATAAATATAAAATAAGTCTTCTTTCAGGTGATTCTTGATAAGTGTATGAAATGCACGAAATTCCTCCCTTTTTTTCTAAAATCGGATGAATCCAAAACCTTCTTTTTATTTTTTTTTTTTATATTTTTGAGTTTTCTATTCAGGTAATACGCAATGATAATCTTTTTCTTATAAGAATTCATGACGCACGTCTGCAGTTTGGCACAGAAAAACCAAAACTGAGCCGTCTCGCCGTTGTTTCGTCCGGTGGTTTGCCGTGTCTTGTACAAGGTCACACGTTTTTTTCGACGGCGCGGCTAACACGCCGTACGGTTAAAAAAACGTGTGCGTACGAGAGGCCAAGAAGAGGAAAACGGCGATAGACGTCCCCCAATATCGACCCTGACTTTTTTTGGACGTTGTCACCTACTTTTTGATGCTAAACACAATGGTGAAGGTTTCATTCTAATATCTCTAATCTTTTGGCCTCTACAGAGTGTGACATTCAGCAAGCATAAAAGCAAGAGCGGTCCCCTGTGTTTTAGAGGCAAGCTGTAATCTAGGGGGCCGCTAAAAACCGCTAGAAGACGAGAAAAATTCCCACAGAAAAAGCATTGGAATCTAAAACAGTGGATTTCTGTCCTATTTCTATTAATATTTCATTGTCATAAACAACGAATATTAAATCTTTTTAGCTAAACCATTGTGCGTGATTTGATATGATTAAAATTAATTCAGTTGAAACAATTTAAATAAATAATGCTTTTATTTTTTTATTTTTTTTTCAGAAAAAAGAAACTTTGTACTGTTTGTATTTCCGTAATATTTTAAATTGGAAATAAAATTTTGGTTGGTTTTTTTTTTTTTTTTAAATTTATCGTTTTTCACAACTTTAAAAATAAAAAAAGAAAGAAAATTTTAAAAATAATATCGTAATATCGCAGGCTTTAAGTTCTATGGAACTTCCATTTTTTTTTTCTCTCTTGTTTACTCTGTTCATCATCCTTAGGAAATAGTGTGCGTAATCGTTGTGTGAATGAAGGCACTGAATTGAATCGATTGAAAGTGTTCGGTGTAAATTCCATTGACTGAGTTGTTTGAAATGTCTACGTTACAGGATTAATTTACTATTTTCCCGCCTGCAGTATCGACTAGTATATCTGGTGCATTGTGTATCGATATTTTTCATAAGGGTTCCATCAAATATGTATCCTATCTCATTGTCCTATAAGATCATTGATACATAGAGGAAGTACGTAAAATAAACGAGATATAGTTGCCATACCAACTTTCGTACATACTCAATGGTAAGGTTGCCAAAAAAAAAAAAAAAAAAAAAAAAAAAGCTGTATTAATCTTTGATTTCACATTATTTAAATTTCCTTCCTTGTTAAGTGGTTTTTTTTTTTTTTTTTTTCTTGTAACGATCACGATAGTAAACTAGAAAAGAATAATGCCTGCTTTACTTAAAATATTGTTCCTTAAAATTGCTATTTTTTGTTTTTCTTTTTCTTTTTTTTAAAACTCACGAAAATCCAGTAAATCCTAACATATCGTATCTAAAACAAAACAGTAGAATTTTCCCATTTCTTGACTAAATTAATGAAATCTTCATCATTTTACTTATCGGTATAGTGACGTCGATAAATTCTAATATTATCTTAGCGCGCACAAATCATTTAAAAAATGGATAAAAATCCATTGTTAGACATCATTGTTTCGTTTGTAATACAGTCAAACTTGGATAATTCGAAGTTGAAGGGACCAGAGAAAAACTTCGAAATATCCAAAAATTCGAATTACATATATTCTCTCAAACAGAAGAAATAAATAAAAAAAGATTAACTCCACGATCAAAGATTTAACACATAAACTTTATCTAAGAATACTGCTATATTTTTTTCATTAAATCAAACATTTTTTACTAGCTTAATTATTAATCACTTTAAAAAAAAAAAGGAAGATATTTTTAATTGCTTCGTTGAATGCAATCTTTGAGTCATAGCGTATGATTCCAACCTATCAATTGATACAAAAATACATTTCAACCAGCTTTTTTTGTTTTCCTTACAAAGTCCGTTAAAATAAATAATGCATCTTAGCTGAGAAAAGTCTCAGGAACAATTTTTACCGTAATATTTTTAGGACAATCATACGAAAAATTCGAATTATCCAAAATAAAATTCGAATTATCCACGATTTTTTAACATTATTTTAATACAGAATTCTAGAACCGAGCAAAAACTTCGAATTATCCAAAATTTCGAATTAAACAAGTTTGAATTATGCAAATTTGACTATAATTCTTTTATGTGGGAATTTTTGATCGCTTTCATGCGCTAATTTTCTCGACAAAGATCCACCCAAAAAAAAAAAAAAAAAATCAAAGAAATTAGCTCGTCTCCGGTCTTTTAAATGTGCATACCAAGAATCAAGAAGATTTATCCAGCGGTTTAGAAGTTTTTCAGGGGAACAAACACACACACACGGACACATACTCATAGGCTGGCTGACTTGATTTGTTAACCTACTTTGGCTAGGAATATAGGCTAAAAAATGGCTGTGTTTTCTTTCCGCTTTAAGTTTTATCAGTGCTTGTGTGTATTTAACAGAGCGTTGTTGGTAGATATGCTTTAATAATTCTGTCGTAAGAAAGCCAATAAATGCGCCGCTGAAATGGAACCACTTGAAATATATATATTCTTAAGGCAGCCAGAGAATGCCGTCTTCCGGTTTCCCGATAAAGCCGCTCTCTGCTCTCTTTAAGATAAATGCCAAAGGGCAGTAATTTAATTGTAGGGATATTAAAGATTAACAAAGTGTTTAAAAAGCTCTTTCACTTACAAAACGAAGAACTAGTGTTATTTATTAAACTCTCTTTATACAGTCCTTACGAAAAATAGATAAAGAATAAAATTGTAGTCGAAAAATGGAAGCATCTTATTATAACCAAATTAATTATAATTATAGGTTATAACCTATCAATTAGTTAAAAAGAAGCTCCTGGAAGAAGTGAAAGCATTCTTTCCTTAAAACTGTTGCGTTTTTAAATTCTGAGCTTCTCGCTTGCTTGATATTTGCGGTTTTTCGATCATTAAAAAATGCTGACGCTATTTTTCAGTCTAATTGCTTAAATTTTTGTATCCTTTTTTTTATATAAAGTTACTCAGTAATTCGTTCGTTTTATCCACGTTTATTTTCCGAACTGAAATATGTTTGTTTGTTTGCAGTTAATTCTTAGTTGAAGTAGCAAAAGAACTTTTAATTTACATCAATCGGTGAGACCAAGTTGATCATCAGCTGGCAGTAGTCACCAGTAAACAAGCGAGGTCTCAGTACGGAGGCTAATAGAATAATCGTGGGAGTCAAAAAACATACTCCTATTGTCCTCAAAATGAAAGTTGACCGGCGGAAGTTTGAACAGCGCAGCCCTTCCGGTAGCCGATCAATTATGCTTTCCTGTCACAATGGATGACGTAGTCTGTTTTCACTGCGAAAGACATGTTGATAACTCCAAATTAAAACTTCTCTCGACTATTTAGCGTTATTTCAATACCAGTTGCTAACAAGAAGTATTTATATAAATAAATAAATATATATTATTTATAAATTAATACAATGCTCTTTTGCAAAGTAACAAGCGATTAGCACAATGGCGGCGTCCTTTCATGAAATCAGACGGACATGCCTGACTAGACTAATCGATGATACATGCGCAGATCTCACAAAAACAGGGCGGCCATCATTCATTGGGAGGACAATAGCTGACGATCGCCAAAGAGCGTGAAGTAGCTGGTGTAGGATGTCACTTAGTAACACTTGGTCTCACCCATTGATTAGTTAATGGATATTTCAATGCGATTTTTATTGTTTTAATGCGCTTCGAAAATTCATTGAGGCCGGCGGAATGCTGACACATGAATTTTTTTAAGCTTAGTTTAGTCTTCTGATAAAGATCAGAAGACTTATAATCCCGTTTTGTCTGTGGACTTGTATCCCACAATGCAATGCACAACAATCAAAACAATCGCAACAATTGCGTGTTTTGCATGCGCAACAATCACATTTATAATAATAAGGAAATTAAATCAATATCAATTATATTATCAGAAGACGTTGCGCAGCATTGTGATTGGTTTACTAATCGCTTTCCCTAGCTTGTTTTGATTGTGAATTTATTGTTGCTTATTTTGTTTGTTTTTGGAGGCTCCATTTTGATTCCCTTTTCATTTACTTCTTAAATTGTAATATCTGAAAACAAACAAGTTTTCCATTTTCTGAAGAATTAAATAAAACTCACTTTTGCGTAAATTGTCGAAATCGGACTAAGTTAATCAAAATCGGACTAAGCGCGAATTAATTAATAGCCTAAAGCGTTAATATCCATTATATTGAAGACATAATAAAAATCCACGCTTAGATTCTAATTTATTTTTTAATTGGAATTTTTGGCGCTTTTTCGCACTAGTTCCTGGCCAAGGACTCGTCGGGAAAACATTTGAAATAAAGTTAATCGTCTCAAGTTCTTAAATATGCATACCAAGTTTTGAGAAGATCCATTCAACGATTCAGAAGTTATTAGGAGAACACACACACATACACAGAGACTGACCTCTTTGTAACCTTGTTTACTTACTGTGTACAGGGCCTGCATTTGCTTTGAACCACGTTCATCCCGTCAGTAAAAAGACCTAAATATTTATTCAAAAAGAATTGAAAGAAATACTTAATAAACACACTGAAAAACATTTTAAGTTATATATTTATGAAAAAATGACAAAAAACATACATTACTTAATTAAAAAGACGACAAAAAACGGAAGATTAAAGAGTCCATCATCATCCACTTATCAAATTCTTACAACACAAGACTCTCCAACAACAATGTCAGAAAATATTGCTCCAATACCTCCCTCCAGAATGAACTCCAAAAACAGATCAGAACCATATTACGAATATGAACTCTCTTCACCAATATTCCAACTCATACCAACGTTTTAAAACCAACCACAAAAAAAAAAAATTATAATAATAACAACAATCAACGCATCAAAAGTATATTAGGCAATCCCCATTAAAACTTCAAATAAACTATTCAACAACCCATCAAGAAAAAGGACACCCCCCAAGGACGAACGCAAGGACACGAGCAGTCCAGAGAAACCCATCGACAACAACCCCCACCCCGCCGGAGATGCCCCTGTGTCATCTGGCAGCACAACGAATGACCGCCGCGGCTCCCAGGAGCTGCTACACGATTGGACAGTCAACTTTTTGAAATTTGACAGTTGTCCGTTCGCCTTCTTAAACCATTGCCTTCCCATTCTTTTTATCCTTTTTAATCTTGCTGACGATGGAGGACTTGACGCCTCCGAAACTGTCCAAGGACCCCCTTTTAATTAAGTAATGTATGTTTTTTGTCATTTTTTCATAAATATATAACTTAAAATGTGTGTTTATGAAATGTGTGTGTTTCAGTGTGTTTATTAAGTATTTCTTTCAATTATTAAAAAGAAAAAAAAATGATCTATTCACAATGAATATTTATTATTTAGATACAAACTGTCGTAATCATCATTTATTTCTGCCCATTGTTCTTCAAAATAGGGGAGGGGGGGGGTTGAGTTTTGAAGTGGTTTTGACGTTAGTGCATGATTTATCCGCCATTTAATTCCCATCAGTCAAACACACATTTACGTATTCATTCGGATGCGTAAGATAAAAGTCGACGTTGAAGAATGATTTGTTTGGTCAATCCATGGTCCGCAGTTGCGATACCCAATCGGTTCGATACGACTTCGAACGCTCAGGATGTTGGGTTTCGGTAGCCATAGTGATGGTTTTTATTCAGAGTGGTCGGAACATTTGCTTTTTATTTTTATGACTGCGAAAAAGAGAGTTGTCGACGATGAAATAAATTGACGAGAAATCGCGAGAAATGTTTTACAACCGCTGCTGCGCAGGTTGTTTCTTGTACGCTTACCTGAGACCCGCCAAAAAAAAAGCTGTCCACTGTAGGAACATTCGCGTGACGCCTATCCGTGAGTATCTTGTTCATTAACATTATTTGTCAGTTATTATAAATAGGTAATCAAAACAGAATAGGACTGCGTTGGGGATTCAAACATCCTCTCCTCAACGAAAACAAAACAAAACAAAGCAATTAATGCTTTTAGACGGTGTCAAAAGCAAAGCGGCCCCATAATATGCACATTTTTATAAACACATTTTTATCGGAAGCGATCAGATCGTAGTGGGTGATATGCTTCAGCATTTCTTTCTCTGTCTCTTGTCTCTGACTTTGAGCGAGACCGTTCTTTACGCAAGCGTGAAGCTTCTCGCTTTGCATCAGCATCTCGTTTTTCCGCACGTCGAGACATTTTTTCAATTTCAATCACAATAATTTCGCCTACTTGGTCATCTACTTTTTGATGCTGAACACAATGGTGAAGGTTTCATTCTAATATCTCTAACCGTTTGACCACTACAGTGTGTGACATCCAGCAAGCATAAAAGCAAGAACGGTCCCCTAAGTTTTACAGGCAAGCTGTAACCTAGGGGCCGCTAAAAATGGTAGGAACTATGTTCAATATTATTTTACTCACAAACATGTTTTACTTTAAAAAAGTTCAGGAATTCTGCTTTACAAGCGTTGGAGGTTAAAGCCCCAGCGATTCTTGACCAATATTACGTAATTGGATGAAGTTGGGATGGGGCGTTCAATTCCATTCCTCCCGCCTTTAGCCCCGGGAAAGATACGAGGTCCCTATTTTGCAGAGGGCAGGGTGAACCCTAGGACTCATCTGAAGGAGAAACATGCAGGGAAAAAATCCCCGACCTCCACCGGGAATTGAACCCGACTCTTTCAGCCCGTAGCCAAGCGCTGATACCACTCATAAAAAAAACAAAACACACACACACACACACATACTATTAAAAAAATAATATCCATGGACAAAAGAAAATTATCCAAAATTACTAATTTTAGCTTGGTGATCATCTTATCTATGTGTGAAAGGTTTTTTTTTTTTAATTGATTTACTTATAGGTTTATACCTATTATAATTGTTTTGATTTCTTTACTTTTGAACGTACGTGATAGCTACCTACTGTAGAAAATTACATGCAGAATTCTATAGAGGTGGGATAGATTTTAAAAAACAAAAACAAAATACGTTATTCGTTAAAGCAGTATTCACAATAACTCAAACATCTATCTAATATAGAAAGCTGAAATGGGTAGAGAAATGAAATGTAAAGCTTTCGATTGATTTGTGGAGAAAGGAGAATGGGCAAACTCTATGGGAAATTGCCCCACCCTGTATAGTGATTTTATATATATAAGATCTCCTTACATAGAACATAGGTTATTATTACGACTCGTCGCAATTATTAGTCCGTTCGGAGTTATATACGTCTAGATATGACTTATCTGAAACGATTATAAGCCAAGGTCTGAAAGAAAATCCATCAAAGGACGAAAGTAAATCTATTGACGGACCCCCAGCTTTAGAAACACTAGTTTAAAATAATGAAATATTAATAGAAATAGGACAGCAATCCATTGTTTAGATTCTATTTCTTTACTAAGGCAATTTTTTGTCGTACTAATTTATCGCCAAGGACCCATTCCGAACACATCTCAAATATATAAACTCTAAAAATCAGTTTAACACATGTTGTATTTTTAGAATTTTATATTTCTAAAAAGCAATAGTAAAAACACACTATATCTTATTAAAAATTGTATTTAAAACATTTAAAAAATTGCTGTGTACATTATATTGTCGTTGATGAGAGCTTTCGGTTCCTTTACGCAACGATCCCTTTTCAATCATAAATTCAATCATACATAGAGAGAGAATCTCTATTTATATACAATTGAGTCAATGGAGATTTAAAAATTACAAATCATGTGATTATTAAAAAGCACTTCCTCGCATCTGCGGTCCATCTATCGGAGAATTTTTCAAGGAGATGAACTTCCTATCGTCTGCTATATAAGTCCTTCTTTTGGGGTCTTCATAAAGAGTATCCTCTGTCGTCTGCTTTTCCATTTTGTGTACTTCTTCCATATGTTGTTTGTCCTTGGAGAAATGCTATTTTCCATCCTTCTTTTTCAATTTTTCTTTTTCTTTTATATAATTTACAGTATAAACTTAAGATCGGAGAAGTTATATTTAATGTACAAAGTTTTAAATAGATCCACCCAGCGGTTTAAAAGATATTATGGGCTGGATACGCATTTAGTGATTAATTTGATGAACCTCATTTTCCTACGGAAGCTAAAAACGGAAAGCGATGTCCAGTGAACTTCGTCATTGACTGGAATCCAAGTCAGTTCTTTTCAAACAAATATTGCTTAAATTTATATATAATTGATTTCTAATAAATCATATGTCATTCTGATAAAAAAATAAAAACCCGAAGGAAAACTGATTATGATTACCTTGGCCCCTGCAGCATGAACGGATTGTGAGACCAAAGATGGCGCCCGTCACTTCCCCTCTATATAGATAGTATCCTTCTTTGTGTCATTGTTACGTCGTAGCTGATAACGAACTGATCTGGCGGATCAACAAGATTAACTGCAAACATTGACATTAGTGAGCCTGACGGTGCTTCCATTAATAGCGTGACATTCATTCACAAAAGTTGAGGAAATGCAAGAACTGAACCAGAACACATCATAAGAAAGCGTGGAATATTTAATAACTTTGTGGAGTGCAGAAACTGCGGAAGGGTATCAATACTTTATAACCATGAGGAACTGACGTCAAAAGGAAAATCTATATTCATTAAGAATACATTTCGATCGTCAGTGTAGAGGAAAGCTAAAGATTGAACTTTATATATATATACATATATTTTTTTAATTTAAGAATCTTTTAAATTTTGCTTCACATTTCTATTATTAATTTTAGCCTTATTATCATAGAAAAGCGAGGATCTGTCAGTTTTTTTATATGTCTCGCTAATAACTTTTCAACGGCTGGTTGGATGTTCTTGAAACTTGGCTTATATATTTACGGACACGAGACGATCTAATATTTTGTAATTTGAAAACTGTTAAATGGAGGGAAGATCCTTGTTTAGAAATGAAGTTAACAAAATTCCCATAGAAAAGAATTAGCATAAAAAAATGGAATTATATAAGATATCTTATTAATGAATATTTATTCATTTAGTAATCCACTCATTTGCGCATGCTTTGATAGGAAAAAAGGTAATTGAATCTCGACAACATAACTACAGCGCGGGTAATTTTCTTGGAAAACGGAAAATTTACACCAGCAGATGACGGAATTTCATTTCTGTTATTTTTACGATTCTATTGATATAAAGAAAACTAAAAAACAAAGCGTTTTAAGGCTAGTAGGCTTCGAGTTCCTTCAAGGCTTCCTGTTCTGATACCGAAATCTTAGGTTAATTCAAAATAACTAAATTTCTTAAATAAAAAAAAATAATAAAAAAGACCATTCCATCCACTTTTTTAAAAAATTCTAACAAGAAGAAAAAAAAGCTTCAATCACTGAAAATAAATTAAAATACTGAAAAAAGGCAAAAATCAGATTAAAAATGAAAAATACTTTTGATAATAATAATAATAAAACTAATAAAAGAGAAAGGACTGGAGTTTTATATAATTAAATAGTTAAAATTAATTAACTTTCGTATAAGTTGGCCTCATTTTGGCACAGACCATCTGCATTTAAATGAGGGTGGGTTTTTTTTCATTAGCTATAATTGAAAGTAGAACCAATTAATTATAGTTGATAACCAGAGGTCGGTCTGAAAGACACAGCCTCGATTTCACTTCGCAATTGGACAAATAACGGTTGGACGAAGGAAAAAAAAAGGCAAACATCGTTTGCTTGGCCAGTTAAATAAGAAGTTCGTGGAAGAACTTAAAGCTTTCTTATTTTTATTTTTCCTTCTTTTTGTTTTATTGAAGTTGTGAAATTGATGTAAATAAAACAATTTCCGTTTTAAAATATTAAAACCCGTCGAATTATAAAAGTATGTTCAAATTTTTTCGTTTGCTGAAAATTAATTAAATTCGAAAATGCATACTTTTAAGTTACCTAATATCCAATTAATTTTAATCATCAACAATGGGTTGGGACCAAATTGTTTACCAAGTGACATCCTGGAACATCCTCGTGTTTCACGATCTTTGGCGATCATCAGCCAGGAGCAGTCAGCAGTAAAACAACGAGGTCTCCGCACTGAGGCTAATGGGAATAATCGTCGAAAGTATAATTGAAGAATAATTGTTTAATATTTCTTTATACCACTGCGCTTCCGACGATAATTTTAATCCTATCAAACGAGGGCTACATTTAATGGATTAATGTAATACAGTCGGACCTCTATTTAACGAACCTCTATTTTGCGAATTTCTCTATTTTGCGAACTTTTCTTTGGAACCAAGAACATTTTGCTAATTTCTTCGTAAAATAACCTCCAAATAGCGAAGTGAATTTTCTATTTAACGAACTTTTTCGTGGTATCTATTTTTTTTTCTCCTTGAAATGTTTTTATTATTAATATTTCCTTAGCTGTATCCACATTTCTTTAATTTCCTCTGAGGGAAAAAGAAGAAATTAACGATGATATACTGATTGATATCATCTTATGATATCTTTCACTTGATTTTGAAGTTGAGACCTCAGAAACACTAACTGAATCGGATATTTTGGACAGTGTGAAAAATAAAAATAATACAGCTATGAATTGCGATGAAGATGATGAAAATGGAAATGATCATGATGCAGAAATCAAAAAAGCTTCGTAGGATAAAATGCTAAAATCATTTGAATCAATCCGATGCGGATTACAATTTGAAGAAAATACTGAAGGGGTTTTTGGTGCATTGCAAAGATGCGAGATGTAGGCTACTATGAGCAAAAACACTTTTTCATAAAAAAAAAAAAAAAAAAAAAAAAAAAAAAAAAAAACTCAGACAA
>JAFIDM010010028.1:53842721-53864533 GCA_023159025.1 Thereuonema tuberculata | reverse complement strand
ACTATGAGCAAAAACACTTTTTCATAAAAAAAAAAAAAAAAACTCAGGCAAAATTAACAGATCTTATTAGTAAAATTTAAGTATGCATGTGGTAATGTATGCTTTATATCATTAAAATTATTACTTTTTTTAATAATATTGAATAGTAAAAGGTGAATCTCTATTTAACGAATTTTCTATTTAACGAACTTTTTTTCGGGATTTAGTGACTTCGTTAATTAGAGGTCCGACTGTAATTTACATGCGTTGTTTAGACATTAATCAAAACCCATTCTTTCGGATCTAATGCTTTTTTCTATGGAAAATTTTGTCATCTTCACGCACTAACTTTTCTGGATAAGGACTCACACGGAAAGAGATTGAAAAACGTATCTTCTGTTGTCCGTAAATAGACATGTCAGGTTTCAAGAAGATTCAATCGCTGGTTCAAAATTGACCAATAGAGAGGGAAGAGGAAGTACACAAAAACACACAATGACTTAATAAGCTCCTTCTTCTCTTAGGGAAATAGACTAAATACATATTTTACATTAACAAGATAATTAATGCTTTTAGACAGTGTCAAAAGCAAAGCGGCCCCTTAATATGCACATTTTATAAGCAAAATTTTATCGGAAGCGACCACTTTTGACCCCCAACTTCCGAGGGAGTGATCCTAGAGGTCTGATTTTTTTTTGTACGTGGTCACCAACTTTTTGATGCGGAACACAATGGTGAAGGTTTCATTCTAATATCTCTAACCGTTTGGCCACTACAGAGTGTGACATCCAGCAAGCACAAAAGCAAGAGCGGTCCCCTATGTTTCAGAGGCAAGCTGTAACCTAGGGGCCGCTAATAAAATAGATGGAAAGTATAAAATCATGATTTTTTTTTTTTAGTTTAGGCTTCATTTTAATAAATAACCAAGAACAGTACATTTTATTCTACTGTGGGTTCGAAGTGTCAGTCACAGACTTATTACTTTGACACCGTCTTCCACAGAAGGTGGGGGAGAGGTAAAATATCCACCCCCTTCGAAGGTTTGCAAAATAATTTAACTTAAAAACAATACAAATCACTTATTCAGAGGAAGTGGGTAAATTATTACAACCGAAGCAATGGCGGCCATTTCTGCTAATCGGTGATTTTTGTTTTTAACATTTCAAGCGCCGATTTCGACTTCGGAAGTAGCAAGTTCTTGTAATCTCAGCTTCTTTTGTGAATTTTCCTTAAATAAATAAATTACTACTTTATTTTCTAGAACTTTCGTTTTAAGAAAACTGTAATTTATCAAAAAAATTTAACCTGTTGGTCCCCGGAGGCAATTTGGTTTACACCGGAAGTGGATTTAGATCCCATTTTAAAGTGAGTGCATTACGTCATCAGTTTTTGTTGTCGTAGTCAGTGACATTTTTATTGATTTTTTTTTTTTTTTTTTCAATCAATGACATATGGATTTGCTTTGATCGTGCGTCTTTGAGTTAAATTTTCTGCCTCATAACTACAATTCCATTGATTGCTTTGTTCGTCGCAAATAATTAATGTCCACAGTAATTTGTATTTATTGTCAACATTGAACAGCAATCGGCTTGAGAATAAAAGCAACGCAATAAAATCGATCAATTATTGTTCTCATCAGCTTTAATGAGAGGAATGTTGTTGTTTCAGCTGTTATTAACAAACTTTCAGTTTGCAGAAAATCAAAACAGCCCCCTTCCTCCATTCCCCCCCCCCCAAAAAAAAAAAAATATATATATATATAATTTTGATTTTCATGTCAGACCTGTTTAACATGTTTATCATAAAAGTAAATGCAAAATGTTTTGCTTTGTACTTCGTGCAGCAAAATGATAGCTTATTCTGTTGTTTTTAGGACCCGCATAATCAGCAGGGCATGTATAGGTTTGGTCTGATGTTTAGAGTCCCCCTTAATTTGCATCGGGGACAACAAACACTAATATTTCAAAATGTAATTTTTAAGGCGAAATCAGTGTTATCGTCCTTCCTTTTGTTCACATGATGAAGCTGACATAAAAACTTTTTTGAAGCTGAGATTTTAAAGGTAATTTTAAGTTGCTACGGGGAAGCTCTCTCTTAGTTTGGTTCATATCCGACTAAAGGAACTAGGGGCAAAAAAACTGCCAAATTACATTAAAGCGCAGTTTTTTACGAACCTCAAAAAACTTTTTATCTTATTAAGCTGAAATTTTAATAGCAGATAAACGCACCCAATAAGAGCGCCCTATTGATTTCGATAGAAGTTATACCTCTAACTTTGAAAGTACCATAAAACACGAGGATCCAATAAAGCTCTTATTACAATGAATGAACACAGGTTACTTGGAAAAGTGAAATATACTATTATATAAACGAAAAAAGATTTAACGTGCTTAGATTAACATAAGGAAGGCACAAAGGAACAAGGAAGGTTTCGCACCTGGAGCCATCACCGATGGGACCATGGGACTGCCGTTTCACCTTAGGATCCTCCTCAGGACTTCGAATCTATTTCCTGGCAAATCACAGTAGAGTCCCGATTATCCGCGAGTGCCGCGAAAAGCTTTTTTAATTACGAATCTAAAAAAAAAAAAAATTTAATGCAAGCCAACAACAGGGAAGGTACAATAGGCCCTACAGTGCGAAGGTCGAAAATTACTGACAGGTTTATTGTGCATCGTAATCCTGTAGGCCTTCTCGGAATTTGTGATTGAGTGACAGGCTCTTGCTCTGCAGAAAGGTTTCTGCTGTACTATACATACCGTATATGCTCCAATAGAGGCCCCCGGCGTTTATTTGCAAAACTAGCCTCGGCTCCCGATGCTTAATAGAGACGGGCTGCTATTAGAGGCCGGCCATGATTAACAAAAACCTTCAGAACGCAATGTTTTTACACATAAATACCGGCTAATACCTACTTTATTTGAATTTCACATGCTGCCTAAGACTGTTAAAGATAAATGGCAATGTCTTTCTATACCTTTTGCTGCTATTTGTCGTCTGAATCCACAATGACGGGCGGAGTCCTCACCGGAAGTTTCTTTCGAGTATTCCACCGCGCGAATCTTAAAGGCAACATCAAATGACCGTTTCGGCGGCATTTTGTAAGGCAATGTACCGTAAGATATTACGCACGACTATAAACATACGGACGCTTACACTAGTACCGGTAGGCAAATATCAAAGACCCGGCTACTGTTAGAGACCGGCTACTATTTGGCCGTGTCCCCTCTGCAGCCCGGCGCTTATTAGAGACCGGCGACAATAAGAGCCTCGGCGTTTATTGGAGCATATACGGTATTTTAAAAGTTTTGCATATTATGTTTTTTGTGTAATAAAACGTAGTTTTATGCTGAAATATTTTTTTCTGTGTTTACACCTCATTTTTCGGGTTATCCGCGATTTTCGTTATCCGCGAAACCCTTGCCACCCAATTCCGCGGATAATCGGGGCTCTACTGTACAGTTAAACAATAAGGCGGAAGGATATTTGTTGACGCTTAAGTAATCACACTGTACTTAAAAAATGAGGCAAGCTATATTATTTGTTGTCAGTTGTAGTTTTTTTCTCCCTTTTTGGAATTTTCTGCAGGTTTTGCAGTGAATTGTGGTTAAGTTTAATAGAAGCTTAACGATTTTTCGTTCGCATGTAATTAAAACAGGTTAGTAACTTGTGTCGTTATCTCAGGATGATATCAATCCGCCGTTAAACAGTAATCCATTAACACAAGATAGTTCCAACCACAGCATAGACGTGAATTCGTATTCAGATAACAGGGCAGGCATTGTTTTACTTTGCTGCGGTTCTTCAATGGATTTGCTGTATTGGAAAATCGAACTCTCAAAGGATTTGAATTTCGAAAGTTGCGTGTTTTCAAAGATTATTGCGAAAAAATAAAAAAGATGTGACGTCATAATCTTTGTGATGTTTATATGAGAATATCTTTTTCAATGAAATATTTAAGTCTAGTTAAATGGTGAGCCGATTCGAAATAATACTGGATGGTTCCACGAACACTTAAATTTTTCTTGTAATGAAGTTACGATAAATTTCTGAATAAATTGACTAAATTGTAATTAAATTTAGAAGATTTTGTAAAGGTCCCTGTAAAAAAATAAACTCACTTTTCTGTTTCCGAAGAAAATAAGACTTTATGAAATCATTCACTCTGTGTGTGTGTCTCCCTCCCTAATAAATGTTAAATCGCTGGATCTTCTTGAAACTTTGTATGCATATGTGAAGATTAGAGATGACGTAACCTTTGTATTTGGATCCTTTGGCGAGAAATTAGCGCGAAAAGACAACAAAAATTCCCATAGAAACCCATACGATTTTAATTCTTTTAGTTAATCCATTAATTATCGCTTGGTTTGGTATGATTACAATTAATACGATTTAGGCAAGTAAGGGATTAAGATATAATTATTTTTTTGTTTTCAGAAAAAGGAAACTTTATTTGTTTATACTAGGCCATCCCCCTGTCTCCCCCTGGTAAGAATGAGATAATCCAAGAAGAATCGATTCTAAGCGGTTACGGCAAAAAAGTGATATTTTATTCCTTTTTGAATGAACTCATTATTTGATAGCACGCGAACTAATAGAATAAAAGTAGAATTGGATATTGGGGGACCAGCAGTAGTCCAATGGTTAGCGTTCCTAACTGCGTTTCGAATCCCATGCAAGGCGAAAAAAAATTTTAAAAAAAGGAAATTTTATTATCTGACTTTCTCAGCAAGGGAAACTAATAATTAAAAATTGCGGCGGACAGACAGACAGAGAAATAAAAGATTTTAGTAATATATAGATTAGACAGATGCAGGTCTATAATTGAAACATTGACATTTCGTTTGTGAATTTTCACGATTATTTTTTTTTTTTTTAAACGGAAGAAGAAGAAATTTTAAAAAAATAATTTAAAGGAAAGTAGGTCTTAAGTTCTTTCAGGAACTTCTTGTTTGTAGTTTCGTGCGAAATTTATAAATTCCGTATTGAATGAAAATTAATAACGAATTTGTCATTTAAATTGCAATTCCCAGCAGAACAATGGATAGCAGCTCCTCCGAGACGTACGATTTATCTGTTATTGGAACCTTACAAGGAATTCGAACTCTTTTTTATCATTTTTCCCGAGAACATTCTTATCGGCCTCCACAGAACGCTTCTGGGCGAAGTGACAATTCGTTCGGAGCTGGAGGTGAACAAGCAGATCCATTTACGATCTCAGATAAAGTCAAGATTTGGATCTGGAAGAAAATGAAAGATCACCATCATCTGTCACATCGTTGAAACGGACACCTGTGGTGATGGAACAGTCGTGGTTTTTGGGAAATGCCGTAATCGCAGTTGATCTGTAATTTCTATTCTACTTCCTTGTACGAGCGTCTTGAGTGTCTTCAAATAAAGGAGTTCCTCCTACACAGACAAAACGGCACGATCTCTGGGTGTCCGCACTGTTTTTCTGACTTCATTCTTGTAAATAAAAAAATAATGTATAATGAAATGGTGTCATCAAAGAACAAGCAGAAACGACAATGTTGGTTAATCGATTGTTCATTCCAACTTCGTAAGCGCCCCCTATTGCACGTTTTATTATTGCTCAAATTTTAACGTCAAATGCCTTTTCTATTTTTGTAATGTAAATAGAAACTTATGACCGTCGACGATCGAAAACAGTTGCGGACAATTTACATAATCATTACATTCCAGGCGTAATCTATTGGCTGCACTTGTCAAAAGTTGATTTGCAGTGCTGAGTGCCGGTAGGTGGAATACTTTTCATCTTTTCCCAAATCCCCTTCATGAGCCTTACAGAGGATTACTTAGGGCATATCAATAGACGTTATTAATGGATCATTTTTCCCATCCAGCTGTAAGAATGGACACATTACATTTATACGTCAGATATCCCTGAAAACGAGGTTATACAATTCGCGAAGGGAAACAGCATTCAGTGTCATTAACATTAGACGGTTTTCACGGATTAAAGCTCTTTATTGAAAAATGTGTTTCAATTTCAGTGTCAGATTAAGACCGAATTTAAATATACTCATACTTTTGTATTTGCCCATAATCGTAATAAGTATTAACAAGGTAATTAATGCTTTTAGACAATGTCAAAAGCAAAGCGGCCCCATAATATGCACAGTTTTATAAACAAAATTTTTTGTTTAGAGACCGTTCTTACGCAAGCATGAAGCTTCTCGCTTTGCATCAGCATCTCGTTTTTCCGCACGTCGAGACATTTTTTCAATTTCAATCACAACAATCGCAACAATTGCGTCTGTTGCATGCGCAGCAATCACATTTATAATGCAGCGCTACAACAATCAAAATATACGCAACAATTGCGCCTCTTGCATTTGCAACAATCACATTTATAATAAGGAAATTAAAACAATATTAATGATACTTTCATTGTGACAGGCAAGCCGAAACAGAGGCCGCTAAAACATGCCTTGGGGGGGGGGGGGGGGGGGGGGTGTCCTAGAGGGCTGATTTTTTTGGACGTGTTGACCTATTTTTTGATACTAAACACAATGGTGAAGTTACATTTTGATATCTCAAATCGTTTGGCCGCTACAGAGTGTGACATCCAGCAGACATAAAACCAAGAGCGGTCACCTACGTTTTACAGGCAAGCTGTAACATAGGGGCCGCTAAAAATTGATCAAGCCATTGTTAATGTGATGCACGAGCAGAAAAGGAATGTCAAAGCGGAATAAGACTTTACATTCTCCGTCAATCACAGTCATATGTTATTTTTATTATAAATTTATATTGTTATTTTCCAATTTCCTAAGTTGACGTAGTACGTATTAAAGCAGGTTTGTTTTTTTTTACCCAGAAGATCTTCAGGCTTACGACATTGAAACAAAGCTACTGGTTTCAGAAAATTTAAAAGTCTTGTTGGGTTTTTTTTTTCCCCCTCTCATAATATTCAAAATTGCTACATTTTCCTGAGTTAGGTGTTTATGGTGAGTATCCGTGGCATTCCAGTGTCAGATTCCTTTCATTTGCGGTTGACGGAAAGGGCTTTTATTCAGCGAAATTCAAATTTGTCTGGAGTCAAAATGGAAGACGCTGGTAATTGGACGCCGTTGAAAGTCAATATTGTGACGTAAATCAGAAGTGTTGAATTATTTATCAGCGCAATGTGACACTAGTTGGCACTTAATGATTTCACGTGTTTCATTTATCAAGCCTGCTTTATAACTACAGCGATACCAATTTCTTTTTAACAAATTACAGATTATACTGAACTAACTCATTGCCAATAACGAATGAGAAATAACAGATATTGACTAAAACCAAATTCGAATGATATTTTTTTTTTGTTTATTTTTGTTTGTTTCAAAATTCAAAAATCAAAGAATCTGTTTGTGTGTGTGTCTGATAACCTTCGAACTTTCTAGATGAGTCTTCTTTAAAGTTGGTATGTCTATTCGAGGACTAACTTAAATTTGAAATCTTTTACACGTGGGTCCTTATCGATCAGCGCGAAGACGACGAAAATCCACTTAGAAAAGCGTTGGAATCTGAACAATGGATTTCTATCCTATTTCTATTAATATTTCATTCTTTTAAAACAACGAATATTAAATCTTAGATAATCCATTGCGCGCTTACTTTGATCTGATTATAAAAAGTAGGTTCTTCGTTTTCCCGAGTTTAATAAAAATATATTATTTATTTTATTTATGTAGTCTGACAGATGAGTTCAGACGATCGAGATTTCTCGAGATTGACGTAAAGTCCGAGACAATAGCCTCCTTCCGAGGCTTCTCGCAAAGTTTTACAAAGCATCGCACACAAAATTATATTGCAAGCAATTGTACTTGCAATATAATTTCGCGTGCGCTGCTTTATAAAATAGTGTCGACATTTTGCGAGAAGCCTCAGAAAGAGGCTATTGTCTCGGACTTTACCTAATCTCGAGAAATCTCGTTCGTCACCACTGATCTGTCAGGCTATATAAATTATATATATATAATAAAGAAATTTTAAGAAATAATATCTTTAGGAAAATAGGCTTTAAGTTCTTTTCTTGCTGTTTAGGTTTATTGATGTCTATCTGGACGTAGTTGAAGATATCTGATTCTACAACCAGCTTTAAAATTATTGATTCATCACTTTAGTTACTTTTAACTTGATGAATAATTCGTATTTAAAAATTCATTGTGTGATTATATTGAGTTTAGAGCTCTTGCCAGTGGATCATTTGCAAAGAATAATTAAAACAGTAGCTCAAACGAATCAATAACAAAAGAACAATTTGGTCTACGTTATGTACATTGGAATGGGCATGAAAATAAGGTTGTTATAAGTTTGACTCTCTCCAAATGTAAGAACTATTATCACTTAGATCAGAACTGAGTAAATATAGCCTCTGTTTATTTACACTATTTATACGTTCTAATTACATCCTGACAGAAAGATTTAGTGTGAAAGGATGCTACAAACAGTCCTTCTTATGTACTCTTCATGCAGGAATTTCTTGTTTCTAATGTTAATTATCCTAAAAGATGTTGCCGATTTTTATTTATTTACTAGAGTTTTTGCCCGTCATATATTATGATGGATAGAAAATTAAAATGAATGCATTGCTAGGAGCATAAATGAATTTGCTTATTGGAAGGCTTGATGCTTATTGGCCTTGGGCGAATAAGGCTCCCTGCGTTTCCTGACCAACGGGATTAAGTTGAGGTGTGCTACTTTCACGGACACGTTTTCAAATAAAAAGTTAGATCGTCTGTTGTCCGTAAACATGCAGGCCAGGTTTTAAGAGGATCCATGCAGGATTCAAAAGTTAGTAGGGGAATCACACGCGTAAAGACTTTATTTTTGTGAACCTCGAAAAGTAGGCTAAAAAAAGCCTAAACAAAAAAGAATTACCTGAAGCTTAATAAATCAGGATAACTCAGTAGCTACAACAATTTACTTAAAACAGGAATCGGAAATTTCAGTAGAAATAGGAACGTCCCTACTTATTTGGGTCGAGATTGAACGTGAGGATAAAGGGGCTAGGAGCCATAAAGGGGTAATTTACATAAACAAAAAGACTTATATTTGTGTTTTTTTTTAAAGTTTACTTTTGTTTTGTTTCTATTCCTTTGATATCATTGAGCTGTAGATACTGGGTGAATCCAGCTGAGTAGAGGTAATAACCTCGAAACAGACTGTCCTGGATTCCCGGTGTCAAATATTCCAAAAGCAGCTGAGTGATTTTATTTGTTGTGGGTTTTTATCCCTTTTTATTGCCTTGTAAAATGTTTCCACGCACGTTAAATTTAACATCAAAAAAAAAAAAGTTTAATACACTCGAATCTCAAGAACTATCCTTTGAAATTCAGGATTGTATTTACATTCGTAAGATATTACAATTTTAAAAAAACGTTTTTCTTTTTTCGGAAGTGCAGTGGTGCCTCAAAAGAAAAAAATGAACATTAAAAAAATTCACTAATAACAGTAGTAAGAAAATTCATGTGCCAGCAGTGCGCAGGCCTCAATGATTAATTTTTTTTAAAGCATAGAAAATTCATTCTGCGCATTGAATTATTAATAAACAACAATGGGTGAGACCAAATTGTGTACCAAGTGGCATCCTGGAACAACTGTTTCACGCTCTTTGGCGATCATCAGCCAGGAGCAGTCACCTGTAAACAACAGGCCGGCGGACTGCTGGCACATGAATTTTCTCACTAATTTTTCATTAGTGAGTTTTTAGCGACCTATTTGGGAGCTATTGGGATAGCGACCAAAATCGGTAGCCATTACGTTTGTTCTGTCCGTCCGTCTGTGTCTGTCCACCCCTAACAACTCCCCAACGGAAGGTCGGATCGACAAACGGACTTCACCTTCGTGCTCAGAGGCCCAAACAATGTTGGAATAGGGTATTTTCACGGGCCAACGCCTCCCTATGTTCGAGATATTGCATATTTAACATATTTTCATTGGATTTCCTCTATTAGCTTAAATGTTAGAAATGCGTCCATTTTATTTTAGTTGTCAGCTATAGCTTGATGCTTAAGGTCTCGAACTCATTCACTGAGGGTTGTCGTTTCAAATCCGTATATGTACTTTCTTTTTTTTTTTTCTCTTAATCTTGTTTTCTCATTGTCGGCGTGTTTTTTTGTTTTTCTTATTTTCCTAACTTTTTTTTTAATTTTTTCTTTTTTAGTTTTCCTTAGGTTAATGTACTTCCTTTATTTATTATTTTTAATTTTTTTGTTATTATTATGAGTCGCCTTTAAATTTATGCTTTAGCACAAAATTATATTCACGTGCTGTTGTTCATTTTTTCTTTTGAGGCACCACTGCGCTTCCGACGATTATTCCTATTAGCCTCAGTATCGAGACCTCGTTGTTTACTGTTGACTGCTTCTGGCTGATGATTGCCAAAGAGCGTGAAACAGCTGTTCCAGGATGTCACTCGGTAAACAATTTGGTCTCGCCCATTGTTGAATATTTTTCTTTTGTTTTCACCATTTAAAAACAATAAAGAAATAAATAAATAAGAAAAGTAGTTTTAAGTTCTTTCAGGAACCTCTTGTTTTCTTTTTTATTTAATGGTTTCTTTGGAAGTTAAAAACCTGCCAGTTGCATCTATTACGATTTCTAATAGCTTGCCACTTCAAAGTCGTTCTCGTAATATTCGTGTATGATTTAGGTTGTATCTTTAATATCAATCGTAGAACGCCTTTAATCGTCTACCTTATATTAATAGAAGATTACTCAAATGGCTTTTTGTAGTTTAATGGTTATCCCATGCGAAGGAAACTAATTGTTTTTTGCTATTTTTTTTTTCATTGGGGGAGGTCTGTCGTGAGCACAGTAACAAGACAAGATTTAGTAATTATTGATTTCTCAATTATGGTTTGAAAATTTGATTTACGTTAATGGCTTTTATCATAACGGTAGCGAACTTCTTTTAGAAAAGTTTTCATTAATTGCAATAATGACTGACGAATTTCGTCCATTATTTTTATTTAACTCAGTGTTTTACTGAATAGGGAGAAGTTAGAGGTTGACTCGCCGAAGGAATGTTGCAGGGAAGCCGTAGGAATGGCGGAGCTTTTGTTGTGTTACATCGTCATTTCATGAAATTGATACTTTGCTTTTTTTTTTTTCCTAAATAATCTGAATCCCTCCCTAGTGGACTAGGCCTTGAATATTATTTGTAATACGGCTGAGTGAATGGCTTCCACAAAAAGTCATTATTATTTACTATATTATTTACTAAAATAATAATTTATTTCAATAAATTTGTTTATAACTTTTAACAATTTCAAGCTTATGTATTGTGAGTTGAACCGAAAAGTTTATTCCAAAATTATTTTTTTCTTATTGACAATTTCTTTATTAATCTAATTGAAATAATATAAAGGATATTCTTAGAAAATTATTTTAAAATGGAAGATATTAAAGCGTATTTTCAGCGTGATATTATTTATAATAAGGCAAAAAAAAAAAAAAATGTGTGCCATGTATGGAGAGAATGATTTAACTGTTAAATCGTTCCAGAAGTGGTTTGCAAAATTTAAAGTAGGCGATTTTCTTTATCGATGCACCACGCTCTACCGTCGAAGACGAACTTCGGCTCAACCCCAACATTTTATTGGATTCTTGTGTGAATAAAAATGACCCATATTATAAAGATTACAAATACAAAAAAAAAAAAAAAATCATAATGAAACATATAGAAACCTCTTAGATAAGATTGAATCAAAGAAAGAGAATGGTCTGTTTATCCCTTATTCCCCCACCCCTCTGAAACAAAGCAAGCGATCAAAATAGTCCACGTGCATCACTGTTTTTGTTTTTCCTCATTCAGTTACTGTTTTTCTACTGAGATGGAAATTGCGAGGAAATGTTGTTTTTACTTTTACTAGATCCTTTTTCTTTTTTAGATTTTCATATTAATTACCGTTTAACTTCAGAGGAAAACTCAAAAACATTCACAAAAACGAGGAAGACGATCTGTTTTTATTGCGCGCCTTTTCTTTGCAGATTCCATTTTGTTTTTCTTTTGTTTTTTTTTTCAGTAACGGATTTCAATAAGTAACCTCCAAAGCTGTTTACTGTATGTAACGAATGGTGCTGCATTAATTCCATCATTTAATTTGGATATAATAAATAGATGAACGTGCGGACGATATTCTGAGATTATCGTGTAAAGCCATGGCACTTGACTAAAAAATGAACTTTAAATTACAATTAAAAATGCGCCCTGCTAGTTGCGTCCAGAGTGCTGATTGGACGCAACTAGCAAGGTGCATTTTTAATTGTAATTTAAAGTTAATTTTTTAGTCAAGTCAATTTGGATACTTTTTTGCATTTTGAAATAATATGCTACAGCTGCCGCCATCATTGAATGTTTGCCATTTAAGAAAATCAACATATCACTTACTCTTGCCTGGAAGTCCACGTGACAAACAGTAAATCAAAATATGAGTAAAATTAATCAATAAGTGAAATTGCTATTTAAAATTGGAATTTGCAGTATTAATATGTTATAAGGATTTACAATAATAAGCAACACCACATTCATTCCCAAACAGTTTTATAACAGTTTCAGTTTTCAATAGACGTCACTCGGCCACCTGGAGTGATTAATCCATTAGTAGTTACCACGCCCATTTTAAGTTTAATGAAGTCAACTTTTATTTAATAAGTTTATTTCCTCCCAAATAATGTTTGTTTGACGATTGTAGAATTTAGCCAAAAGAATTCAGCTTTTAATCAATGTTATTACTCACTTCGCTTCTAATTAATATCTCCATTCCCAACTAGATCACATTTTATAAACCGTTTAATTCAAAATCTACAGTAGCTAGAACTATAAAATTTTACGTGCCCACGAAGAAATCCATGTAGAAGTGCACAATCATATTTTCAACATTTAAAACTCTAAATTTTATAAGAATGATTTGTTTTAAAAAAACTTGAAATCAAGTCATAAGAAAGGCCGAAACAAAAACTCCATTAGTTCTGAAACCGAAACAAAACTTTGTAATTTCTAGTAATCTACAGTGTCGTAGCACTAGTCACTTTTTAATACAGTCGGAACTCTATTCATAGGCGGATCCAGGGGGGGGGGGCTAATGGGGGCTATAGCCCCTCCCTTTAGCTGTAAATATAGATTGGATAAAATATGGTATCCAAAGGCTGCTGCCTGATAGACATTAATATTGCCATGATGACGATTTCAATTGCTAATAAAAAGCTGGCGTTTAACGTGCATTTCAGGACACACAGGTATAGTCAGCTCTTCAGAAAAGTTAGCCCCCCCTCCACCCTTTGAAAAATCCTGGATCCGCCCGTGACTCTATTTAACGAAGTCGCTAAATCCCGAAAAAAAGTTCGTTATATGGAAAATTCGTTAAATAGAGATTCACCTTTTAAAATTACTTTAAATTACATAAAACAGATTTAAAATATATGAACAATAAATATTATTAAAAAAAATATTATAAATATTATTAAATACATAAATAATAAATATTATTAATGACATAAAGCATATATTACCACTTGCGTGGGTATGTAGTAATGTATGTATTAGTACTTAAATTTTACTAATAAAGTCTGTTAATTTTGTCTGAGGTTTTTTTTTTTTTTTTTTTGAAAAAGTGTTTTTGCTCATAGTACGTCTCGCATCTTTGCAATGCTCCAAAAACCCCTTCAGGCGTATTTTCTTCGAATTGTAATCCGCATCGGATTGTTTCAAATGATTTTACCATTTCATCATACGAAGGTTTTTTGATTTCTGCATCATGATCATTTCCATTTTCATCATCTTCATCGCAATTCATTGCTGTATTGTTTTTATTTTTCATACTGTCCAAAATATCCGATTCAGTTAGTGTTTCCGAACTTCAAAATCAAGTGAAAGATAATCATCAATCAGCACATCATCGTTAATTTCTTCTTTTTCCCTCAGTTGTATCCACATTTCTTTCATTTCCTCTAAGGGAATATCGTCTTCATCTTCGTCCTCCATACTTGCCGAATTATCATTGTTGACAAAGAATCCAGCTTTGGCTGAAATGCAAAGAATGACAGCGATTGGCGCCTTGTAAAAATATTTCAAGGAAAAAAAAAAAAATAGATACCACGAAAAAGTTCGTTAAATAGAAAATGCACTTCGCTATTTCGAATTTTATTTTACGAAGAAATTAGCAAAATGTTCTTGCTTCCAAAGAAAAGTTCGCAAAATAGAGAAATTCGCAAAATAGAGGTTCGTTAAATAGAGGTCCGACAGTACCTTCAATCTTAACATGTATGCAGATTTATTATGCAAATTTTTCGAAGTGATTTTAACAGTGACCGAGTCTTCTCAAAGGTTTATTTGACCAGATAATCAGTCCAGTCTCCATTGCAATGGAGCAGTGCGAAAACATATAGATTAAAGGACTTTATCCTGACGTTGGTAATGGGTATTTGCAGTCGAAAATTTTTAATTTTTAATAACAAACTTCAATTCAGTGGCGAAATAGTCGGGAGAGTCAAGAAATAAATAAATAAAATATGGAAAACATTAAGAACTGACTACGCTGATTAATACGTGTCTTGTAACGATATAGGGACATTTGGCGCTTGCGCAGATAGTAAACAGTAAACAGTAGATAGTAAAGCGACGTTAAATTATTATTCACGTTCGGCAGCTTCGCCATTTTCATTTATTATTTTTTTATATAGCATATTAAGAAGTAAATTACAAATACAACACAGATTATTCATAGTTATTGGATAAAATATAGAAAAGCAGAAAAAAAAAATGTTTGATAATGAGTTAAAACTTTTTGAGACGAAAATATGCTGGCAATGAGGAAGAGAATTATTATTTTGCATATTTTAATTATTACTGAAAACGAGATTATATATTTTTTTTTTTTAATTATTGAATCTAAGGCGTAGCTTAATACGTATTGTAATATTTATTGTGTCTTTTTAAGCTGATTGTAAAAATTAATTTTAATGATGCTCTTAAAGTGACGGCTAAGCGTCACAGGCTGTTAAGTACGATTTAAATACTGTCGAATTTTGATTGTCGAAATGTCCTTCAGTTTTTATTTTGATTTAGTTTTACGCGCACGAGAAAATGCACTTTCATTGATTTGGACGAGAACATTCGTTTCAAGGTCATTTGTGATTTTAAATTTTAATCTCAAGTCGTCGAATTTTTCTATGGATCTTAAAATGATTGTAATCTTGTAGCTACGGACTAGGGAGATGTAATTTTCAAACATTGTCGATTCAATTGTTGGCGTGGCCCTGATTAGGCCTAACTGCGCTTCAGTCTTTTCCTGCTGGTATTGATTAATCATTTGGAGACCGCGAAAACAGAGAAGTGTTCCCCAATCTACTATCGTACTTTTTTTTTTTTTTCCTTTGTTTGTATTGAAATCAGCGTTGCTTACGAACGGGTTCAACCTCGGACTGCTACAGACAGCAGGGGGATGAGTTCTGACGATGCGCACCCAGGTAAATGGCGTTTCTACGCCGCCGACGACGGCACCTTTCCACTTTTGCCAATTTGCACTCGTACGCTTGTGACGGACATCGTTGTTGGCACTCATTCAGCTTTCGTGGAAGCTACACCCACTGCAGGATGTTCATTGGTGCAGAGCAGGGTGGAGGGCTTTGCGATCACCTGAACGAATCGATACAGCACTCACCTTTTTTACCTTTGGGTGTGTAGGTCTAGTTTTGCGAGATTACAATAGGACAAGGTTTCTGGCCGTTGTCAACCTCTCTGATGTGGGCCCAGCAATGCAAGTTATCGTGTTTGAGTACAACGGTCGGTATTTGCTTCCCCATCTTGTTTTGTACTGTCTGGCAACCCTAAGTTGGCATTGAAAAAAAAAGAAAAAAAAAAAGAAAACGTAATACTTAACAATTTATTAATAAACGTTAAATAATAAATTGTTAGTATTACTAGGGTTAAAGTAGAGATTATGCAACCATTGCAAAAAAAAAAAAAAAAAATTAAAACTATCATGTGCCAACTTAATTAAGTCAGATAGTTACAATATATTCTTTATTTATTTTTTTTATATTTTCTTGAATACAGTAGTCTTTTCATTTTGTCTTCGAACTGAATGGGTCTAGAAAAATCACTTGCTCTTACTATGTATTTTTTTTTTTTTCCTATTAGGGCTATTTTTTGTTTTGTTTCTTTTCATTCCTTTTTAAAGCAAATGAGACGAGAAAGCGAAATAGAATCTGAGAACCTAAATGAAATGAATTGTAAATATTTGCTTACAACGTGCTGATGACGAGAAGTTTCGCAAATTAGGTCAGGTGACTTTAATTTGATTAGTCGCTCACATTGAGAAGGCGGGCGCTGTGTCTTGCAGCTGGTAATTACCTAATGAAGCGATTTTTGCTATATTTGTTTACTGTTTTATTCGTTCTATTGATTTTTTGTTTTTACCTTTAGTCTAAAATAGAGGCTCCAAGGACAGTTGATTGAAAAAGTTTAATAGAACTGTCTTCTCCCTCAGTGAAGAGGGAACAATTCAGTTTATGAAACTCGACCTAAAATCCATCTTTTATTTATTTTTTTATTTATTTACTTGGGTAAGGGTAAAAATAATGGTTGACTAAATATACGAAGTCTTACTTGAACGTTTCACTTGAGCATTTTTCTGTATCGGTTTGTCCACTTGGTCTGTCTGTCTGTGTGCCTCACGCCAAAACGGCTCGACAGATTTCCGTAAAACTTGATACGTAGCTTATTTGCGGCCCAACTTAAGCTAGGGCACATTTTGTTTTGGCCTCCAACCCTTCGTATCTCAAAATGCCGCCTCCCCCAAAATCCCTCGCTAAAACTTCTGATTTCTTTGAAACTTGATTAGCCAGTATTTTTTTTTAAATGGGAGCGGGGCAAGAACAACACAATCACAATCATAAGTTCTCTCGTAAATGTGAGTCGAACCAAATATTAAATATTAATTCGGTTCAGTCGTTTTAGCGGGACGTGCAAACAAGTAGATAAGAAATGTGAAAGTTGAAAACTTTGCAGGCTTAGACAATTAATATTTTTATGTCATTGATATGAAAAAAAAATAATTCAGTCAGTGGATATTACAATTATATTAACCTTGTATTATTTTAATCACTGAAGATTACTGTACTTTTTTTTTTAATTAGAGAATATTCTAGTAGTTTGTAATTTCTTGAGTTCGAAAGCTACTTTAGTAGCTGAATATTTAATTTTTCTGAATATTTAATTTCTGAATATTTAATTTTTAGCCTACTTTCCCGAGGAAGTCAATGTGTTTGCGTGTTCCTTTTAATTATTCCTTTTAACTATTAGTTTAATAGTTTTTAAACTAATGGGTGGATCTTCTTGAAACGTGGCTAACGTATTTACGGTCAAGAGACCATAGCTTTGGCATTTGAACATTTTTTCGTCAAGGTGTGTCCATAGAAATTTGCGCGGGAAATTGACAAAAAAAAAATTCCAAAAATACTTAGAACTTAAACAATGGATTACTATAGGTTGGGAGATTTAGTATAAATGCTGTAAGATATATAGATATCCCGAATAGTAAAAAGATGGATATTAATCCTTTTAGTTCTCGACTAAAATGCTAATTAGTAATCATCGATTGCGCGCGCTTTGGCATATTGAAGCGTATTTAAGATTATTTAACTTTAAGTTCATTCACGGACTTCTTGTGAAGACCGCGAAAAACCAACATCAAAGGTACAACTGTTAATTAAACCATTAAAACAATATTTCTTAAGCGTTTTCCCTTTCAAGAACATTAAAAAAAAAAAATACCTAACGGAGAAGCTCTTCAGATAATTGCAGGGTAATTTTATCTTTGTAGAATTGAATTTCAGACAAATAGAATATTTACAATTCTAATATACGTAGCTGTGGTTATTAATCCATTTTTTTTTCTGATTTGAAACTACGAAGTTACTGCAAATTCGTGGTCCTTTTATGACAGCTTTTGAAGACACTAGTTTAAGAATCACTTCTCTGACGTACTTGGAAGAAATGTTGTGTTGATCCTAACAGGGAAGCCTTCGTTTTGGTGCCTCCACGTTTTCTGTCTATCTTTGCTTTCGTTTAAAACTAGCTGGGGCACGGTACAGTCGCAAACGGCTATTATACTTCCTTTCGTATCATTTGCAGCGCGAGCTTGAATTTAGGTGATCGAATCCTGAAGCAATTGTGAACGACTGGAGTAGGTTTTGTATCAACGTTTCCAAAAGATGCTTTTCCTGAATGCCACGTATCTCCGCATGGCAACAATGATTCTTCTGAAGTGATTGCCATTGTGTGATACGTCATCACGATCATCAACAACAAGTATTTCAGTCTTTCACAGGAGGAAGGTAGATTCTAAGTCCCCCCCCCCCCCGGTCATATCGATACCGAGGTCTTAGAAATATATATATATATGTGTGTAATATAAATGCTGATTTCCCCAATACAAGGTACAGATACATGCATTATGCGATACCACTTTGTTGTCCAGCCATCATTTCGTTAGTTAATATTATAGCGAAACTTACCATTTTGCCATAGAGCGAATCAAACAGATTTTCTCCGTCAATTCCAATATTAATCCTTTGAATTCTCAACTGACATTTAATTAAGCTCTTTCGCTGCTTTTGTATTCATTAAAATGCTTTTATTTCAATTATGTCATATCGTAGTTTCTTGATAAAGCAACTATTTTTTGTTCATTATGCTTTTTTTTTGTTTTTTAATTTTCTTTAATGTTAAAACCTTGATGTACTGTGCTAATTAGCCACACAGCTACAATCCCAAACCCCCTAGTGGTTGAAAGGCAGTAATACTCGCAACAAACGGCCGTTATTTTCGTTGCAAACGACAGTGCCCCGATTAACTAGATGTTCACTTATTGTTTCCGCTTGGATTTCTTGGAAATGTTTACTTTGCATTCGACGATTGGTGTAGATTTTTCCCTTTGAAATTTCGTAAAATCTGAATGGGAAATAATTACCCCGTCATTTACTCTTTGTAAGTTCCTTTTAGTATTACGCAATACATGGCTGATCGACCCAATTAGAAAGAGCAGTTCTTACTCTTGGCCCATTGCCCAAAAAATTCATCATTTCTACACTTGCTGCTTAATAAATACATTTTGATGGTGGATTAGTTGACAACAGCTTTCGTGAATAATTTAATGGAAACAAGTCTATGCAAGTAATTTTTTAGAATTTATTAACACTACGTCGAAGTGTTTACGCTTATTTTTTTTTCTTTTTCTAAAAGCATTGGAATCTAAACAATGGATTCTCTCCTTATCAATACTTCATTATTTTAAACATATGAATGTTAATCCTCTTTTAGTTAATCCATTAATTAGCGCTCGGTTTGAGGTGATTACTTGTAACTCGATTTCTAAAATTTAAGTAAAGTGATTTTATTTATTTATTTATTTTTTTTTCGGAAAACGCGAAATCTATACACAGCAGATATTAGATCCCAATGAAACAATTTCATCATTTTTTCGGTTAATATCTTATTATTTTAAACAATAAAAATATTGAATCCTTAATCCATTCCACGCGATCTGATAACGATTAAAATTAATCATACTTCGGCGATGTAAGTAAATAATTCTGCTTACTTCATTTTTTTCTTCCAGAAATTGCAAAATTTATACTTTTCGTATTCAGCAAACATATTAGAATTTGAAACTAAACGTACGCTTTTCGTTTTTATCGTTTTCACAACTTTAAAAGTTAAAGTTTTAACTTTATCGAATTTCTGGTTTTATCTTAGAATAAATTTAAATATCGAAAGATTGAAGCAACGTATTTTAAAGCTGTAGTTTTTTTTGTTTAACAAAGCTACTTTTTTTTAGGGGAGAAGCGAAAATAGTGCGCCATTGAAAAACTCGGAGACCACCTATTGTTAACTTTGATCTGTTCTTCCGTACGCACGAAACATCTCTGCTTCCACTGGGCCGATATTCGTAAAACTTTTTAAATAGCAAGTTCAGAGAAATTCAAGAATCGTCTACAAATTTCATCCAAATTGGATGAAAATTAATAGCCATAAATTTCATGATAAACTTTCACAGCTATTGCTACGATCACGTAGAACGTATCTCCATCTGTGTCTTATGTCCTGCCTAGGAGACAACGGCAAGCGAACTGTCTAGCGTCACTGCGTACTCAATTACTTAATGGAATTCGCGGCTTCATTAGTGTTAGTTAGGTGGCCATATTAAGTTAGATGGCCATATTAAAGTTGTTCCAATTTTCTTTTTATTTACATTCTTATCAGTTGTTTTTATAACCGAAAAGTTTTAATTATGCATTACAAATAAAGTAGTATTTTTACATATCTTTGTTTAGATTAATTTTAATGGTTATTTAAATCTTCTTTATTGTACATTTATTATACTTAAAAATTATACTAAATAAGATTTTCAACAATAAAAGCTTAGATTGCAGCCTTTCATGTATTATTGAACGTATTATTATTTATTTTCTTTATGTAAACCCATTATGTTTTCTTTTTCTGTCCCTTACTTTCAATGAAATATGCTTTGCAAACATCTCAGATTTAAAATCACAGAAGGCAGTTCTCTGTTTTCCCCCTGTATTTATCTAAACATATGTTCCTTTCTTTCATTCTGTTGTTTTTTTATCTCCCTCCGTTCTCGCCAGACAAACACCAATTTAATCGCAGTGCGTGTTCAATATTTCGATTAAACCTTGTATCGTGACGATTCCTTTTTGTTCCTGTCGTAAAAACGTCTTTCCCAATCGGCAACAGGATTCTTCTCTTAAGATTAAATTCTTGACATTGATCTGCAGAGTGTTTCTATCTTTCTTTTTTTCTTATCTTTAAAAGTAAATATTTAAGCCTATTTCGAAGCATAAAAGCAGTATTCGTTTTACTATTGATTAAAATCTCAGATTGCATTGATAAAGCAACTTCTGTTTTGATTTATGTTGTTATTTTTTTTTTAAAAAAAAAGGATATTTTATATATCATTCTTTTCTTCTTCTTTCTTCGAATTTGGCCGACTATGGACCACGTGAAATAACTCATGATTATTTTTCTACTTTCTTTCTTCTCTTCCAGTATTCTTTCATTCTTTCACTATGTTGTTTCCTTCTTTCTTCCGTCCATTTTGCTCCCGTCTTCTTCTTTGCCTTTTCTTGAAAACCCTTGAATCCCGTGATCTTTTTTCTGAATTCTTCTCTTCTCTCCACCTCTTCTCCATCTATTTTCATTTCTTCCATGTCTTTTCTGACCTCTTTGATCCATGTCATCTGAGTCTTGGGGTTTCTGTCGAAGAAGGTGAATAATCTCTTCGTCAGTCTACCTTCACTCATTCTTTTAATGTGTCCGTAGAAAGCCACTCTTATTTTCCTCATTGTGTCAGTTATTTTTTCTGTTTTTGCGTAGATTTCTTTGTTGTTTCTCAGTTTCCATTTTCCACTTCATATTTTGGTCCCAGGATTTTCCGTAAGATCTTTCTTTCCTTTTTTTCTACCTCGTCTAATTGTCTGGCTGTGTTTAGTGCAAGGCATTCTGAGGCGTAGAGGCCTTCTGGCTTAATGACTGTATTGTAGTGCCTAATTTTAGCGTTTATAGATATGGACTTCTTGTTGTATATATTTTTTGTCAAATGGAATGACAGTTCCATTTTTCTTGCTCTTGCTAGGACCGCTTCTTTGTCAAGGGCGTTTGGTTGAATTATTTCTCCCAGGTATTTGAATTTATTAACCCTCTTGATTTTCCCATACTTTGTTGTGATCTGTCTTGGTGCATCTTTTCTGTTGGTCATGTATTCCGTCTTTTCATAAGATATTTGTAGTCCAGCCTT
>JAFIDM010010028.1:53818020-53842321 GCA_023159025.1 Thereuonema tuberculata | reverse complement strand
GAGAGAACATATTAGTTCTTCTCCATTTTCCATGTAAACCTGATGAAGAAAACTGGAAATGTTTTCGAAATATTGTAGTAAAGATGGTTTTTAGTCTGTGATGTTGGATACCAAAGTTGTTTCAAAATTAATTGAATTGGATGTTTTAACGGAGAGACTCTTGCATCGAACAAACATAAAAACACAAATTGCAAATTTTATAACGTGTGTATTTCAAAACAAAATATACATATGTGAACACAGTGAATTTATTCATTGATAAATTCATAATTGAACAACGACTGTTTCGAGACCGTTCCGATCCCATCGTCAAGTAAATTAATTTTTAGGTAAATATGGACATTTTTTAATTTTATCATTTACTTTCAATTTTTAATTATATTGTATTTATTATGTATTTATCTAACAGATCATTCAGTGTGTTCACATATGTATATTTTGTGATTAAAAACACAACTTTAACGTAATACGAATCATCATATGATTTTCTTTTCTTTAACAAACATTTCAAATTGTGAGGAACTTCAAATTTCAAGTTTTATTGGGGGAAGTGCTACAGTTCTCTAGAAATACATTACCTGCAGTTATCATATTAGTGTTTTTATTTGTTCTTTTCGTTTATTTAAACAAAATCTTAAATAAAACACAACGTATTATCGTCGCGGCCAAAGTTGGACCCGCAAACACATTATCATTGACTAATTTCTCCAGTATCAATGCCGTAAGCTCCGCAGAAAATATCAATCTCAAGTATCAAAAATCTCATATACATCTTCTTCAAATCGACGAGCAACATTAAGAATAATTTCCCTACTTGATTTTTGAGACCTTTACCTCGTCGAAATATTAACTGTTAATCAACGACCGCCATTTTCTCTTACATATGAATGTGACCGACAGGCCAGGACAGGAAAATCTATCATCTGCGTTGCATTCTGGGAGGTTCAAAACTCGTCGCGTCTACTAATAGTAAATAATTCATTAAAAATATAATAGTAGACAAATTTCAGTATCGATTATGAAAGCAAGGACTACGCCTTCTAAATAAATAAATAAATACGACGTAAAGAGTAAGAGAATACTTATTGTAATAATGTTAAAAAAAATATAAAAAATCTTGATGATTTCTCATAAAGTTAAGATTAAATAGTGAATTAAGTAAAATTACTCACTGAAATTCATTGACAGCCAGTCAAGAATTTACTGATAATTGTAATTGAGGGCCAGGCTTTTAAGGTATAGCGTTTTGGAAGACAGTTATCTTTGTAATCAGTATGATATCCCAACAATTTTATTAATAAACATATTAAGGTTGAGACCAATGTTTACTAGTGACACCTCAAAACAGCTCCTTCACGCTTAGTTGGCGATCATCAGTTGAGAGTGATCACCCTTAAACAACAAGGTCTCAACACGGAGGTAATTGAAGTAAGTGGCACAAGCAAGAAAAGTGACCCTCCACAAATCTAAACTAAAAGCAAAAATACACATTAAAAATAAAATAAAGAAAATTCTCAATGAAATTTCTATGCTCTTTTAAACAAAATATCACCTTCGTATTGATACCTTGTTGTTTGCTGTGCCACTCTCCTGATGATCGCCAATTAAGCGCGAAACAGTTGTTTTGAGATGACACTGGTCTCAACCTTAAGTGTGTTTACGCTTTTTTAGGCGCTTTTTCTTTGTTTAAATGCACTTAAGAATTTCATTGAGGCTGGCGGAGGTCAGCACATGAATTTTCTTTATTTTATTTTTAATGTGTATTTTTGCTTTTAGTTTAGATTTGTGGAGGGTTACATTTCTTCCTATTGGCAAGTTTATTAATACATGTATTATACTGAATTTTTTATCTTTTGCTTTATTAAGTTAAAGATAAAAAAGGAATCCTGTTTTGAAATATGGGAATAATTAGTTCCTTTTTGCGCCATTTTCAACTTGCTGTTGGTATTCCGACACAGGAGACTCAATGTACGTTGGCTTCTTTTTCTTCATCTTGTATATAGAATGTTAAGCTCTATGTTAGCGTTAACTTGTTATACACCTCACGACTTTTTAGCCTACTTATAGGAAACGTATAAGTGTGTGTTCCCTATAAACTTTTGAATTGCCGGATGGATCTTCTTGAAATGTAGTATGCATATTCGAGGACTAAGAACCATCTAACTTTTGAAATGTTTTCCAAATGGGACCCTTTTGCGAAATTAGCACGACAAAATTCGAAAAATAAACTATTGGAATCTAAAGAAAAATGATTTCTATGCTATTTATGTTAATACTTCATTGTCTTAAATAATGAGTCCTTAACCCAAATTCACATTACAGTGCTCGCACTTAAAGTTGAAACTCCCAGAATGCAAAGCAGATTATAGATTGTCCTTTCCTGGCCGTTCGCCAACATTCAAATAGAAGAGGTCGCTTCTCTTCTATTTCAATATTAGCAAACGGCCAGGAAAGTATAATCTATAATCTGCTTTGCATTCTGGGAGTTTCAACTTTGAGCGCGAGCACTGTAAGTCCTTAACCCATACCACATGGTTTGATACAATTAAAATTAATCCTGTTTAGACCATTTAATTAAATATTACGGATTTAATTCTTTTTTTTTTTGCAGAAAATGGAAAATTTGTACAGTTTGTATTGAGTAGATGTATAATTGAATGTAAATACAGTAGAGTCCCGATTATCCGAGTTAATGTGGACCAAGACTATAACGGATAACCGAAAAACTCGGTTAAAGCGAAAATTGTAAATAAAATAAAAATCGTGTAGGTTTAAATGTATATTTTAACAAATACAAAAAAAGTTATACAGATACACCACATGCAATTCATATTGTTACGATAATTAAAGAGTTCTTTTACTTAAAAAAGTCCTTAATTGTCTTTAGTTTTAAGTTTCCAGATGCATTCGAACATGCTAATATTGTTACTCTTTCTTTACTTTTCTTGTACCCCGGAGCTGACCTTTCATCCTTTGCCGCAAGAGTTTTTGAAGGCAACATTCTAAAGTTCGGTTTTTTTTCGGTAGTTTTAAAAATGTAAAAAATGTAGAACCAAAAAAAAAAAATCCTAAAAATATTTGATAGCGGCCTAAAAATATTAAAGCGGAAACTCGGATAATGGGGGTTTTACTGTATAGGCATTTTTATCTTGTTGACGACTTAAGAAAACAGCAACAATATAGCAGTAATATTTTAAGGAATTAGGCTTTTAAGTTCTTTCGAATTTCTTGTTAAAATATTTTCCTCTTTGTTTTCGTTTTCTTTAAAGGATTATTTTTGGCGCGTTTTTGGGTCACGTGTATGGATTAGTGTTGCACCTGTATAGCCCCGGCTCTGCTAGTAAGAAACGATAGTTCATTTGAGTTTATCTTTAATAAATGTACAGTAATTGTAGATGCACTGGGTTAAGTAATGTAAGGGCTCAAGTAAAGATTTGGGTACCAGCCAATCAGAAGCGATCTGCCATTCACTGCTTAACGGCTATTTCTCATTGTGCAGTGACGCACCTTTTAGCAAATATAGGCGTAGCCGTACCCGAATCTGAACTTTAACCAATGTAGGATATTCCAATGAAGACATAATGTTTCTAACTGTTTAAGAGTTATTAAAGTTCGTAATCGGCAGCGAATATTCAGTCATGACTCGCTGCAGGACATGTAATGACGTAATTGAAATTATTTCTTATTTAAAACCTATTTACAAGTTATTTTACCGTTTCATAGGAATCTACATTAGGATGACAATCAGATAGTAGTCTTATTTAGGAATAAAATTCTGCATTTTTCCAAGTTTACATTCAAATTCAGTCAGTATTACTGGTAGATACCCTTTTCGAATATTTATTGCCTGACGTTATCATTTAAAACATCATTATATGACGCTAAGAAAACAATATTTCTACAAATAATTGGATGTATATAAATATAGGCTAAAACGGAGAATACGGTACTGCCAATAACAGTTTTCGTAAGGATACATCCGCGCAGGGATACATGATGGTGCGTACTGTTATCTCAAATCGCAGTTAGCCAGATGAGGGTTAGTTTTTCTAGTAAAAGATCGGGTAGTTTTTTACGAAATCTCACCTTTGCAATTAGGGCTAATTTAAAGTTTTTTGGAAGAAACGATTCGTTATTAAGAATCGTATTAAGAATAAAAGTGATGGAAAACCCCGGGTTTTTTTCATAGTTTTTAAAAAATTTCGAGATTTTCTTGGAACTATTTCACGGGAAGCGGATGTGCACATTTTCAAGGCAAAAGCTTGTAGCGCCGTTTTGAAGCGGGCAAAAAAAACACCTTGCGGAAAGATTGTTCGTTTGTAAATAAAAAAAAAAAAATTCCCATGCAGTTAACTGTAGGTTAGGTTAAGTTAGGTACAGTACCCTGCAGGATGTTTCGTTTGGAAAAACGCCCGAAAAAATTAATTTCCGTTTTGGAATAACTCTCGCTTTCCCAAATGCTTCTAAGACCGCCATTTTCATTGTTTTATATGTCTGCTTCCGCAAAACAGTCCAGCTTTAAATTCAAATTTTCTTAAAAACTAACAAAAAAAACCCGAGGTTTTCCATCACTTTTATTTCTACGATGTCGTAAAGAATCGTTTTCTTCCAAAAACAATTAAATTAGCTCTAATTCCACAGGTGAGATTTCGTTAAATATTACCGAAATTCCTTACAACTCCACTGCCAAAGCCTTATAATGTTCATGAGTTCTATTTTGTTTATTAATGTAAATGAAAAAAAAATAAAAAAAATGTTTGAACGGTGTAATGATTAATACTTTTTTTACGTAAATGTTGTCACGCGATCTTTCAAAATAATATTAACCAACGGAAAGTGCAGGATAAAATAAAATTGGATTAAAAATACACTGGTTAAAAATTCTAAAAAAAAAACTGGAATATTGCGACAGCCATTTTGCCTTTCCTAACGGCAAAAAATCAGAAAACTAATTTATTTTAATTGTCGAAATTACATTCTGTTATTAATTTTATAATGTAGTTAACAAATCACGGATTGTTTTCATTGCACGTGAAAATCAATGCAACAATTTCTTGGAAGAACGACTTTCAAAAACATTTCTTGGCAATTAAGATTAGATGTTACGATCGACTCTTAAGGCCAAGCATTTTCAAAGCATAGGTACAACTGAAAATAAAGAATCCACTGCCTGCTGTAAGTTTCGTGTGTTTAATAACAAACATTCGCTCATAAATGGATTATTCTTTAAACCTCAAGTTGATTCTTGTAAGATACAGAACTTACTGATTATGTTCTGTAATGCATTTACTGTTGTAAGCCACATTAAATCAGTTTAATACCTGAAATGTAGATTTTAGTACTTAATTTTAACTCATATATTTAAAATTGAAATTATTCAGACACTGAAAAATACTCTTACTTAGCCTTTTTCTAATAAAACAATACAACAAGCTATTTAATTATGTTTTATTTTATTTTTTTTAAATAAAAAAATTATTTAATAAAAGCATATTACATAAATGTTAATCATATATTTTAATATAAAATACTCTGATAAGATGAACTGTGTAAATTCTTTATGAATTAAGTAACGTGAATTACTTTGATTTTTTTTTTTTTTTTTTTTTTAAACTTAAACAAACTTTTTTTTAAAGTTTTTTATTATTTTTTTTATTCACAGATGATGAAGAAGATGATCAAACCTCAGGAGTTACCGAATTACCCGAAGCAGTTCAGCACAGGATTGTTTACATTAATAGGCCACAACCACAGAAGAAATGCTCTAACAAAATTAGGTATACTTATTCAGCTCTCCCTCCTTTTATTTTACTTAACAGCCATATTAAAATAAATAACTGTTTTTCAATACTTCATTTTTAGAATAGTCCATCGTATACTTGCATTCTTCTTCTATTCTTAATAACTAATATTTAAGTAAATATGGTTTGTTCATCTTGAGATGATGCTAATATAAATGAAAAGAAGATATGATTGTTCTACTGCTCGTGCTCCAATTCAGATGAGAATAAGGACAGTTGCTGTTAAACTTCAAAATGAGATTAAGAGTTAAAGGATACTGAACAATACTTTTAAATTTATTTGTTTGGGAAAATGAAAATATTACAGAATGGGAACATTTATATTAGCTTGAGAAGAAGGGTTAACTGAGATTGTAAGGTGTTACTCTGCATTCTGAAGAAGCTCAGTTTAATTCCTTACTGTGCTCGAAATGTTTCTCAGCCTGTTTCTGATCTCCTAGGGATTACTTCTTTGACAAAGGGTATCAGCTTTTAACAGTGGACTGGCTGTGAGATTTTTGTCTCCTTTGCCTTATGATCACAGGAGACATTCTTCATGTCTACTCGTGTGCGAATATAATGATACTTTCACCTTTAAATATGATTAAGAACTGTAATATTCATTTCAGTAGAAGTTTGCGGAAGTCCTAGGGAGCAGGATATTTTGAAGCTCTTAACAAAGTTAAGTGTCTGACAGCTGGCCTATTTGGCCATTGGGATCGCCAGGAGGTAGTTAGGCGAGCCAACATTTGAAGCTCTTAGCAGGAACAAAATAATTAGCATCACTCTAGTTGGGATTGTAAATTAAGTTACGTGGTCTGACTATCGTTAAATCCATCTGTGATCTACTTCAGAACCATTTGGAGTAAGGAGCCATATTGTTTTCACCTATAAAATTGGTTAAACTCCCAAATTTTTAGGATTTAATATCCTAAGAATATACAGGCGATCACCAGGTTACGAGCGACCCAACTTATGGCATTCCACATTAACGAACAGTCTCCCAAGGCTCCCTATAAGGATAATTTATAATTAAATTATGAAATTAATAATTCGGGAAATAGTTTCTTCTGCGCATTTAAACAACCCTCTTGGCATAAACAGTTTGTTGGCACAGCATCTTTTATTGAAATATTTTGTATGAGTTTGTTTGAATTAAAAGAACACAATAGTTTCTGTAACTTATTATTATTATTATTATTATTATTATTTTTATTAAGTATTATTATTGTATTACACTGTGTTATTATTACCACATGTGAGCCATTATAGTATTGTTATTATTATTATTATTATTATTTATTATTACTATTACTATATATGCACTGTTCATCAGGGATTCGAGTTACATACAGATCCGACTTAAAGACGTTCTCAGGAACGTATCTCGTTCATAATCCGGGGACCACCTTGTATGTGGTTTCTTTTTTTTTGTTGTGACAAGATTGTCTGTTTTTTAGGAATGAAAAGTTAGGACTTTTTATAACAACTGTGGTTGATGCTAAGGAAGTTCTTTCTGTATCTTACCTTTGTTAATCTTCTTGAATGGTAATCCCTATGAGTTTACAAAGGATTTCTTATCTCCATGATTAATGACTTCCCTAATTTATCATAGCGTCTTGTTCCCTTACATGAAAAATGAATCTTCTGTCAGATAAAGAATCATGTTTGCAATTATTCAATAAAGAAGATTACATGAAAGGTTGGAAATTTTCAACTAATTATTTAATACGAAGTAATCAAGAAAGCATAATGAAAAGGAAAATTATGTCTTGTGATATCCAAACAAAATTAATTTAAAACAGGGAAACTTTTGTAGCCAGTGTGCTTCTTGGGGAAATTAGAAAGGTATTAGAAAAAAATCGCTTTACACACTACCAGATTTAGCTTTAAATAGAACAAAGATTTCATTGGTAAACAGCCAGTAACAAATTATTAAAATAGAGAGAGTAAAAATGCTGGTGATTCTCAGAGGGCAATTCTAAAGTTTCTCTAAGCTGTGAAATTTTAGATGTTATGATTTTGCTTTGTTTAAATTGACAACAAGTGGATGATTGTTTGCAAATCTTGAGATCCACATGCATCTTGTGAGCTTGTGAGCTCTTGTGAGCTGAAAAGGAGGATTGCTTTTAATGTAGGGGGGGAAAAGAGCTTGAGAAAAAAACCGTATAAGTTGAGGTTTTGAAATGTTGTTTTATTGGGGATTTTTAATTTCTAATTGTAAATAGGTGTCTGAGTAGTGTTTTTTTAAATAATTAACACGACACGTTAAAAATTGTTTATTGTGAGCTGTAACAAAACTGATCTCCTGTTGAGGAACAGCACGGTTTTCAAATCAACTATGGGTAACCTTTAAGGTAACTAAACTTGGTGAAATGAGATTTGGCCTAATTTGAATGAGGATAAGGAATATATGAATTTCAGCCCTCATCTTAAAGACTAGATCAAAAAGAGAGCTCTATCAGTGGATTGTCGACTTGATTGACACAAATTCAATCAACCACAACAATCTGCAGCTTCCTCCTTTTCCTGTGAATACCTTTATAAAACTGCATGATCTTGGCTTTCATCCATCTGCAGTTGATGATGAGTGTTCCTTAGCCCCCAGAAGCACAGATTTTTTTTTCTAATATCACCTGGTTGATAAAATGATAAAATATGCACTAAACCTATCTTGGTAGAGCCAATATCAAAGGACTGCACATCTTGCAGCAATTCCATGGAAGAAACTCCTGCAAAAGATTTATTTTCAATGCTGATTAATGTATATTTCTGTTTAAAATCAAAACTTACATTTGTTATTACTAAAATATATTGGATCTGAACTTCAAAGCACCCAGCAAAAACACCTGCTCTTATTGAAGGAAAACTTCAAATGAAAGCATTTATATTCCATAATGCTACTATAAATGTTCAATATGTGATAATTTCTCATTTCAAGCACTACTGTGTTGTTGTTAGCAACAAAGGTTGAGAATCACGCCACTAAATGTAGGAATAAAATGAAATATCATTGACTAAATTTCATCTCTACCTAATTAAAAAGCTCCTGAGAATTTCAGAAAGAATTGGAATAGCAGTAATTTTAGTAAAGAAATATTAATACAAGTAACAAGATTATGTTAAAATTTTAGGGTACCATTATACAGGTCGTTTCTGACTGACTGGAGGCCAACAGAGAGAAATGCTCCCAACAGGATGAAATTGAGATTGAAAGACAAATCAAACTCAGAGAACAGGTTCTTTCCTATTTGAAAGGATGAACCCCAGTCACTGAGTGAAGGATAATCGAGTCAAAAAAATTATTCATCCCCTCCAGAAATTACACTCTGCTTCTCTATCCCACATATAAGCACACACACTAGAACAAACAACAATATCAATATTTAAAAAATTTGAATTTCACGTAAATATTTCTTCACATCAACACATTATCTTTAAAAAACCTTTTATATCTGTGATATTTCGCATTCTTTGAGCAAGAGTGCGTCCTCAGACGGTTAGGGATAAGCTTTAATAACCCATTCCCTAATGCACAGAATTCATGACAAATGATAGAATTTTACAGTGATATATTACATTTTTTGTTAAAAAAACAAAGGGAAGGTAATGCATCATTAATGCCATTAATGCCACATTACTACCAAATTACAATATAATGGGAACATTAAATTTTTGATAAAAAACAAAGGGAAGGATTGAAGTAATAATAATGATGTATTACCTTCCTTTTGTTTTTTAACAAAAAATGTAATATATCACTGTAAAATTCTATCATTTGTCATGAATTCTTTGTATTAGAGAATGGGTTATTAAAGCTTATCCCTAACTATCTGATGAAGCAATCTTGCTCAAAGAATGCGAAATATCACGGATATAAAAGGTTTTTAAAGATAATGTGTTGATGTGAAGAAATAATATCAATATTATTTTCAACTTTTGAGTTAAATTAGTAGCATTGGCTTCCCCTGCAAGCATGATGATAATGAAAGCCTGCCAGACAAGGCAAAGAAGCTACAGAAAAATGAAAAGGGGGACAATAGACTTTTTTAATGAGCAGAGATCAGATTTCCATTTGCGGGCTAGTTGCTTTGAATGAGTAAGGAAAGAAAGCAAAATGGGAGATAATGTTATTATCTTCGGCGCTTTATTTTTTATGTAAAAAAAAAAGAAAAAGCAATTTTAAGACATACTTGGGAATCCATAAAATCAAAATGACTTCACTTTGTTAAAGAGAAGAGTTAGTAATGCAGTTAAGAAGTGTTTTTTAAGTAAAAGATAGATGTTGAATGTGTTCATAAAGAGTTCAGAAATACTAATTTAAAATTGTATGAATGTTTGTAGAAAGGAAAAAATAGAAAAAGAAAAAAAACAGTATCTTGGACAATGGGGTTAAGGAGACTTTAAAATCTAATTGAGCAAAAAGAGTGATTGGTTAATTGTTAAACAATCAAAATGTTGGGAGAAAATGCTAATGGGAAAAGAAGATAATTAACAATTAAGATAACTCTGTTGTTTTTGACATCTTGTTTACAATTATTGTGTGTTTTTTTTTTTTTTGTTTTGGAGTTGCCATTTTACAGAAAAGAATAATTTTCAATATTGTATAATAACTAATGAAAAACCTTACAAATATTATAAATGTTTAGATAAATGGCCAGGAGTTTAATGGCAGGGAAAGGAGATTATTTTTGATTTACATCTGATAAGTTTTAATTAAATAAAGAAAATGGTAAGAATATTGTATGAGCAGATATGTTTCCCTGCAATATTTCATCAATATTTTAGTTTTACAAATAAAGTTGTTTTTTAAAAAATCCTAGGTTGTACTTCAAGTAATCTGAAATTAGTCATAAAATATCCAGTATATGTTTTTTTGTAAATTGTTGTGAATCATTTGAATTCAAAAAGAAACCAAATTAAAACAACAGATGAATCTATAATGTCTTAATCTAAAGCTTTACTAATGTCTGATTTGCTTTTTATGTTTTTGTGAAAAATCTGTTGCCCTTCGGTATTCTATCAATTGTAAACATTACTATAATTTCTTCATAAGAAAGATTTTTTTTTTTAACTAGTAGGATTAAGCTAAACGTACTCTGTTCTGCCAACAGTATTTAATAAAGTATGAGGATATTTCATCAGTATTGTAAAAGTATCTCAAACTTTTTTTATATTCACAACTACAATAATCTTAATATTAATGTAGAAGATGGGTTGGACATAAACCTAGCACCGCTACCTAAGGTCTATTTGTACTTCCCCCAACCTTAATCCCCAAAGAAACCAGTAGCTACGGCAAATGCCAATAGTTTAATTATAGGGACCATAAACAAATCCTTTGGTTCTAAAAAGAAAGATCCTAGGATTTTATGTCTTAAGGGCTGTGAAATACTCAGTTACACAAGATGTGCGAAGAAGTCTCATCTTCTGATTGATAACTCCTACAAACAGGGTTGTCTTTAAGGTTCAAAAGCCATAGATGCTTGTTAAGACGACAGTGTCCAGTAAGTAGACCAACAACAATATCGAGTTCCTTTTTTCCATAACACTAAAAGTTTGGAGGCACGTTTGTTACTAGGTTCCTTGATTAGCATCTTGGCTTGTCTTTGACCTTCAAGCCTGTGTCATGACTTAAGCTGTAAAGCTCTCATTTTCTTCAGAAAAATCTTTTTAAATCATATTATTGGGTAAACCAATAACAGGTTCTGGACCTATGAAGGTCAACTCCGAGCCTATCTTAGCAAAAGAATCGATTTTCTTATTGCCCTCACACCACTGTGTCATGGCACCCAAAAAAAGATGAACTTTATTGTTTTGTGCCAGTAAGGACAGAGCTTTGAAGCAATCAAAAACAATCTTAGAAGTAATGCAGCACTGATTCAAAGCATTCAGTGCTGCTTAGCTATCAGAAAAAATGTAAACATTCTTATTTCTGATATTTCTGTCCAAACAGATACTGGTACAAGCAAGAATTGCAAAGATTTCTGCTTGAAAGACAGTAGTAAAATTACCTAGGCTATATGAGAAGCCATATTTACCTGTTTGATAATACACACCTCCATACACCAAACAGAATCACCTGTAAGTGCAGGAATAGATCCATTATCCCACTCAGAACTACTTGGAAAGTATACGCTGAACGGTCTCTTGAAAAATAAAAGGGAATCATTTTGTCAGTAGTCATTTGCAAAACAGATTCCTGACCAGAATGCTGTGTGTAGAGCTTTGTATAGCTGCTTACTGAAGGGGCTTACACCATTATAGTAAGGAATCTTAAGCCTAATAGCTCCTAATGTGGCTTCATCTCAATGTGTAAATGTAGTGGCAAGAACCCCAGTAGCAATTCAACTGCAGCTGTAGGTGCAGTTCTCATTGCCCCTGTGATACCTATGCACGCTGTCCTCTGAAGTTTATTAAGCTTGCTTTGAGCTTGACCCTAAGCCTAGCTTTTAAACTTGACCCTAGGCCACCATACCACAGCGGCATATGTGAGAATAGGTCTAAAGATCATAGTATAAATCCAGTGCATAACTTTTGGGGTAATACCCCAGGCTTTTCCAATAAAACCCTGACAAGACCAAAAAATTCTTTTAGCTTTCATAATCGAGTGCTCCAAATGCTGTCTCCAAGTCATTCTTTGGTCAAGTATAACACCCAAGTACTTGACGTCCAAAAAGATGGTTAGCTTTCTATCAAAGAAAGTAAGAGCTTGCAATTCGTACAAGTTCTTTTTCCTTGTGAAAGGTGTCAAGATCGTCTTCTGTCTAGATTGACTGATAGACCTATCTTCCTACACCACCTTTCAACCAGTAACAGAACATCCTGCATAATTTCTGATACTGTTTTAGGGGATTTACCTCTAACGATTATTGAGATGTCATCTGCATATTCAAAGCAGCCACACCCAAACTCCCCAAGATACATCAGCAGTTCATCCATCACAAGGCACTACAGCAAAGAAGAGAGAACCCCTTCCTATGGGCAATCCCTATTGGTAGCTACTGCTAAGGTGTCCCTGAGCAGTGAGGATACGACCACACGTCCACTTAGAATTAATCTCGACTTAAGGCAGAGTTGATTCAATGGTTATGAATGGCTACTTCAATAGCTTCTACCAAGATTTTACCAAAGGCCCCCTCAATGTCCATGAAAACAGTTAAAGCAATTTCTTTAGGCCCAAGGGCTTTCTCCAAATATGTTATCATATGATGAAGAGCCGTTTCAGTCGATTTACCTTGTTGATAGGCAATTTGATGACTGGCAAGAGGATGTGACACAAGAATCTCATCTCTTATGTATATATCTACCAACTTCTCTAAGGATTTGATAGGTAAGGCTGATAGGTCGATAAGCTTTAGCTTCCATATAACTTGGTCTGCGAGGTTTAGGAATGAAGATAGCTGTGGTTTGTCTACATTGCAATGGGAGATACCCTAGTGCTATACTTGCCCTAAAAATCTGGCAGAGAGGCGGTGTAATGATATCCAAACCTTCTTGTAGATGTACTTGAATAATACTGTCTATACCTGGGGCTTTAAAAGGTTTAAACATAGAAGTAGCCTATTTGATCTTAGAGTATTTGACAATACTTTTAGACACACCAGTCTGTACGGTTACTTCTGAGCGAATTCAGACCCGACTGGTGTATGTCCTCAGTGTTGATTTCTCTAGATTCTGGAAAGTGTACTCCTATCATATCTGTTAGTGTTTCTTTTCCAGCTTTTGGGTAACTACCATTTTTTAAGTTTTATAGTATTTAGTTGGTTATAGTTACCTTTATCTAAAATTTGTACAAGTTTAACAGTACTGGAGATGTCTGATATATCTTCACAGAATTTTCTCCATGATATCTTTTTAGCCTCTCTAATGGCCTTTTTGTAACAAGTAAGTGTGTTTTTGTAAACTTCCCACTCACCTGTCTTTTTTTGCTTTATTAAAAAGCCTTCGTGTTTTGTATCTTAGATTGCTAAGTTCTTTATTCCACCAAGGACCATGTCTTGGCAAACTAGCAACCTTGACTGGATAATTTTGGTGATAAGAACTGAGAATAGCTTGTTGCAACTGGTCAACCGCTAACTCAATAACTAACAACGAGTGTATGTTAAAGCCCATACCTACTGTAAGTATTTCCAGATCCTCTCTGAAGCCAATTGTCTTTCTAGGGTTCCTAGGAAATACCATTTGTTGTCTTTGACCTGCAACATTAAAGCAAATATACCTATGATCTGAAAGAGAAAGTTCATTAGATACATGCCAATTGTTAATAGAACAAAGTAAATTAACAGAATAGAGTGTAAGATAAATGACTTCACTCCTATTACTTTCAATGAAAGTAGGTTCATTGCCTTTATTTAAAACATGTAATTTAGTACTTCCCAATACTCCATGAGGTTTTCTCCTCGTTGATTTCAATCAGTGGTTCCCCAGGCAACTTGTTGAGCATTGGCATCACACCAATGATGAGTGGTGTTCCATTGCTTTCACAGTGGTTTATAAGATTCCTTAACTTCATAGGAGGAAAGTTATCATTCTCCTCATAAGGAAAGTATGCTGAGACAACAAAGAGTTCACTAACTTTATTTCCTGTTAGAACAAGTTTGACTGCAGTTGTGTCGCTTGAGAAAAATTCTGTAAGGGGTAAGATGTTTATGCCTTTCCTGACCAAAATACAGGTTCTCATATTGTCACAGGTAGTGTCATAGCCTGATGACCAACCTGATCTTGGTAATCCTAAAATATTATCTTTGTAAATCCAAGGTTCCTGGATAACGGCTAAATCAACGTTATCCTCAGCCAGTCTGTGGCACAAGACTTCCGAGGCAAACCGGCTGTGGTGAAGATTGATCTGAATGCAGTTCAACATGGTTGTGGTAACAATGGGGAATCAAAGGTTGGGAATGAAACGGTTAAGTGCTTTCCTCACTGTGGGTGTTGGAATGTGACACTCAATCAGAGAGATCCCCACCGTCATCCATCTCTACCATTTCCATGTTTTCAGATAAGACTGATCCCATGTCCAGTTTCCCTGTCATCACTTCCATAGTTGTTTCTTCCTGATCTTCTATCATAGTAGGTGTGAAGCAACTATCCGACTCCTTAGATGTGGAGGGCTTAGGTGCTGAGATATTAACCTCTGGTTTCACACTTTCTGGGTCATATAGGATCTTAAAGATTCCTTTATCGACCCCGGTGTGTGCTAAACATTTTGCCTCAATGATAGCGCTGGCAGATTCCCTGTCTACCTGGAAGATCCATCTTAAAGCTCGAGGGTCTGAGATGCGATTCAATACCCGCCAACAATTGGTGTTTAACTTCTTGTTGTAGGTGTTGAATCTACACAATAGGACAGCTGAATTGGTTGTCCAGATGTCTTTTGTTTTAAAAGCGACCTTGACAGGTTTGGGCAGGTCACTGGCTTTCAGAACTCTGAGCCTCGTGCCTTGCAGAACACTGTCATTGTTGTTAAAGGCTCCTGCAAACCATTGTGCAGTTGCCTGATCTTCACACAGATAAAATTGCCCCCCTCCATTTAGATTAAAATTCTTCTCTAGTGGTAGAGGTTCCCCTTTTGGGGTCCCATCTACCTACCTAAGAAGGTCCATTTGGATGGTGCCTATCTCACTGCTGTCCAGTTTCTCATTGGGGAATTTTTTCTTGATGACGGCCATCTTAATGTTAGAGATGGCCTCACTGTAAGTTCAAGGTTTGGTTCCCTGCCTAGGTTTCTTCGGAGGGCCCTATACATTCAGAGGTGAAGGTGTGGAAATGTCTGAACGCTGTCTTTTTTTAGCTTCCATAAGAAGTATTTGCTTGCTTTCAGCTGTACAACCTGCTTGCCTCTGCAATTTCCTCCTCATGTTTCTTCTGGCTGTTTTGGACAAGCCGCCCAGACGCATTCTGCTAATATTTGAAGCAGTATGTTTGATTTCCTTAGCTCCTGAAGATAACTCAGAACTGCCTATTATGTTCGTGGAGCTAGGTTTATTACCTTTTTGTTGGGAGATCCCAGAACTGCTGTTTCCTTCCGTAGGTTCAGCTATCATGGTAGCTGCTGTTGGTTGGGTACTTCCTGAATGCAACCCTAAACCTTGTTTTTTTTTTTTTATTTTTTTTTTTTTTCATTTATATCCCACGAGACAGGGGGAATTAAAGGTCATCACTTGGTAATCCCCTAATCCAAGTGGAAGGCTATGATACGATGGGTTTTCGCCTGGTGCTCCAAAGGGATCGTTTACGGCACAACATCTTTCTCTACCCTTGTACCATACAGTTCTCGGCACGATACCTCCCACTTTAACTTGGGTAGAATCATAGCCCCGTTAGCCTGCATGTTTCAGGACCTCCAACTGAGAGCTCATTACTACAGCTGTTCCACCCTCTAGGGCAAGGACATGGGATTGGAAATTTTAGATGGCTTCATAACTACAAAGTGATGAAGGTTTTTTTTTTTTTACTCTGACATTATGCAGAGTCAATTAATTATCAGAAAGCTTAATTTCAGTATAGTGTAATATAAATGATAACAATGAAGACCTAGGCAAAAAAAAAAAAAAAGATATATAACAGAAGCATTATTACAAAATAAATAAATCAAAAACAAACGTTCCAATCGTCCAAAAAATTAAAGAAATTTAAAGAAGTCTTCAAGGATCTTCAATTTGGACCATTTCTTTAATTTTTTGGATGATTGGAACGTTTGTTGTTGATATATAACAGAAGTTTGCCAATAAGAAAATGTTTTTATTTTTGCAAGTGTTTGAATAGTAAGTATAATTATGGACAAAGATTACAACACCATAATGATGAAGAAACTGCTCAGTATGTTTTTGGGTTGTAAGGAACTGGTGTAGATCTATTTTTACAGAAGTGCAGCAATAGTTATTACAATTAAGAAAGTAATTCGAAGTAATAAAATATTTTATTGTACCTTATAATTCAGAATGGAGGAATATCATGAATATATTTGACAAAATAAGTAAAATCGAAGTCCGTTCATTGTAGAACTGATAAGAAAAATAGAATTGTAAAATCAATTTGTCCAATTTTTGTGAAACTTTCCAGATTCATTTAAATGATGATTGACTCCAACAACATTTTGACAAGTTCCTCAACAATCTCTTTTGGAAGTTTAGTTTCAACCTCAGACTTCACTATTATATGAGGGGGGTTCTCTATCCGGAATTTTTGAAATAGCGGGAAAAGAAGAAAATGTGGCGATTGCACTGCACCTTCATTTCTCCATGTAGTCAACCTCTACCTATTGACACTTGACCTATTAATGTGGCAGCAGCGTAGAAATCTTTGGGACGATCTTCTTCCTGATGATATGGCCTCTCTCAAACTCCATGAGTTGTTCATACTGATGTCTAAGGCGTCTTCGCGGCATGTTGATCAGTGTATTTAATTTTTTTTTTTTTTTCATTTTTTTCCTGACCTCAGTTGAAATTTGCAAAAACATAAACTGGATGATGTGTTAAATATAAATACTTTATCATAGTTATATCCATATTTCATCTGTTTTTAATTCTTGGTTTTTAAATGTTATAATTTGTGTTCTTGTAATTCAAGTAATTCTTGTTATATATCAATATAAAAGAATATTGTAGGCTAGGGGATATAAGCCCTAGTGATATTTGATGATTGAACTTAAAGCTGCCTTGTCTTATTTCCTCACTTTAAAGCAAGAGTTTTCAAATCATTCTTTCTCAATGAATGAGTTGAAAACATTTGTTTCTCTTGTAATCTTTCTACTTCACTCTCCTTTTGACATACATGGATAACCTATTTATTGATTCTAAAGATTTCTGCAACTTAACGAAAATCAAATTTTTAGGTGAAAAGAATAAGATGTTACTTAGAGCTTAGAAATTTCAAGCCTCTTAAGATTATCCAACCTAAATGATAAATACATAATTCATTTCATTCTGCAGATTCTTTTTATTTTTAATATTAATTAAAATATATTAATTTAAATTTATAACATTATTAATTTAAAATATTTATTTATTTTTATCTTTTTATTTTTTCAGCACTGCCAAATACAACCTGATATCATTTATTCCAAAGTTTTTATTTGAACAATTTCGAAGATATTCAAATATTTTTTTCTTATTTATTGCCTTATTGCAGGTAAGATATAACTTTCTTTATTTGAATTATTATTTAAAATATAAAGACCTACTAATGTTTGACGCTATATAGGATTTAATATATGTATATAAATCAGATATATTTTTTTTTTTTAATTCTAAGATCATGGCTGAGTTTAAAGAGAGCTGTTTCAGGATCAATATGTTTTATCAGCCAAACAAACATGATCTAGAATTAGCCGGGAGTGGTTCTGCATGTGTAGAAATTAAAATTCTGAAAAATATAGTCACATTAAAGGGCCTTAGCTTGAATTTTGTAGGTTTGAAAGCATTTATGATTTAAGAACTTTTTTAAATGCATAAAAATAATTATATAAATAATAACATTTAAAAAATTGTTATTTAAATTTCTCCCTTGTAACAGAGCAAATCAGGGTTAAAATTGCTTTATCTAAATGCATTGAATGAATCATTGATTGTCAGTTTTGTCACATGGTTGTACTCTCATGCTTAGTATTCTATCTTTACTAATGATGGAATGATGGTTGCCCAAAATGGAGTTTAAGGAGGTTAGCAAGGAGATGACCAAGAGCTAACTGGAACCAGATCAGGAAGGATATAAGTGAAAAGGTCAAAATTTATGAGGACTGAATGTGGTACGATTTACAGATAGCAACTTTTCACCAGCCCCAAGCTTCTGAAGGGGATATGGAGTTCTAAAAAAAACATCAGTTGTATTGGTATCCTCCTCTGCATTCTTGATTCTTCCATTTTGGATGATTTGGATGAAGAAGAATAACAATCTTTTAACAACTGTGGGAAGGTTCTAATAATCAATGAGACTTGAAAAATTTGTAATTCTTTGTTATAAATTGTGAAAATTGAGTGGTGATGTTAATTTTTGTTTTATATTTTATAATTTTGTTTTTACTAGAGAAATGCCTATGAAACCTCAAAATTAGCAAGTCATATTAAATGAATATATTTTAGAAAAATTATTGCAATTCATAAAAAGAAAAAAAAAATTAAATATTTATCTTAATTAGTTGTTCAGATAATATGTAAAACAAGGGTCCCACCACGCATGTATAGACGGAAAGATTATAAAAAAAAAATAATAACTTTAATCCCAGTACTTGATGAATCATATTTAAAAAGGCTTAGTTTTTTTAGATAGTAGTAGCATTTTTGGGTTGAAGAAAATAATGTAGAGAAAAACTTTACAACAGATAGTCAGAATTTTTCCTGAATTTTAAAGTCAGCTTTCAGACTAATGATCTGTGAAAGAATGCAAGTGTTTTTCGTGATAACAATAAATACAAAAAATTAAAGGATTTAAAACTGAAGCTTGGTTACATTTGAAAGCTTGGTGTGTGGAATACAATGAAATAATAGTTCCTGAAAGTAATTACAGTATGGTAAAGGTTATGGTGTTCCACTATAGGCCACGCAGGTCCTTGGGTGTGTGGGAGATGTAGGCTCCCAGCTATTCTCGACCAATGGGAATAGTTGGGATCATATGGTCAGTCCAACGCCTGCCTGCCTTTAACCCCCAGTACGTATTGGGAGGGAATCCATCTGGAAGAGAAATAACTGTAGAGAAATCCCTGACCACTGCCAGGAATAGAACCAAACTCCTCCAGTCTGCAATCCAATGCTTAAACAACTGGGCTACTGGACCCACTGTTATAATATGAAAAATTTATATTCCTTCCTTGTATATCCAAAGCAACTTTCACAATAATTTCTCAGTGTTTTGTTGAAACTGGATTTTCAGAGTCATTCAGCAGTCAAATGGCACAAGTTTTATTTGGGATTTGTTAGTTAAAAGGCAAAAAACATTTCAGAGATTAGATTGCTGGTAATAGAAGCCGTCTTTAAGGTTGCCATGTGTCTCTGTATTTAAAACATAAAGTTCCTTTTGAAATTACTCAAGTCATATTGTAATATATAATATAATATAATATAATAGCCGTGCCGGTGTGGTCGTGTGGTCTCAGGCGTTGGTCTGCCGTGCGGCCTGTGTGCCGGTACCCAGGTTCAAATCCCGGTAGAGAGCATGGATGTTTCATTCTTTCTTCTTTTGTGTTTCGTCCGTTTCTCCCCTGGTACTTACTATCTCAGGGTTATTTCTGGACGGGATGTGAATCTCGTCCCCCTTCTAGAATTTCCTAGCCTCGTTGTCAGATAGGGCTAGCCCATGGTCCATTGTTGGCCAAAGTCGATGAAAGGAAGGAATATAATATAATAGACAAATATTTTTGCATTTTGAAAATATATTTCCTGTAGTAGGAAACTTCTAAATTGCGCTAAACCATGCAATGGAATTTCAGCTGGAGATTTCATTCCCAATCAGTTCTCTCCAAACTTTTTTCTGATTTCTTACTACAACGTGCTGTAATATATATATATATATATAAGGAATTTTTCGATTCATTTCTCATCTGAAGTATTTTCAGTTTCAAATTTTTTAACACATCTCAATTTATAAATATTGTTGTTTTTAATATGGAGGACCTTTGTTTATTAAATTTTGTTTTCTTTTTATGTCTTTTGAATCATTGAGCTGTTAGATACAGCTGATGATGGTTAGGAAACCCAAACAGCTGACCTGGATTACTGCTATTAAAAATACTAAAAACAGCTCAGTGAATCCTTATTTATGTACATACGTATTGTGACGTTATTACGATTTATGCACTTAAAATTTGTTGTTAATTGCTGTAATATATAAACAGTTGGAAATAATACAATATAATGGTGCTTACAGCAAAAGTTTATACGGCTTGGTAAATATTAATGCTTCCGTTGTAATTGAAAGGGTATATTTTATTTGATATTTGTTGGCGTTAAGTTAGGAAACTTCACCTTATATGCCAACATATTTGATATATTTAATTTTTTTAATATATATTTTTATTTATCAATTCTAAATATAACATTTTATCAAGTTGTGAGAATTTTCTAATAAGCTTGAGATCAATAGTTTTGATGAAGTTGTGTTAACTTTTCTTAAAAAAAAAAGTTGTTAAAGGGAACTTAAAACTTAATTTTTATTGAATTGTTTCTTTAATATTATTCAAATCAAGAATTAAAATTGATTTATTCTGATGATATATATACTGCAATTCTGTAATTGTTTTCTTTTATTTTCTTATTAATTTTTCCTCCTCTTTTTTTTTTTTCTCAACTACAGCAAATTCCTAATGTTTCTCCTACCGGACGATTCACTACTGCAGTTCCTTTAATATTTATTTTAAGTGTTTCAGCGTTAAAAGAAATTGTAGAAGATTTTGTAAGTGTTAACATTTATTTTAATTCATTGTGTGTAACAAGGAAATGTGTCCTGAATTATATTCTTTAAAGCTTTGAAATAAGTAGATATCCAGACAATTTCCTGACCCCTTATAATCAGAAAATTATATAAAAATAAATGTAAAATTCCATTACTATTAATAAGTTAGTGTTTATTATTCGTATTATCTTTTAAAATTATATGAGAGCTTCGGTTATAAGATAAAATAGTTGGTTGATAAATACTGTACATGAAAAATTAAAATTAGCTGTTAAACAAAATGTTATAGTTTTCGTTGTATTGGGATTCATGTTGCCTAACTGTTGGTTAAGAATCATTTTAATCATCATGTTTTATTCTAGAACTTATCTATAAAAGTTATTTTTTTTCTTTCTTTAGCACTAACTAATTCTCTTAAAAATAGTATCAAGTGGACAGTTCGATGCCCTTTGTTTTTTCATTACAATCAGAAGTATTGTTATTACTTTAGTTGTCGGATTTTTTTTTTTCCCACCAGTCTTCAATTTCATCTGCTCTTTTGTTCAATTTTCATTTACCATCTTTATCTACCTCAATAACATCTACATCTTATAAACTTATACAATGATCAGTAAAAAACCTCCTAGCTATTCAGAAAAAAAGTTAGTACATAGCTAAGACTTTCTTCCAATCAAACGTAAATGCCTTTTAGAGCATATTCAAAGAATCTTTGAGCACTGTGGTTTCCATGGTTGAGGTTTCTTTTGAAAGGCAGACTGTGTCTTGCCGTTCTCAAAAACACTGAAGTTTTACTGTAAAGGACATCAAACTCCCTCCTTTGCTTCTTAAACTAGACTTGCTTTGTTTGCTTCAGTAGAACTGAGATTGTCAGCTCCTGATTTCCAATTTTTAGCAAGTGAATTCTTCAAGTCCTTTTATAACTGCACATTTCTGTCTTGATTCCTTCTTCCAAGTATTTATCTTTGTTATCAGCTTGTTCATCTTTGTGCAGTTCAGGCAGAGGATAACTTTTTTCTTCTCTAGTTACTCGAGCAATTACTGGCTTCAACTGCTGCTACTTGATGTGATCTGTAGACGTCCGAGAAAGGATTTGACTTCTTGTCTGGATGGCTTCTTGGAACTTGGCAATTAAAGATCAACTAAACTGTCATTTATCTTTTCAAGGGACGACACCTTATCATCAGCAAACATTCTTTAATGTTTCCTCTGCCCTTGTGAACTATTTTGGCCTTTCTTGATGTGTCTGTCATTCCTTGGAATCTTGCCAATTAAGAGAAGGTGATCTTGAGATATCAGCGTTCCTTTCTTTGAATTTCTGTTGCTCTTTGTATAAGACAAAGATTGGATCAAAGAGTGATTTCTAATGATATTAATTTATAAATACCTTAAAAATCACAAGGTAACCTTTTAGAAAGGAAATTATGAAATCCGAAGAAAAGATAATTAGAATTAACCTTGTGGTTAACTTACAACACTGAAATAATATCCAAAAAATATCTATATTCTTTAAATATTATTAGATCACTTAATGTAAGCAGCAATTTCCAATATTGCAGAGACTCCATGAGGTTGTTTTGTCACAAAATATTCTACTCATAAGGCAAGACTTTCCTGAGTTAAAATTGTATTAAAAACGAAATTTTTCTTATCAAATTCATATACATTCTGCTGTTGGTTCTCATTTCTTTGTACTTTGTCTTATGTGAAACCCATCTGCAGTGTTGATATTCCTGAGTGTCTTGCAGCATATTATAGGATTTGCTAACTAAGAAAAGAAAAAAATTACTCCTATATGTTTTTTTTTTTATAAAACACAAAATTTAAATTATTATTAAAGAAAATTAGAAAAAAATAAAACGCACTTACTTACAATTAGTTGAGAGAATTATATTTGGTAATAATCCGACTGTTTCGGAATACTGTGCGTATTCCTTCATCAGGGACGGCACAAACATATAGAACATACAGACAAACATTTAAATTATTATTATTATTATTATTATTATTATTATTATGTTTGTATGTTTCAAATCTTGGGTTTCCCCAGCAAAAACAATATGGCGGGTCAAGGACCAAAGCACATACTGCCAAGTGTAAAGATGTGTGCAAGAATGATTAGGGATTATGTGCTTGTGTCCATAAATTTCCTAACTATGCGTGTAGTGTTGAGTACCACAGCCTTCTGCAGTTGTGCATAAGTGTTTTTGTGAAGTCCTAGTGTGCTGAGACTGTGGTGCAATGTGTGAGGCACCAGACCAGTGGCAGACAGAACGATGGGTACAACACGTACTCGATCCTGCCTCCACTGCTTCTGGAGCTCGTGTGCTAGATCAGTGTATTTACTGATCTTGTCTGCGAGAGTTTTCTGCATGTTCTTGCTGATAGGCACTGCAATATCAATTAGATAGGTCTGTTTGTTGACCTTATCAACAAGTGTGATGTCTGGTCTGTTGTGATGTATGGTTTTGTCTGTGTGAATGGGGCGGTCCCAGTATAGTTTATATGAGGGTGATTCTAATACGCTTTGTGGTATGTACTTGTAGTACGGGACCGTGCTCTTAATAAGTGAATGTTTGTGTGCTAGTTGTTGATGAACGATCGATGCTACCTGATTGTGTCGGTGGAGGTAGTCTGTTTGAGAGAGAAGGGGACAGCCTGATATTACGTGGTCGATCGTCTCATGCGTAGTGTGGCATTTCCTGCATTTGTCATCATGTGTGTTTGCATCGTGTAGAATGTGTTTCTTGTAGTTGCGTGTGGAGATGACTTGGTCCTGTATTGCGATCATGAACCCTTCGGTCTCCCCAAACAGCTCACCACTCGTCAGCCATCTGTTCGACGCTTCCATGTCGACATGAGGCTGGCTGAGTTCGTGATGATGTCTGCCATGGAGTTCCTTACGAGCCCATGATTCACGCAGCTGCTGAGTGTGGGTGTCAGGGGTGGTGAGTGTTGGAGAAGAGTTTTCGAGGTTCAGGGGTGTGAGGTGTGTGTCAGCCTTGACAATGGCTGAGTGAAGTGAGGAGTCTTCTGCTCTTTGGTGGAAATGTTCCCTAAGTGTATGTACTTGTTATAATTATTATTATTATTATTATTATTATTATTATTATTATTATTATTATTATTATTATTAT
>JAFIDM010010028.1:53731130-53818010 GCA_023159025.1 Thereuonema tuberculata | reverse complement strand
ATTATTATTATTATTATTATTATTATTATTATTATTATTATTATTATCCCTAACTAATGGAACATCCAAGAATGGTAAAATTTTGTCTTTTTCTTCTTCTTTGATAAAAGAAAAAATATTCGAAAACTTTCAATTTGAAAACACTTCCAATTTGAATAATCTCGCGGCTATATAATGCATGTTTTAACTTTTAATCATCTAACCAGAGGATGGCTTCGTTTTGAGAAGTTGAAACTAGTAGTTCCTTGTTTTAATGTATTAATGTTTTAACAATTTTTATTCTATTGACTAGTGCGACGGCGCGCCATTCTTTCAAATGATTTAATTTTGCGCCTGTTAGATATTTTTATATTCGAAAACTTGTTAATAGAAAAATAAAAAGCATGATATGAGCCATACTGTTTTTGTTTTGTTTTTTCTTTTTGTATTACTTTATTGTTTAAGGTAATTCAGTTCCAGGGATTCCAAGAACTGTCTTTATGCACTGCAGACAAATTCACCAGATACCTTAACTACCTGAAAAAAAATTCTGTTGATTGGACTATGCTCATATCATGCTCTAAGAATTTAGCTTATTTTCAGTCCTTTATTGCAAATGATTTCGAAATGCTTAGTTTTCATATTTTGGATATATTTATGTATAAACAAGTTTGTTAGTATTAATATGAAGCATTTTGTGTTTGCAGAAAAGACACAGAGCAGATGATGCTGTAAATAATAGGGAAGTCTTAGGTAAGAAATGTACATTGACTTTGTTTTATATATTGTCTTTTGATTATGAAAGGAGGTAAAGAAATCGACTGTTATTTTGAAATCATATTTTAATATTTTTTAGCTTTTCGAAATGGGGGATGGAAAAGCGTCAAGTGGACGAAGGTAAGCATTCATTTGTTTGAACATTATTTTTATACGATAAGAAGTGAAAAGAAGACATATTAAAATGTAATGTACATACACTATCAATTTTGGTAATATCTTATTACTTTTTTCAAGTGTTAGAATAATATCTCCAGAATAATAGATAAATTAAAATAGTAAATAAAGGAACATAATATAAGGCAGCAAGAAAGGTATCAGTAACAGATATTAATATGTGTGTCTTCTTTTCATTCCTTAACAAGTAAATTTCTGCACGGTAAATTAATTTTATCATTTTCGTATATTTGTAAACTTATTTAGTTTTAGCTTGGTTAATGTTTACGTGTCTATTTTTTTTATTCCGCAGATAGCAGTTGGTGATATATTAAAAATTACCAATGGCCAATTTTTTCCTGCCGATTTAGTTTTGCTTTCATCCAGGTAAAACTGCTAATAATTTTTCACACTTTCATTTAATCTAATTAACTTAAATCATATTTAATTACTTTCTTAATTAGTTAAATTGCATTTTATGTTCTAGAAAACTTAATGGGTTAATTAAATTCGGAGCAAAATGGGCAGAAATAAAAAACATTGTAAATTCATGGGATATTGGAAGGATTCTGTTCCGTTTTTGTGTCTATTAAAAATTATGTATCATATACATTTTCTCAGAGTATTCCTAGATAATTTTTCCCTAATTAAAACTCCAGATGAAGTGCTAACATTCTGTAGCTGTTTTAATTGTTACAATAGATAAGTGAATAAAGATTTACAAAGGGAAATTTTGTAGCAAGAAATAAAATGGTACAGATTATTAATATAGGAATTTTAATCAAATGTTTTTCTATTTCTGAAATTCTGTATTGGTTACTTGGCTACCAAAGATATAAATTTCACAATTCTTGAAAGCCTACAGGCAGCACTTCACAGAAACTGTGTGGGGATTTCAGAATTACTATTAAAATGATGACAATATCAAATTGATGAGAACGTGTTGGTCTATGTAATTTATTTGGCAAGCCACAGTGACAGGAGAGAGAGAAAAACAAAAAATAAAAATGCATTTTACATGAAGTTGCGAAGGTTTTAAGACGAATCTGTGACAGCTGTTTAGCAAAAGAAGATAATTTCGAAAGATTTAGAAGTATTTGGCAGTTTTGCTTTAGCTTACAAATTGTAAAGAAAAATACATTTCTGTGTTTCGTGATAATTTATTTGGTGCAGATTCTTTCTATCAACCCCTGATAATTTTTATTGTTAAAGACCAGTGTGAACATTGTCTGCAACCCCATGTGAAGTATTGACAAATCTTTGATTATTTCAGTATCCAAAGCTCCTCCCTGTGGCGGTGGGGGATATTTAGATTTGTCACCTCTGGGTTAAAGAAAAAGATTTGGTTTAGTTTCTTCATCTAATGGCAGAAGCTATAAAATACAGGAACCTATTTTATTATATAAAAGCGTTATTCTGTCTGTCATAAGACTTTAACGTTTTTCCAATTTTGTGACCAAACTATAAGAGATAGAGTGGTCATGTAAATGGATAAAATTTAGAGCTTTTTAAGATAAACAAAATGCTACAAAAATCTTTCCCAAAAAGTTTTTGGTTTCCAAGATGGCACCTTTTAAAGGGTCAAATTTTGACTTTTTCTCAATTTAAACGAAAAGTATAAAAGTTGGAAGAGAACATTATATTGAGAAAATGTTGGTATTTGAAAGTTCTATAGAGCGGTATATCAATCATTAACAAACGTTTCTGCGTTTGGAAGATACATGCAAAATGAAGTGTTTTTATCCCCCCCCCCCCCCCCCCCAAACCCCTTGGGTTAACGCAAGAACCCCACAACGAGCTGGGAAGTCATGTATTATCCGATTTCCATATTAATTTGCTAAATAAATAAAGGTTTTTTTTTTTTTTAATGCTATACATGCAAGGGTTCCGGAGCGAAGGGACGGTACCCCTCTAGTAAATGCATAATGAAAGACAGAAAATTATGGTATTAAATGTGTAATTAATTTTTAAGGCATCTTGACAATTCATTTATGTTTCTGCATATTTATTTAGTGAACCCCAAGCAATATGTTACATAGAAACAGCCAACTTGGATGGAGAAACAAATTTAAAAATAAGGCAGGTATGTAGATTATAAGTATTAGCTTGATACATTGTGTGTCAGAAACATTTATTTCAAACATGCTTTTGAAAACAATTTTATTTTGATTTTTTTCGTTTCCCCTTTTTCCTTTTTCCCCCCCCCCCCCCACCTCATGTCACCACCCTAAATTCATTGCAGATCAGTAAGTACTGTGAGATACAGAAGTTCTTTGCTCCTCTTAAATCTTGCGTGTACTTATAAATTTGAGTGCTGTTATAAATTACCAATAATGTGTGCTTTTTCCATTATCTACAGAATTAAGTTATTCCATATTAAGAAAGTTTTGCTCAACTGTGCATCTTGTTTTTCCTAACGAAGGCCTTTCTTTTAATGCCTGTCCTTTTCTTTTCACTTTTCTTTTTATGCAGACCTTTGCTTCTACTTGTTCTTGGTTTTATAGTACTGATCTTATCATTTTCTGAAGTTCTGCAACCTGTCATTATTATTATTATTATATTTTTTTTTTCTAAACTTGGATATCCCCAGCAAAGACAACATAGTGGGTTAAGGACCAAAGCACATGTCGCTAAGTGTAAAAAAGTGTGCAAGGTGGGTGAGGGAGTTAGGGGTGTGTAGTTGTGTTCATGAATTTCCTAACTATGTGTGTTATGTTGAAGTCTCTGTTGTAACTTATAAACATCTATGTGTTATTCCACTTTCATTCTGCAGACAAGTTACTTGAATGTTGTTACATATCTTTCCATTTTTTGTAATTTTCAAACTGCTCTCAAATTTTCTATCCTGTGATTGGGGTGGAAATCAAACTTAGCATTCCATGACATAATAAAAAATAAAGAAAAATACATTGGCATTACTGATTGCAAGAAATGCAAACTAAACATTCAGGGCAGTATAATTCTATGGTTACCAGCTTTGCTTTAGAGTTCTGTTGTAAACTCTGAATTGGCACTATTTGTTTGAGCATTATACAAAGTAGTAAACTCCTGCGAGTCCTCTGTGAACCTAACTAATAGACATCCCTATTGTACAAGCTGATTTTTCTTCATTTAGTGCATCCTTATACTTTTATAGAATTTCATTGTAGTGCATCTTGAACATCCTACCTCAGTAAAGTGTTGCTCCCGCTTGAGCTTTGCTGGCTTTTGTTTCAGAATCTTTCTATTGTTATATTATCTCAGTTTATCCACATTGGAATTTCAGTAAATTTCAACATCAGAATTTGTGGGTTTATCTGTGTATCTATTGGCTCTTCCTTCTCTTACTGTCTAGAGTTGAATCAACCTGTTATCCTAAATCCAAACAACATTTGACTGCATGAATTAGTATTGAAACTGTAGCTTTCAAGTAAAGAAAAAGAATCAGATTTTTAAAAAGTTCTATTAATTTTTCAATTTTAAATACATTCTTATTTAATTATGTATGCATTCCTGTTTTAGTGCGATATCTGGCAACTACATGCATATGCGTTTATTAGATAAAATAAGATTGCACAGTATTATTTATAATTTACTTGATTGTATCTAGCCATTTCTTAAGAGCTCAAGCCTTTGTTCTTCCTTGTTATCGTAAACAAGGAAACACTCTATGCTTAATATCTTGTTTGAGGTATGAATGAAGGATTAATTTCATTTGCTAAGATTGACTAAAGTGAATACAGGCAAATAATAAGCTTATTTTTATATTTTGGAATGCCATTTTAGGCAAGTAAAATATGTTTGAATGTAAGCATTAAAATAAATAACCAAGTTTAAAATAAATATAGTTTAAACACTACTGAATAATGAAATGAGATACAGACAGAGAAAAGTTCTGGAAAATTACTCATAGTTGATATTTTCCAATTGTTAATTTTTGACCATTGACTATCAAGATACAGTAATATGTTTTCCATAAAATATTTGTAACCAAGTTGACATAGACTAGTATGAGTCTTATGGTAATAAGAGAATGACAGTGAATTGAATGGAATTTTTAATGTTAACTCTATTCATATGAAAGTAAGCTTGCTTAATTCTGTGTTGTTATAATATATATTTTTATAGTCTAAGGTATTTCACTCGTCCCTTAGTTTCTGATCTCTTTAAGTTTAGAAGGAACTGCTCTTTCCTGTTTACAAAAGAAAATAACTACTTCACAAACAAACATTTTTGCAACCAAAATTACTAGGTCATGACATAAGAAAGCACAGCTATTGTTTTCATAAACACAAATTCTTTTCCACTATCTTCCTTTATTAACAATATTTTGTTTCCTTATCAGAATTCGTTAAGTGATTTGCAATAATCTTTTCAAATTAACAATACATAATAATTAAAACCTTTTATGTTCATTCTACATAAAATGCATGATAAAACTACAATATATAATACAGTCGGACCTCTATTTAACGAAGTCGCTAAATCCCGAAAAAAAGTTCGTTATATGGAAAATTCGTTAAATAGAGATTCACCTTGTAAAATTACTTTAAACTACATAAAACAGATTTAAAATACATAAGCAATAAATATTATTAAAAAAAGTAATAATTTTAATGGCATAAAGCATACATTACCACATGCGTACTTAAATTTTACTAATAAAGTCTGTTAATTTTGTCTTGAGTTTTTTTTTTGAAAGTGTTTTCGCTCATAGTACGTCTCGCATCTTTGTAATGAACTAAAAATCCCTTCAGTATTTTCTTCAAATTGTAATCCGTGTCGGATTGTTTCAAATGATTTTATCATTTCATCATACGAAGGTTTTTTTGTTTATTTCTTCATCACGATCATTTCCATTTTCATCATCTTCATCGCAATTCATAGCTGTATTGTTTTTATTTTTCACACTGTCCAAAACATCCGATTCAGTTAGTGTTTCCGAGGTCTCAAATTCAAAATCAAGTGAAAGATAATCATCAATCAGCACATCATCGTTAATTTCTTCTGTTTCCCTCAACTGTATCCAAATTTTTTTCATTTCCTCTAAGGGAATATTAATAATAAAAACATATCAAGGAGAAAAAAAATAGATACCACGAAAAAAGTTCGTTAAATAGAAAATATACTTCGTTATTTGGAGGTTATTTTACATAGAAATTGGCAAAATGTTCTTGGTTCCAAAGAAAAGTTCGCAAAATAGAGAAATTCGCAAAATAGAGGTTCGTTAAATAGAGGTCCGACTGTAATAAAGTCTATTTACATTCAATTTGAAATAAAAACTTGTGTCTAAATAAAGAATAATCTCATCCAATAATTGCTTAAAAACATAACAATCTCATCTTATAATTACTTAGAAATTTTATAAAAATCTTTCTTTTTCTTTATTTTTGATATTTTTTCTTGATAAAGAAAAAGAAAAACAAAAGCCTGATGAAGTTTTCTGCAAAGAAAACAAAATATTGTTAATAAAGGAAGATAGTGGAAAAAAATGTGTGTTTATGATTTTGATGCAGGATTTATGGAAATGCAGCTACACTATATGGCTAAAAGTATCTGGACACCCCTTGGTCGGAACGCAGAGGCTCCTGAGGCATGTCTTAATATGATGTTGGCCGAACCACGAAAAACACTCCCACACCATTATGCTGCCGCCACCGAACTTAACAGTTGGCACAATGCAGTCGACGAAGCATTCGTCAGGTATCTGCCAAACCCACATGCGTCCACAGAACTGCCAGATTGTGAAGCAAGATTCAACACTCCACAGAATGCTTTTCTACTCCTCCACAGTCCAATGGCAGTGAGCTCTGCACCATTGCAACTGATGCATAGCATTGACGGCAGAGATGTTCAGATTGTGAGCGGCCGCACGGCTGTGGAAACCCAAGTAGTTTAGCTCTCAGCGAACAGTCCTGCTGTTAGCGACAAAGCCTGACTCATGTTGTAACTCCGTCGCCATCACTACCAACAGAAATTGCGATTTTGCTTCCCTCTCTCTTCAGGGTTCGAAGGCTATGGTCAGTCAGTTTTCTCGGTCTACCATTTTGTACAGCTGTTGTTTCACTGCCTCGACGTCTCCGTTTTACAATTACATCAGTCACAGTTGATTTCGGCACATGCATCATGTCTGCAATTTCACAAACCAATTTTTTACAATGGTGGCATCCAATTATCATGCCATGTTCGAAGTCACTGAGCTCGCCTGACTTACTCATTTTATCGGTAACGCAGAATTATGATCGCCCATGCCCCCACGAAAGCTTTTATAGCGTCTGATGTCGCATCAAACCTCCTGACCTGCCCTATCCACTTCGTTGGAAGGGTGTCCGGATACTTTTGGTTATATAGTGTATCATTTGTATAGAACTGTGTTTTGGTCCCAAACACTTTAGTTGTGTGTTTGTGTTTGGCTCATAACCATTCATTGTTTTTTAAACTCTTTTAATAAAGCTTTTACCTCTTTGTTTCTTAATTTATCATCTTTTTTTTTTTGTAATTAAGTTTTAAAATTACAAAAAAATACCTTGGGATATATTAGTTTTTTTTATGTATTTTCTCACAAATGAAGTGTTTGACTACAAAGACTTTATGGGTAGCACAGATTTCTGGATTTTATTTATTTATTTATTTATTTATTTATTTATTTATTTATTTATTTATTTATTTATTTATTTGTTTTGAGATGGCTTTTTGAATTTAAATATAACTAAATATAATTTTAAATGTGATCACTTATAAAAAAATGATATATGTAAAAGTAACTTTTATTGTGTTTAACAATCAAAACTTAGTAATTTGATTGTTAAATGCTGCTCATCAGATAATATTTAATTGCCATTGTCATATCCCCCCTATTTCAGACTACACCCACTGTCCTGCCTTTTTCACCCTACATTTAGTCTAATGTAATTGCTATAGCATTACATACATGTTTCACAGTGTTAAAGTAAAATATAATGTATTATAAACATGCAGACAATGTATGTATTATTTGAAGTTCTCAGTTGTTATTTTTATATTTGAATGCCATTCTTTTTATGTATTTTCTGATAATCTAATAGTATACATTTTTAAGAAAAAAAATATTTTTAAATTGCTTTCCTTTTGTTTTTAATTAAGTAATAAATTCCTAAAGCGTGATTGAATGGAATAAGGATTGCCGTTTTTTTTTTTCTGGTGGGGGGGGGGGGGCATATTCATAAGATGGAAGGAGTGCAGCGCAATTAGATCTTTTAATTTTTCATCAATCTCATGTATAAAATTTGATATAAATAGATGCTAGCAATGACATCTTTAAGGGTGAAGAATAAGTTGCAAAGAATTTAGTCTGGAAATTTCGGAAAATTTTAATGTCTAAGTATATAGGATATATCAGTTGGATCCTGTCAACCAGTTTACTTCTTCCCAGGAGCCATGTTTGAGAGCAGATTATACATTTTCACAAGACTAACAGTATCCTAACACAATGCGGGCACCATAATGCTTCACCTGTGTACAACACTGGGCATGCACCTGATGTCAGTCCGAACACCTCATGACATTGAATGTGCATTAGTGACCGTCCGATAACTCACAATGGTAAACAGAGAAATTGTTGCTTTCCAATTGACGTCAAAGTAATATTTGTCTGTCGTGAAATTTATTAATGAGTCAAAGAGCAACATCTCTGCAGCAAGACGTTAATTTGATGAGGAATATGGTTTTCCTCCGAAACATGAAACAATGACTGCAATCAAGAAGAAATGTGAAGACACTGGTTCTGTTGCAACAAAACATGCTGCTGTGGTGTCGTATAATCACAATCACTACTGAAGAGAACCATAACATCATCGCCAGAGCCCTGATGAAAAGTCCGACAAAGTCGATATGAATTGACTACATCATTTGATTGTTGCTACTGTCTGCAGAATTGACCGGGTCCAACTGGTACACTCTGTGTAAGCAAATGACTAAAAGTTGAAATTGTAGTAATAAGAATTTCCTTGTTTTTTTTTACATGCTCAATAACTAATTGACAAAATAAAATGCGTTGTTTTAGGGAATTCCAGAAACTGCGAAGCTGCTGACTCATGAAGACCTGCAGCATTTGGTAGGAACACTAGAATGTGAACTACCCAACAAAAATCTTTATGAATTTGTAGGAAATATTCGTCCTTCTGGCAAACAGTAAGTTTAACTTAAAATACTAAAAACAGGGAAGAGATTTTTTACAATAAATCAGTTGAATTCATTTTACTTTTGTTTTGATCTTCTTGTATTTACTTTTTTTGTTGGTATCTCTTTGAACATTCCATTGACACAGTGCCTCTATGCAATTGCGGTGGTAGGGGAAGAACAAAGCATAATTTAATCAGGAAAATTTTTCAGTCATAAATTATTATTTATTTTTTTTTTATTTATTTACTTTTATTTTAAGAAATTGTTGTTTACAAAGATAGGTTATAATTTTTCCAGGACTATATTTGTAATCGGCATCAGCTGCTTTTATGCATAATCATATCTTTAAATGTTCCTTATTGACTTCTTCTTATTGTTTTATCATGTGAATTATCTGATTTCATAATGTTAAAAAAAAAAAAAATCTTTTAAAAGAAATGAAAACCCAAATTCTTTCTATTGCCACACTTGGTATTTTCGATTACTCCTTAAAGAATAATATTGCATAGGAAATGAAAATTCAAGGGTTTATAACATAGATGTACTACAGACATATTACCTGAGATATGCATTGTAATCAGTAAATATATTCCATAAAACAAAGTACATATTAACAGTTGTTATCAGGGTCAGCGCTACAGCATTGCAAAATAAGCGGCCATCTAGGGCCTCATGCTCCTCCTCTCTTTCTTTTTTTTTTTTAATAGTATATTAAATCAATAGTTTAAAAGCATTATTTTGTGAAATAAATATGAACAGTATACCTATGCGATAACCAGGCTTTTCTTTTTATGTAGTACAATCATCAACAGTGCCTTCCCATCCGGCCACTAGGTTCAGGAAAGGGCCGCAAATACAAGTTTTGCATAAGGCCTCACAAATCCTAATGCTGCTACTGGTTATGATCATATCTACTACACAAGAGTGAAATTCCTCCTTCTTTCAAAAACCAGAACTTAATACAACACATTACAATACGCTGCACCTCCTCTTTAGATTCAAAATCCCAAAATCATCTCGGCTCTCTTTCTGAATTTAAATGAAGGTTCTAAAAAATTATCATAAATTATATTGCCTAACTCTCAAGTGAATAGGTATTCTGCTATTCTTTCAATGGTCAGTTAGAATTCGTTCAGACAGTTAATGTCAGTTTTTATAATCACAATACGACGTTATCCCTTTCTCATTCTTTTTGTCCTTTCCATCCACCCTATTCTTCTTAAATGCTACAGTCAACAAATTTATGATGTAAACTTATTAATTTGCTTTTCTATAAATCTTATATAATTAATTACATTCTATTGAAGATCATTGGTTGCTTTCTTTTTATACCTCTTTCTCCTATAATTTAATATTTTACTTATTTTTTATTTACTCTTCTTGTCCATTTCTTGTCCCCATATTCTACATAGGCCCCGACCCAGGCAAGCACCCCCTTTCTTCAAGGATAATGCCCTGCCAATTTTTAATGTATAATGTCATTCCTAGGTGTACAGGTATAGCTGAAACGGCAGCCTGTCATGCTGTTCATGCACCTCAACTTAGATTCAAATCACAGTGTGGACTTGAATGTTTCTTTTACTCTTCTGTGTATGTTTTTCTTCCTTTTAGTTACTTACCCTCAAATTCATAATTTGTTCCTGGTGCAGCTTAGCCTCTCCTGCTCTTATGTAATTTAAAAATTTGCACAGTGAAATATATGTGCAGTCAACAAAGAAAGAAGCCTGAGTATCATTAACAATATCCCAAGGTTTACTTTTACCAGTGGTGTATACTGGAACAACAGCAGAATTATGGCTGTAGGTTGAGGAACTTTTAAACTACACATGTTGAGAATTACTAACTTTTGTAATTAATATATGAGAATCTAGACCAATGGACAGGAGTTTTTTTTGTTTGTTTGTTTTTTGTTTTTTTTTAAGATTATAAGGAATGATATCAATGGTGAATATGATACAGTTAAAGTATCCCACTAAGGTCTAGACCCTTGGGATTGAGGGAAGTAAGACTCCAGGTGTTTGTTGACCAACAGGACTAATGTTGAAGTCAGATGGTCAGCCTGATACCCACCCTTCTTTAACCCCCAGAAAAGAAATCCAGTACTCATTTAAAAGAGGGCTGGGTGGACCTAGGACCCATCGGGGTAAGAAATCAGGGTGGGAAACCTCCACCAGGGTCGGGGATTGGCCCAGCTTCTGCAGGCCGCAGTCAAGTGCTACAAGGCCCACAAATATGATATGAAACACAACCACTTGTCAGCAAGATCATTCTATTTGGTGATTTTATTAGAGCTTTTTTATTATTAATATCATCATTATTATTAGTAGTAGTTAATATAAATTTATTAAAATGTTTATTAACTTTATGAATTACTAAATTTTCCCTATTAATCTTTCAGAGCTTTCCCATTAGGACCAGATCAAATTTTACTCAGAGGTGCCAAAATGAAGAATACCACATGGGTTTTTGGTAAGTCTTTTGGTAACTTAATAACTTCAGAATTAGAATACTAAGATTTTTGTGATATGTTTGTACCAGCCCAGAAAAATGTTGATTTTATTTTGTTTTACTTTTCTTTACACATGGAAAACTACTTAAAAAAATTGGCCAAATGAGGCGTTGACATGGGAAAGGTAGTAAGTCATGAAAAGAAAAATTTTACAGAGAAAGCAAAAAACAGTTTTGACAATACTAAATATGAAGTTATATTTGCCATCTTGTTTGTAGCGTTCGTAGGAACTACATAACTCAAAATTTTGACTTACTGCCATTTCTACGCCATTGGCGTTATGTCTTACTACTTTTTCAATGAAAAATCTTAAAAATGATTTTTTTTTTTTTTTGACTTACTACCTTTCCCATGTCAATGCCTCAATTGTTGATTGGATGCCAATAGTCCTAACCTTATGAAAAGTTAGTTAATTTTTTGCTCCTTGAGCTTTGTTTTATATAACCCAGACGAATTTATTGCTCTTCATTGTGTCGGCAAATTCTTCACTTTTCTTAAGTTACCCTAATTTTCTTACCTGCCTTTCTTTTCACTTGCAGATTATTTCCACTGCATTCTCATTCACTGAAAATGCACAGGATCTAAGTAATCCTTTTGTTTCTTTATTCTTTTCCTTGCTCAGAATATAGTACAGGAGCCAAGATATTTATTCGCTTTGCCTTACAACAAACACATCCACCCTCATTACTCAATGCACAACTACCCCTGCTTTGAGTTGTTTACCTAGGTCTGTGTTACTTCCTATAATAAAATCTGTTGCAAGATACTGATTAGTTCCAGTCTCAAGAAGATTCTTAACAGAAATAAGTCATTTATACTTAGAAAAGTCAAAATTTACTTGTTTGTGTGTCACACCAGTTATTTTCCATTGTTAACAGCATTCAACTCCTAAGCATTGTAATCACTGAATTTTCTGAGTTTGATGTCTTACTAATAGTTCCATCTGATGAGCTGTTTTTTTCATAAATGTTAAAACCGAAAGTACTCATTTTAGCATTTGTTTGTTGCTAACATTACAGTCCTACTAAAACACTTGATTCTCAAAATCCAGATTATAAAGATCACCATGTTTATAAATTTTTGAAACACTCATTACCTTCCTGGTAATCTTGTGCTCAGTGGGGCCCATAACCAAGTGGTAAGGCACATGATGGCAGCCTTGAGGAGTAGGGTTCAGTCCACAGTGGAGGCCAGGGATTTTTTTCCAAATTGAATTATCCTCCAGATTGGTCCTAGCCTCCACCCAGCCCTCTGCAGAATAGGTACTGGGTTTCTTTTCTGGATGTTAAAGGCAGGTGGGCAGTTGGCTAACCATCTAACCTCAACTTAATCTTTTTCATCAGGAAACGTCAGGAACTTTATCTCCTGCTGCCCAAAGAACCATATCGGTCTGTAGTTGGATATTTTAATTTAACAATCTATTCTCCAAAGAAGAGTCTTTTGTCTATTGCTGGTTGTTGTTATATATATATAAAAAGCCGGTCAGTGATATGAAATTTGAAAACCCAATTACAAAGAACAAATCACTGCCCAATAAATTAAAAATCAGATCACTGTTTCTATGGTGATAAAAATGTTAAAAGAGTAAATTAAACTGATAATTGCGTTTTTGTATTAATTTCAAAATTTCTCAACAGAGGCCACTGATGACGTGGTGTTAAATTTTTATCACCATAAAACAGTGATCTGATTTTGGATTTATTGGGCAGTGATTTGTTCTTTGTAATTGGGTTTTCAAATTTCATATCACTGTCCGGCTTTTTATAGGTTTAGTAATATAAGTTAATTTTTATTCTTATATTCTATACTTTCTGAATTCAGAATTGCAAATGATTGATTGAAATCTTTGCTTTACGAAACTTGAAGAATCGGCTTCAAGTTTGGTGTATTGGATTTATTTATGCCTTATATATATATATATATATATATATATATATATATATATATATATATATATATATTCCTGTATTACATATATACAGGGTGATTCATGAAGATATGCAGAAACTTCTGGAGCTCATTCTACAGGTAAAAGTAAAGAAAAAACGTTATATAAACATAGGTCCAGAAATGCTTCGGTATCGAGTTACAGCTCGCGAAAGATTTCGCCCATAATATAGTACAACAATACTCACATGGACTACATCTCAGTTGGTAGCTCTCACAATAAATCAAAACAATGCAATTCACATTATTGTTGAACAGCTGTTATTGTGTTGCCCACTTTTTTGTAGCTTCCATGTGGGATACGCTTCAAACCACTGGAAGATACAGTTCTGCGACATGTTTCATTCAATTTTTCAGGTCAACAACCATAAGAAACCATTGATTTCGCCCCTTAATTTACCTTCCCAGACTTCCAGTAAGTCTTCGTTTCACCCAGGGTACTACATTATGGGCGAAATCTTTCGCTATCCGTAGCTCGATATGGAAGCATTTCCGGACCTATGTTTATATAACTTTTTTTCTTTACTTTTACATGTAGAATGAGCTCCTGAAGTTTATATATATATACACACACATACAGTAACTAGGCATCAGAAATAGACATATGCTAAACTTCTTGCCTCCTTATATGAGACAACATTTCCATCTTATCTTTATTGACTTTCTTTACTAGTTACAGTGATTAATGAGTGAAACTAATTATTAAGCTTCCTTTCTAGCAGAAACATAGATGCCTTCATCAGTCTTATCATCAAATTCACTTATCAATTTGGGTAAAATTAGTAGTTTCTTTTCAACTAGTTCTTCGGTTCCAACACAAGAATCTTTACACTGCTTTATGTAAACTTTTTATTCTCACTTGTCTTTTAATATTGTATTTTGATTGACAGCTTTTAGTCTTCGGACGTAATTTGGTTCTGAGCAAAGCTTGAGATAACAACTGCTGATCTGTTCTTTTTATTCTAAATATTACATAGTTTTAAAATAGTAGTATTATTTGCCAATTTTTGAATCATCCTTGTCTTTCTCCATTTCACTTTTGTCACTAGTGACTTTGCCCTTAAAATCTGTCACACTTTTACATCAGATATGTTTTCAGAATCAAATCTTGCATTGATTTGTGTCCTTTTGTCAAATTTAACAGTTCCTTTCTATTGAAATATTTCAAGGGATTTCTGCTATTTTTAATGTAAGTACGGCTAAATGTAGTACCTTTATCTCAGTAGAGAAGTATAACGGACTAGATAATTTTTTTAATAATTATTTCCCATTCTGATTCTCAGCTTTTCACGAAATCTCTGCCACTGAAAGCTGTTTTTAATAAATGACTGAACCACCCACCTACTATTATAAAAAGAAACAGGATTGAATATAATCCATAATAACACATTACAAATTAGGCAACATATATATTAATTTATCTTTTGTCATTTCTTTTTTTTTAGGAGTAGTTATTTATACTGGGCATGAATCAAAGTTAATGATGGTAAGTTATTTCTTTTTTATTAATCATAATTCAAAATTATTTACATTCATTTTAAAGTCTAGTTCATTTTTCTTCTCATATCTTAAAATAATTAAAATTTTACAATCCTGAAATTTCCAGAAATATAAATAAAATTTAGAAAAAAATGTTTCTTTTTTTGGAAGCATAAATATAATCTTAAAAAAAAGTTATTTTATTTCACTTTTTCAGAATTCTTTGCAAGCACCTCTGAAGCGATCTACAGTAGATAAATTAACCAATACACAGGTAAAAAAAAACATAGTTTAATAATAGGATATTAATAATACGATAGAGTTGTCTTTTTAATTTACACTGCTTGACAAATATTGAAGAGCAGCAAAATTCTACGGCATATCATTCAAACACCTTATTTCTGAGGTCATGAAACCATCTGTCATAATACTCACAAGATGAAATACCTACAACCTGAAACAGAATACTTGATTGTGTATAACATATCTAGCCATTTGACATTATAGACCAATACTTGCGATGTATTATATGTTCCCCTTGCAAGTGCTGTATCTTTAACAAATCAAAGAGATGTGATAGTATCAGGATGGCAAACACATCATGGTCACCTTGAACATCAATACATAGATGCCAACTATATGTGGAATGTTTTCAGTGAAACTGTTCAGGAATTGAGATTCTCGTCCATTTCTCTGCTAGGACAGTCTTCATTTACTGAAGCCTGTAAAGGTTGCTCTTTAGAGCTAGCCTATGAAGAGTATCCATTCCTGTAAATAAAAAGCTTAATGTGCACCATAAAAGTTTTGATACATTTTCAGAATACTTTTAGGTTTTTTTTATCAAAAGTATCCATTCATGTTCAATAGTATAAGAATGAGAAGACCACTACAAGTGCCACATTTAGTCAGCTTCTGATGCAATCTCATTGTTCATAAACAAACAAAAAAATCATATCCCACTATCAATCTTCCATACAGCACATTTCTGCTATCAATTGCATATCTAACCACACTACATCATAATTATCATGTTCAGGAATATTCTGTTGCTGCTAATGAGTCTCAAATTCTCATTGTTGCAGTGAACCGTGCTTGGTCAGAGAACAACTTTGAATCACGCCTGACAGCCTGACCTTTGTGCTCATTATCCTGTCATTACGATAGTGGTATGTATCTGATTGGCTTGTGAGTATATAATCTGTATGATTGATGTAATGGAGAACAATTACCATATTGAGCTAAAAATATTTCCTGAGAGAAATTAACACAATAATAATGTGGTTAAAATTTTATTTTAATATGTTGTTTCTAAATAGGGGAAATCTGTGCTGAAACTTGCTTTTAGCCACGCCTCCAAAAAGCATGGTCACGTGGTCATGACTTAAAGATTTCTCTTTCATCGAGTGAGTGAGGCCTTCAACTTGCAAGAGTTATTACTCACGTTAGCATTGCTTTATTTCAAATGGCGTCTGTGAAACTTTCAGAAGCTAAAAGATATTATAAATATTATACTGCTTACACCTACTGCTTGACTAGAAACATATGTCACTGAGGCACTTGCAAGGACAACAGCCAACTGATGAAGTGATGCACATTTGTTGCTTTTCACTACAAGAATTAGGAGGCAGTCTTTTTGAGACTGCTACCTAAGGGCCCTTCTTTGACCACTCCAACATACAAAGGTGACTTTTACTATGGAATGTGCAGGGTTTTTTTTTAACTGACAACTAATACTTTTTTGCTATATTCATTGACCCTTAATAGGCTAAAGTTGTCCTAATGTTCATCCACAATCACATTCAGTCCGTGAAGTTGTTGAAACTAGTCTGTCTTAAATTTACAAAACAAAGAATTGAGCTTACAAGCTGAAACCTTCAGCTCTCTCTTTAATTTTTAATGTTGAGTTGATCGCAGCACAAATACTTGGATGAATGAATTTAAGAAACTATAAAGTTTTGAAAGTGTGATACATTATATAGAATTGCTGCTGAAGAAAAGTGCTCAAATAACATGAAATTTTCAAACATCTGAATGAATAGTAGTAGATCTTTTCCATGATAAACCTTCTGCATTGGAGAGTTGTGATTGATTATATCTTTTTTTTTTCAGTTTGTTAAAGCATTTATATCAGTCCATGTGATTGTTTTCAAATTAATGAACAATTTTGTGGTCTGTTACTTTTAACATAAGTCTCATTATTTCTAGGTTCATCTGATATCAAAGTTTATTATATTTTTAAAATTTAAAAAAACCTCAATTGAAAAATGAAATAAAAAAAAAAGTATATTTCAGTTATTGAATCAATTTTTTTAATGTTTTAACAGTAATATTAGATTGTTCAGAAAGTAGTGGCAACTTTGAAACATTAACTTTCTACATTTTAAAACAATATAATAGTTGTTTTTTTCTTAACACCACATTATTTGTGTAATACTTATTATATATATTTAAAATAAACAGATTTTGATGCTCTTCATGCTGCTGGTTGTCCTATCCTTGATAAGTAGCATTGCCAGTGAGCTCTGGACAAATGAGCATCTCAGAACAGACTGGTACCTAGGACTGGATGGTAAGACAGTTTATATTTTATTAACACCAAAAATTGTGATTTCTGTTTAATTGTGAGTAATCACAGAGGAAAGAAAAACATTTGCAGAATTGTCTATTACAAATTTGTGACTCAATTTTCAACAAATGTAAAGGAACAGATGGATTAAAAATGAGTTATATTATTACATTTCTATTCTGTATTATGAAAATATATTTCTATCATTTTTTTATCAACGATTAGGTATTTTTATTCCTTCCAAGGTCGCTTCATTTCTGTGCACCATTATATTATTTTTTTAATAGTAAAAAGAGTCTGCTACATACACTGACTGCTCAATTGGAAGTGGACACCTGTGGTATGGAACAGACTCTTTGTTTACAGCATGTCTAATAGCGCATACTATGGCCTTTTGCCCTAAGCACAGCATCCACACGCCGTGGCATGCTCTCCACCAGTTTGTGATAGCATTTGTGGTATTTTTGCCCACTCCTCCTTCAAAGCCTGCACAAGTTGGATGCATGTTTGTGGTTGCATCGGACGCATACGAATCCGGTGCTCCAATTCATCCCACAGATGTTCAATAGGGCTGGGGTCCAGACTCTGGGCAGGCTACTAAAGTTCCTAAACATTATTCTCCGGAAACCAGGCACTTACAATACAGCTTATGGCACAGCGCATTGTCGTGCTGGAACACAAATGGCCCTTCACCATACTGCGACCACAAAGTAGGAAGCATGGAATTGTCTAGAACGTCCATATACTGTGTGGATGCCATGTTCCCCTCGATCACAACCAACGGACCACGTCCAAACCAGGAGAAACACATCGCACCACCACCTCCAAGCTTCATTATTGAGATGACTCACTTAGTTGTTCACTTTCAATTGAGCAGTCAGTGTACATTATCTAATGTTTTTTTAATTGTTTCATTACAATAGCACTCTTCACTTGTTTCATTCTTTTTTCTGTTCCCTGTTGTGCTTCATTAAGAGCAGTATACATCATTCTAAGCCTTTAATCTGTTTTAGAAGTCAAATTTCTTTTAATCTTCCTTACCCTTGAAAGAAATGTGCAGCTTAGGTTCATCTGTAGTTGTTTTTTTTTTCGCAAAGACCAGCATTTGTATTCGGGGGAAAAAAAAGTACAAATTCGGCAACCTAATTTTCAAAATCCATATACTTTGTTTAATCATGAGCTACACAATACTCCTAAAATGTTGTCTTTAATCACAATAACCATTTATTTCATTTTCTTTAACAGAAAACAGTTGAGGAAGAAGAAAGAGATTTCTTGTCCTCAGTTATTCAACCTGAAGAAGTTTTCTGTTTAAAGAAAATGAAATTAAATGGTGTGATTTAAGAAGACATTTTTGGAGTATTCATAGAAGTCCATACATATATTTACAAACATTGATGAGAAAGCGCGACCTATAAATGTTGTTCTTAGTCAGTTTGTATTAATTGTTTATCTAATTAGATGTTAACTGTTGTTCTTTAAGAAACAGATAATTTATTTAATCTTAAATTCTTTAAGGGTCCAGGTGATTATGAAGGCCTGGGGATTCTTAGGATTGAATTCAAATATAATAATATACACTGTACGGCCACTTTATTAGGTACACCTGTAGCATGTTGGAACTCCTTTAGTCCTCAAAACAGCCTGAATTCCTGGAGGCATGGATTCCACAAGATGCTGAAAATGTTGCTGTGGTATTGTCTACAGATGTGAGTGTGTCATGCAGTTCCTGAAGATTTGATGGAGGTGTAGGCCTGGAGCGAACAGCTCGTTCCAGCTCATCCCACAAATTTTCAATTGGGTTGCGATCCAGGGCCACCGCAGCAAGGAAAAGTCATCGTCATGTTCCTCAAATCATAGTGATGCATGCTTTGTGCACCACCGCATTATCCTGCTGGAAGCAGCCATCTGCATGAGGATAAACTGTTAACATGTACAGTTGCACTTGGTCAACTACGATGTTTAGCTACGGCTCTAGCATCCTGATGTGCCTCCAGAGGTATCAATTAACCCATTGTCTGCCAGGAAAACATCCCCCACACCATGACACTGTCCCCACTGCGCTTATAATTTGTGCGCACAGCATTTGTGTACCTAATAAAGGGGCTAGACAGTGTATGTCTAAAAATAAATGTGAGATTGAATATATCATTGCTAATTGGAATTTTTCTTCATATTTTTTAAAACATCTTAAGAGAGTTAGTACTTGGTAATGTGAAACTGTTCTTCAGCTGATGAGTGAAATGAATAGAATAAAATCTGAGAGAGATCATTTAGTAAATCTTGGTTTAATTCAATTAAATTCTTAAGCAATGGAACAGAATTGGTAGTGGCATTTTTGGCATGAGTTCCAAATGTAAGCCATGTTAAAAAGGGTTTGAAGGTTCATTTTGAACAGGCTTTCAGAGAAATGAAATCATGATAAGAAATTGGTTTTATATTCAAGTGTATTATTTTCTAGTTATTGTTTATACTGTCATTTTCAGACACTTGAATAATTTAATGTTCAATTACGTTTTTTTTTTTTTCAGACCTTAGTAGCATAAATTTTGGCTATAATTTTTTAACATTTATAATCCTGTTCAACAATCTCATTCCAATAAGTCTTCAAGTGACTTTAGAAGTAGTACGATTTGTCCAAGCCATTTTTATAAATATGGTAAGTTAATTTCTTAATGACTATTAATAGATTCTTGAGAAAGATTTAATATAGAACAAAATAACGTAAATTTATGAACTAACATTGAGTTTCACTATAGTTTTTATTTATAATCTGTTGTAAACTGCCTAAAATTATTGCCGTAAAAACTCTTTCTGTAATTAATTATGTTCACTGCCAACTACACGGGTCTGTTTAGATGGCGCTAGTAGTAGACATGCTGATTACTCGGTGCCATGTTGTGTGACTAGGCAAACTCTATTGATCAGTATGCTGCGGCATCTGTAAGAGGAGCTTGTTGTGTGTGGCATCTCAGTAAGACACTTGAACTGTTGTAAACAGTTATTGGTACCAAACTTTTGTGGGTGTTTTTTTTTTTCCTCTCCTTAATAATGAGTGATGAACCAGGGCCTTGAAAAACACTAGATTTTTAAAATTTGCTGATTATTGATTTTATGTTGATTTTTAAAATTCAAAATTTAAAAAATAATAGAAAGTTCATTGATCAGGCATATAATTTGATTTTGTATAAATACTTTCTGAGAATTTGTTTATTTTTATTAATAAATAAAAAAAATATTTTTTATTCTATCTTATTTTACATTTTGTTTTGATTTCATATGATTGATGAAACTATAAAAAAAACTACTCAAAATCTAGTATCAAGCAGACACTTAGTGCAGCAATTTAACCAGAGGTGCTGCCTACATGGAGCTGAGAGAGTTGATTTGAGTGGGTTGGGGGTGGGTGGGAAGGGGTACTGACTTCTTATTTTACCTTAAATAATAAAAACATAAAATAATCTAGTGGCACCTGGAGATCGCCAACCCTTACAAGTGAAAGTGTTAATTAGCTGAAAGTGACACTGACTATGCTTTCTTTTTGTTGGGTTATAACAGCAGTAAAATAGTGATAAATAAAATTAGGTTAGGCTAAATAACATTAATTTAACCAAACAATGATCTAGCACAATCGGCATGTATCGTTGGCTGTTAGAATTTAATCTTTGTTTCATTCCAATTCATCATTATTATTAATGATTAAAAGGTTTTAATGGTTGAGGGGTGGAGTGATTAACTCATGCTGTTATTATAATTGAGATTGGAAAACACATCTCTTCTCAATATATATATATATATAGAGAGAGAGAGAGGGTGAGTTATAAATTTTTATTGTCATAGTGCATTCATTAAAATTGTTACATTTTTTGTTCAATTCAAAAAAAAAAAAATGCAGTTTTTTATTTGTGTAGATGTTACCTCTGCCATGAGACACTTGCTTAGCCAGGATTTGTCCTGAGTAAATATTTAAATGTTTGGTTTCCTTACTGAATTGATGGACCCATTCAGGCATAGCTGAATGATCTTTGCGGCCTGCTACATGGTTGATATCTCTAAACCCTTGGACTGAATATTGGAGCTGATTTGCATGTTCATCTTTCCTTCTCATCTGTATATAAATCTTTTCTGAGGTGTCTGTTTCTGCCGCTTATTCCAGATGTAATACCTTGTAACTTGCACTCAGTTACTCTTGTTATTAAAAAATATTACATACTGAAATAAATAAGCAAACTGAACTGAAGTAAGGACATTCAAATTTGTGGGCAGATTCTGCCATAATCATTGAATTTCAAGAAATGCAACATAAGGTTTTAACCCTTAATTTTTAGAATTACTTTTCTTTATAAATTATAATCTAATAGTGACAGTTTTAATTTTAGAATTTGCTTGTACTGCATATGATACCAGTGGATCATTATGGGATATCTTTTATTTATATACTAGCTGTACCCGGCATTCGTTGCAATCCATTCACAGAAAGAAAGTGTTTGTGTTTTAATTCTGTTTATTGAAGTGCTTTTGAATACACAATATTTTTTGTTTTTCCGTCTGGTGTATACATAAATAAATCGGAAGGTTTCCCGATGCGTGAGCAGGTCACGTACAGTTGTCCATGTGTGAAGTATGGATTTTCCAAATTTAGTCCAAAACTTGTAGCGATTGTCCCTGTGCTTTGTTGATGGTCATTGCAAATGTGAGTCACACTGGAAACTGCAAACGTTGAAACCGGAAATACACTCATTTGTTGAAAACGCCTCACACACCAGATATTGTAAAATGGTTCTACTAATTCAGAAACCTTCGCGGGCATGTGCACAATAACTCACCAAAGTTTCATCGCAATCTGATGAATGGTATAGGAACTCATATGGGATAAAACAAAAAAGAAACATTCATTTTTATATATTAAGATTTTGATTATTCCTAATTCCATTTTGTGTGTGTGCGCACACGCGCCTGTATGCATGTTTACATTTTTAAAAGATTGGATAATGTGGCATTATATTTGGTTAAATTTAGAATTTTAATGTTTTTTTGTTTGTTTTTTTTTGCTTTTCTTCTAATGTTTTTATCTTTGTTAGGACTTGGAAATGTATCATGAATCCTCAGATACACCTGCAATGGCAAGAACATCGAATTTGAATGAAGAATTAGGGCAGGTTCGTATTTATAAACTAAATAAGAAGTAATGATAAAAACAGTTCTTTAAATTCTTTACAGATATATGTTTTAATATGTAAATTCAATTACTGAATTGTTATAAGTTATTCAGTTTGTATAACACATGTTGAACTAAGTCATCACTGCATACATTGCATCTATAGAATGACTTAATTGAAATGGTATGTTCGTATAAGTCATTCGTTACAATAACAAAATTTGAGCTTGACCTTATTATAATAGGTTATGAAATGTTACTAAATTTACATGATTAACTAAAATGATGCTGACATACAAAATAAAGACTAAAAAAGTTTAACACATTAAAAGATACTCTGAGTTGGGAACTCCCTCATTGCAAAGGCAAAAACTGGTCCTCTCTACGTTTGAATGTGTTAATCTTTTTTAGTCTTTATTTTGTGTGTCTGCGTCGTTTTAGTTACGTTCAATGCACACATTGAAGTGCACATATTTACATGATTAGTATTTTAGTTTTACTTAAGATAAATATTTGAATAACCAGTGGTTTACAAAATTTGTATATATGATAATTCTGCTTATAATGTAGTGTCTATTCTTGACTGACACCTGTTGCATTATCTGATTACTGTCAAGTGAGCTTATTCCTGTGAATTTTGATTGCCTTTCAGTTGGCATATGGAATCGTATTAAAACTTCATCCTTATCAAATGTTCTTTCATTCAGAAAGAACATAATCCTAGTATTGCTTATATCTAAAAATTTATTTTACAGACTACATTTTTGTTTGCAATGTACAACTCCATTTCTGAAAAGTGCATTATAATTTTTATGGCACCAGGACTATTTCTGACTCACATTCAGAGATTTTGTCATTTAGTTGTTTGAGGGTTTTCTGTATTGGGTCCACTAACCTTCTCAAAGGTCTCGTATAGTTTGTATACTTCCTTATGGGATTCATCATGCTTGCATATTATTCCCAGTTAGACTTCTCTACCAGTATCTGAATTGTGTGACTTAAGTTCATTCAAGATCTACCTGCTTATTATTACTGATTCAAAATGTTACCTTTACATCTTAGGCACATTTGACAATAGGAACAGCTTTATTGTTTTAAGTTCTCCATCCCAGATTTAACACAGTCTGTTTCTTCTGCTTCCTCTTGCAGCCTCAGTTTAGTCATTGTCGTTCCATTTGAGGTTATGTCACCACTTGCATCTAACATCATGGCATTCCTTTACAGAATCTACATAGCATGTTTTGTTGGTTAATTTCGTAATGTCGTTCCGTGATTTTTGTAGGCCTACATTCAAACTCGGGGATAAGGAGAGTGGGAAAGGATGGAGGTTATGGCAGTGGAAGGCAAAAAGGATTGATGAGATGCTGGGCCCAAATTTTACCTCATTTCAGAAGTTAATAAATACATAATCGCAGGAATTAAGGATTCAAGGAGGAGATGATGTGTCGGGCAGTGAAGCCAGATAGGAAAGGACCGTTTGTAAACAAAGTAGGGAGAGAAAGGAGTGTCGCAAAACTCTAGCAGCAGCAGAGGAACTAGGTCAGGGATGAAGAGGAGATGACTAAGATAACTCACGGTGATCCACATACAAAAGGTGCTGCTCCTTCTCGTAGCTCTGGTCAACAAATAAATATGCAATAACAATAGTTTGGTTAAGATGAATAAAAGAAATACAAAAGGCTGATTAAATTACAATTGGAAGTTCAATATATTAATACATATAAAACAATATAAACAGATTATGTATATCCAGGAGTTCTTTATAAAATAGGATCCACATGAAATAATTTACATAAAGGAATTAACCACCAACACAAAAATACCCTGACTAAGGCGATAGAACTATGCAGTGAGAGCTCTGCTGACTTAAGAGTTTGCCGAGATCTTGGTGCACAAACAGTTGCTCCGTTTTCGTAGTCCACACTGCCTAGGATATGTGAGTCTTGGTCGTATCACAGAGTAAATAGTCTCCGGATAATCCTAGTTGGTTCGTCAAGGTCGTAGATTCTCTGATCGCCTTGTCCAATTCGAAACGGCGCACAGAATAATGTATGAATGAACTCGCCTATTATGCATCTTGGCCCTGAATCCTTGAAGCACATGGTAGTGGTCTTTCAAACACTAAGAGAAAAGGAACAGAAGCACAAACACAGGCACGTCTTACACTCTGTGAGATGAAGGGAACACTATATGTGTCCATGGATGTCAGACCTCGGATGCGGCGACCCACTTTCATTTCACTGGGGCAGGAATTGCAGAACGCTCTCTCATATGCAACAAAATCCTCCACGAAGTGAATTTTTCCTGAGCCCTGCTCTCCAAACAGACCTGGGTGAATTCTCAGGTAAAGACAAGCCAACCAAGACACGACTATAGGCACTATAGCTGTCCCTTTTCCAAAATGTAGTGTACTTTCGAAGGGCAGCTAAATATCTGCTGTCTGCCCTTTGTGTCCATTCTCTTCACTCTTCTTTCAGTTTTTCTTGAATTCAGAAGTCCGCACTGTCTCCCCTGAAATGACATCACCAAGGAGAGTAGTGGGATGGGAGTAGCCGACCTGTCTACGAGCACATCTTTTGACAGGCTAAGAGATAGGAGGAAGAAAAGAAGACGACAATAACACAAAGAGAGGGAAAGCTGAAAAGTAATAAAAGTGAAGCCCAAATGAAAGAGAAAGTTGCCAGACGAGAAGGAGGTTCGAGGGAGCATCACAGAGCATCTGGAGGCCACCTGTTGAAGGAAACAAAGGAATGTTTAAGTCAATGTTTGGGGAAAACAAAGAAGATAGAAAAATATTACTAAAGATTTTCTTACAAAGAATGATGAAAATGAAGGGTAGGAAATGGAGATAGATATAGTGAGCCCAGGGTCGTTACAACTTTTGAATTATTTCTTACCATCAATTTTATGGCTTGCCTCTATCCAAGTTTGGCATTTGGTTTTGATGGATTTTTAATTTCTGGTCCTTTTCATGCCAGTTCCTCTTTTCCTTCTTAATTTCTGTTTCTGATGTTTTTTGTTACGTCATTATATCCATCCTGCTATTTACTTTTGTGAATGCAGTATGAATGAAGTGAGGTTAATTTTAATTAGTGTTGTGTCAGTATTTAATTAAAAAGTTTTTACGTGTGTAAAAGAGTTTTTAAAAGTTCTTTGAGACAGCCTACACACAAAGTTTAAACAAAAAGTTAAAAAGCTAAAAAAAAACCAGCAATATTTACATTTAAAAATCAAACTAGTTTCTTCCCGGTAACGGGTCATCATCTCACTGACTGATGATGCCCCCTTAACAGGAAGAAACTAGTTTGATTTTTACATGTAAATATTGTTGTGCTTTTTAACTTTTTAACTTTTTTGTTGAAAATTTGTGTGTAGGCTGTCTCTAAGAACTTTTAAAAACTCTTTTACACACGTAAAAACTTTTTAATCAACTGTCAGTATTTCATTCACGTACTTTCCACCCCTCTGTGTCTCTTTCATTTTCTCACATTGTGAGCATTGTATCACACGATGGCTAATAGACAAACTACTGCTGCCACAAGTAATTGCATCTTTATTTTTATTTTTTTATTTTTTTAAGGATATCGCAGAAGTTAAGAGCCTTAAATTTTTACTCAGTGCAACATCATCGTCAAGAAAACACAGAACACAGCATTAATTTTGCTAAATAGTAAATTCATACTGTTTTTCATTGATTAATATGATTACATATAGATAAAGTATAAAAAAAAGTGTCATACAACCTTTAACTTCTAACAAATTTAATTCTTTTTTTAAATAGAAAATAAAATTATATCGATGCTAAGATTCCTTCATTGATAGGAAAATTATTTTTATGTTTTTGTTCTCTTTAAAGGTGAAATATATTTTTTCTGATAAAACTGGAACCCTGACCAGAAATGTAATGGAATTTAAGATGTGCACCATAGCAGGAATTAAATATGGGTAAAAAAATTTCAGTCATTTTTCAACATTTGAATTGCAATTGTAATTTTAGTTTAAAACAATTATTTTTAATTTCAGTTGTTTTATTTTAATCAAAGTAAACTTGTAGCTTAGCTAGAAATAAAGCCAGACTTTAAAAGGGATTTCTTAAGGGATTATTTATTGATAAAATATTTTAAGAAAAAAGGCTAGCTAAGAATTTTTAATAATAAACTTGTCTTTATTTTTTTATTTTTTTTTAAGTAAGTAAATACAAATTATAGCAGGGGTTCCCAATCTGTTAAAATACTGTTCTACTGTCTTTAAAATTTGAAATTAAAACGAAACCATAATTATTGTAAGAGTGGTGCAATTTCTTATTGACCCTTTGGCATCACTTAGCCTTGTTAGAAATTCTGATCTCTAGCTATATAAAAATTTGTGGAAGAAGACAGAATAAACGTAAACATTATTCTGCAATAAATTTATTTTGATGTAAGGCAACCTATCTTATTATTAAATGAACTTTTAGAGATGAAAAAAAAGCCAAACGTCAAATCTACACTAGTGTTTGTGAAAAATGCAACACCATGAAAGAATCATGCAATTAGAATGAAATTTGTACCACATATTATTGATATGCAAGTACATAAGTGATTACATTTTCAGCACAATTCAACAATTATAATCTGAAGAAAACAGCATCTTGGGTATCCTCCACAAGCTTCAATAAGAGCTCCTGTACGTTGTCGCATCGTATCAAAGAGGCTTTGGATAGTGTCATTGGGGAAAAGCTTGCTAGGCTATTTGTAGGCGAATCCACAGTTCATTGGTACTGACTGCTAGAGGACTTTGACAGGCCAGTTGCCATGTGACCATATCCCAGACACAGGGCCGTTGCGTGGGCAGGGCCGCCAACCTTTTTTTTTTTTTTTGGTTGTTGAATTGGAGATTCCGGTTTTTTTTTTTTTTTTGGTTGTAGATTTTGGGGATTGGGGGGGGGGGGGGGGCGCTTGACGAAATCTTGCCCCGGGCGCCAACAAATCATGCGACGGCCCTGCCCAGACATTTTAAGTTAAAGGTTTAATTAGTGCCAAATTATAATAATGAATGGAGATAATAGAACACACTAGACAATTAAAATAAAAATAAAAATTTCTATGACCTCCATTCATTATTATATCCCAGACATGTTCAACAGGCAACATGTCTGGCAAACGTGCAGGCCAGGGAAGAAGTGGTATCTGCCATGCTGCGAAGAAGGCTTGAACATTCCTGGTAATATGTGGTTGGACATTGTCCTGCTAGAATATAGCAGTAGGAGTGCTCTTAAGGAAGGGTGTAGCTTCAGCCTCTAGAATTTCCATGATGTAACCATTGCTATTTACATTTTTCTCAATTCATAGCAGCCGAGATCGCTCATAATATCCAATGGCTCCCCACACCTTCACACCTAATGTTTGGCCAGAATGACAATACAATAGATGCATGCTAGAAGAAGGTGCTCACCATGATACCTTCAAATACATATTCAGCCATCGTTGCCCAAGTTACAGCGGGATTCATCTGGAAACACAACATGTTGCCAATCAGTACGTCATTGTATCAATTCACAAGCCTGTTGTAGCCTGAGGTGTTGATGGTTCAGGGTCAAGAGAAAATGCTGCAAAGGGATGCCCGCAACCAGTCTTCTGTGCAGCCGATGGCGTCGAATTATGGAGGCAGACAAAACCACATCTGTTGCATTGCTTCACTGTTGAGCTAACACTTACGATGTCGCTGAATGGTCCCTCACTGCCATGCAGAGGAGGTTTCATCACATTTCATGGTCCACTGCCAGATTTTTGATGTATGCGGTTCTCTGTGGTCCACGCATCGCTGTCATGGCGTTATGTCCATGCAAACAGCAATGTTGTGGATATGAAAATCCACCTTCATGCAAAACCAATCATTCGTCCATGTTCAAACTCTGTTGTTTGTTGATATTGTGCCCATCATCATTGACGAGGGATAATGAATCCTGTAGATACTCATGCAGCTCGTTGTCCATGATGCACTACTTGTGGCTCCTATACAACCCTCTATTTATAGCCTTACCACGACAGTTCCGAGGGCTCTGCTATGCCCAGAAATGTGCAATTCTAATCATTTACATTTCATACCATGCTTTGCACATCCTATACTTTTCAAATGATTACCATCATTCCTTAATGGTGTTGCATTTTTCACAAACACTAGTATACTTATTAGTATTAAATTTTTCTATTCTGGATTATTTGTCATTTTTGTAATCCTCAGGATGGCGCTTCTAGATTGTTACCCATCTTCAGTCAAGGTTAACTAAGTGAATAGATGATCTAGAATTGATGAGGCATACGTATTCAGATACGAAATTAAAGAAGACATTGGCTTCCCTTGTTCTTCAGTCAAATATTAAAATTAACATGCAGTGATTTTTTTATATTTGTTTGAAGGGCAATGCTAATGTCTTATTTAAAGTTTATAAATATTTGATTTAAAGGATTAAGCATCCTTTTTTATCCATACTTGAATCTTAATATTTTCAATTCAGATAAAACTTAGAATTAATTATACAGTAGAACCTCATTATAACGGACGTCGCTTATAACGGCAGGTTTAAAAAAAAATTGTCAGCCTACAATTAAGGTGAGCGAAGTGAAAGACCATTTAAATTTTGTTATTCAATATGTTGAACAATCGGCAAATGAAAATGTGTTTGCATATTATGAACACCGCCATCAGTTATTAACTGAAGAAATAAGCAGCAAACAAACCCAGCAGAAAATAAATTATTTTTTCAGACCAATGAATGTAAGCAATCAACATGAACCAGGACCTTCTTGATCTAAAGATTAATGCAGTGTATACATACACATTTTTTTTCAATTCAACCTACTATGGTGAAGGCTGTTTTTTATTTGATATATAATAAACACTTTTTATAGCTAACTATTGTACTTTCATTGTACACCTTGCTGCATTACACCGCTATAAGAATTATTTGTTATAAACCGGACTTTCATTAAAACGGACAACCTTCAGCCCCTATTAGTCTGTTATAATGAGGTTCTACTGTATATTTAATAATATCAATGAAATGCCTTCCCTTACTGCAGATGAAAGGTATGGAAAGATTGAACTAGTTTTATTCTACTGTGTTTTTGAAAATTTCAACTGCATTTACCATGTGAAAACTTGATTATTATTACTCTTTATTTTAGTGAATACGCTGAAGCATCCTTAGAGAATTTGGTTTCCAATTTAGAGACAAACCATGTAAGTAAAAATGTAAACATATGAATATTAACAATGAATTTTGTAGATGTTAAATATGCATTTAAAAATACATAAATTCCCTTTACCTAAATAAGGAATATTCTCTTGTAACAACTGACATTTGTTATTATTTATAAAAATGGAGTATTCTGTTGCTTTATAACATTGATATTCGTCTAAATAGGATATTATTTATAAATACGATAAAGATTTGTAAATTTGTCATTGTCTATTGCAGCCAACTGCTCCCTTCATCAGAGAGTTTTTAACGCTAATGGCTGTTTGCCATACAGTAGTGCCTGAGAGAGATCCTGTGAACGAGAATTCAATTCACTATCAGGCTGCTTCACCAGGTAAGGGGTTCATCTCTGTAGATGTCACTGAGACTTCCCTTTTTTTTTTTTTTTTTTCATTCTTTGCCTAATAAATTGTGTTATGAATACCAAGAACTTTTGGTTGTGTACTACAGTTGAACCTGCTTATCTCGAATCTCACGGGAAAGGAAAAAAATTCGAGATAAAGATGTTTCGAGTTACAGAGGTTTTAAATGTGGTCAATTAAAAAACGTTTTAATTGCTTTGTTGTAAAAAATACAGTGGTATGATCGCAGATTAATTATACATACATCCATAACATTTTTTTAACATACATACGTACCTTTAACAATAAAAATAGTCTTTCAATGACTTTTGACGTCTAACTTTAATGAAGGGTGGTCTTTGGGCATCGATTTTTGTAATTTACACTGTCCGACATTCGAGATACAGAGGTTTTGAAGGAAATTTTTTCGAGATAAATATGGAAAATACATTGAATTTAGATTGTAAATGTAGGGAACTTCAGAAATTTTGAGATACAGAGGTTTTCGAGATAAACAGGTTTGAGATAGACAGGCTCGACTGTACAATACAGTATTGGTTTTTAATCTAAATCTTGTAATTCCAAGGGGCAATGTAAACAAAAACAAACAAAAAAAACTCCAAAACATTTTTGGAATTGTATTGAGCAATTCAAACTTTCAAGTGAAATCTGATACATTTGTGTATTCGATTCGGTTTCTAAACTGAAAATGTTTTAAGAGTTGAGTTGTAGTTCACTTTGGAATTATATAGTTGTGGTGCCATATCTTTTACTTTTTACATACTTACAGGAAAGGCTCTTAACAAGTAGGCTATAGCAGCTAGAATTTTTTTCCGTGTGTTATTGTGGTATTGTTGTTTACTTCTTTAGTGAATATTGCTGATAATACAGCCTTGTATATTAAGCATTCAACAAAATTAATTTTCTAAATAAAACTTGATAAAATTGTGTCGAATGACGTTAAATACACCTAAGCACTGCTACAGCCAACTTACATAAAAAAAAACCAACAGACTTTCTGGCCAGCCCAATGGATAGTATGGTGTCTAGTTGAAATAAACTTGGATTATTAACATTCCAACAAATTTTACTTTCATACTTTATCAGTGATATTTCGCAGGGTATTACTCTTTCCCTGCTTCTTCAGGCTACATTTTGAAATTAAAACCAAAGCAGTTAAAACAAAGAATAAGTCTTATACAACAAAAGAATAATTGTTGTAACTGCTTAGGTTTTAATTTCAAAATGTAGCCTGAAGAAGCAGGGAAAGAGTAATACCCCGTGAAATATTGCTGATAAAGTATGGAGTTTTTTAATAATAAACAAGTTTTGTAATAAAGAGCAGTGAATTAAATTTTATTTTCATTTACTTACTAGGCATGGAAATTTTAGTTATAATACTATTATAAATATATAGTTAATCTTATAATTGCTAGACTTATAATATAAGGTTGATTAATTCTAGCAGATTTTTTTTTAAATTTTTTATTAATCCTGCTCTGCCAAATTCTTGACATTGCCAAAATCTTGACATTGTTTATTGTCAGTGTGGATTTTGCTGTTTAATTAACATTAACCACTGATCTTCACTAATTTTCATTAATTAATTTTAAATTAAGATGTCTTATTTTTCACATTTCCTTTTTTTTCCTATTTAGATGAAGGTGCATTAGTAAGAGGAGCAAAAAATCTCGGCTTTGTTTTTACAACTAGAACTCCAGAATGTGTTGTAATTGAGGCAGTAAGTATAATTATCCAAAGCAAATACCTAGATATAAAATAAGCATTTACAGTACCTTGTCTTCCCTTTACTATTATAAAATGGTCAATACTGTAGATCCAAAAGATGTTTACTGTCAATTGTTTATGATTTCCACAAACTTCTTTTTTAGATTGCTAGTGGCTTTTAGACTTCTAATTGTTATAGGAAGGGCCTGTGATTTTCTCATGGATAGCAAAGGGTTTTTTTTTGGTTTTAATTTTCTATAGTATTAAGAGAGAACACACAAAAAAAGAAGAGTGAGAGAAAATATAGTTTTTAATGTTGATGTGCAGTGAATTTCGTCTTTTTAGGCTTCTGATATCGTGAAGCCTTATATCCCCGGTTTGTCTGTCTGTCTGTGGACAAGCATCAACTCAGCAACTACGAGGGCTAGAGACTTGATTAGGGAGTCGTTGAAAAGGTCTTGCCAAGAGTAGTTCAGAGCCGTAGAGTTTGTGTCTCTAGCTGGTCAGGAATAATAATTTTCTTCGTTCACGTATCAGAAGCCATTGCGAAGCATTGTGATTGGTTTACTAATCGATATTGCTACCTTGCTTTTTTTAACAGAAACAGCAATAAAAAACTACATTCTTGTAGAAGGCTGGTGTATTGTCTCTCTCTTAACATATCAATCAATCAAATAGTTCTCACCAAGGGCAGGTCCTTCACTGCAAACCCAGCATTCTCCAATCTTTCCTATTTTCTGCCTTCCTCTTCGTTTCCACATAAGATCCATTTACCACAATGTTGTCGATCATCTGAAATCTTCTTCTGCCTCGAACTTTTTTACCGTTCACCATTCCTTCCAGTGCATCCTTCATTAGGGAGTTTCTTCTCAGCCAGTGACCCAACCAGTTTCTTTTTCTCTTCCTGATCAGTTTTAGCATTATTCTTTCTTCACCCACTCTTTCTAGCACAGCTTCATTTCTTATTTTGTCTGTCCATTTCACATGCTCCATTCTTCTCCATATCCACATTTCAAATGCTTCTAGTCGTTTCTCTTCACTGCGTCGTAATGTCCATGTTTCTGCCCCATACAATGCCACACTCCACACAAAGCACTTCACTAGTCTCTTCCTTAGTTCTTTTTCCAGAGGTGGGGGGTGAAGTTGATCGCCTGCTCGTGGTGCCCCCTGCCTGAAATAACTGAACGATCAACAAGGTTCACCTATAGCTGTACAGACCAGAGAGATAAGAGAGAAATGATACTAACCTTACACAAAAAAGGCCATTTTCATGGCCAACTTGACAACCTCACATTGTGTTTTGGAACGCTGGAGGGCTAAATAATAATAAATTTGAAGAATTTAGATACATGCTTCAAGATGTGAAAGCTGATGTTTTTATTATTGTTGAAGCAGGACTTGCGACTGAGACTCCAGAATTTTATCAAATAAATGAATACGATAATTTTATTCTAAAACGTGCGAGACAAGTGGCTTCAGGGATCATCTGTGGAGTTAAAAAGAACCACATTACAACAGTAAAAATCCTACATGAAATGGAGGTAAATGACATCCTAGAAGCTGTCGAAATAAATATTTGGAAAAATAAAACGAAATACACTATTACGGGCCTTTATAATCCCCCAGGAAATATTCCAGACCTGTCGGAAATAGCTGGTACAATACATCAAAGAAGTATTATAATAGGAGATTTCAATGCACCATCTCAAAGATGGGGTTATAATACTACCACACAAATCGGAAGAATTATAGAAGAATTTCTGGATGATAACCTCCTGAGCGTACTGGATTCACCGCCCACATTTCTATCTTATGCTGGATATACATCTAGACCAGACTTAGTTATTGTTCATCCTGACTTGGAAACAAACATAAAACTAAAATTATTAGACGATGCAGCAGGATGTGGACATAGAGCTATAAGTGTCTCCATCTCCATTCAAAATATAACACAACAACTTAAGAAAGTACCTCGCTGGAACTTCAAAAAAGCTAATTGGGATAAGTTTACAACTCTTACTGATTCTCTAAGTACTAAAGTAAATATCAGTAATTGTCCAGATACAGCATATAAAACAATGTGCGACATAATTTTAAAAGCTGCCAATCAAACCATTCCACGAGGACAGGTAAAGAAATACCGACCATTCTGGAATGACGAATTAACAGTATTAAAACATAGAAGAAATAATGCACGAAAAAGAGCTGAAGATACAAGACAACTTGAAGATATCATTGACCGTAGGAAAAAACAGGCTGAACTCCAAAGAAACATACGACAAAGTAAGCGAAATACGTATAGATCGTTTATTGCAAAACTAGATTATAAAAAAGATGGACTCAAAGCTCACCAATTCATATCTAACTTAAACAATAATAATCTGACTAAGCCTACAGAACCCTTTATAGAAAAAAATAAATTATTAACACACCCAAAGGACATAGCTAATACTATGTGTAACTATTACGTTAATATTAGCAGCATAGAAACAAAACCATATAATATAAAAAAAAAAATCTTAAAAAACAGATTAGTAACATGTGCGACTGAGGAAGAAACAAAACTTTTCTATAATAATTTTTCATTCATAGAAATGGAACATGCATTAGAACAAATTCCCACAAAAAAATCACCTGGACCAGATGGTATACTCTCTGAATTTCTTTTACATATGGGTAATGGAGCAAAACAGGCACTTCTACATATGATCAATCTCACATGGAGAAGATATATTCCAGATCAATGGAGAAAGGCGGAAGTTGTGCCAATATTAAAAAAAGGAAAACCATCTGAAAGAATGACAAGCTATAGACCCATATCTCTTACGAGCGTGGTGAGTAAATTAGCAGAAAGAATGGTTACTAATCGAATGAACCAATTCTTAGAAAATCGAAATTTGATTGATGACTCACAGGGTGGTTTTCGTAGTCGTAGAAGCACCATGGATCAAGTCATAACGTTCGCTCAATGTGTAAAAGATGGCTTTCAAAACCGTATGACCACGATAGCCGTACTAGTTGATTTCAAGGCTGCTTATGATCGAGTATGGAGAGCAAAATTAATTCACAAAATAATAAATTGTGGAATACATGGAAATTTGCTAAATTGGATTAAATCTTTTCTAGCTCAAAGAAAGATTCGCGTACGTTTTCAAGGTGCTATATCTAGGTACAGGATACAGAGAGAAGGATTGCCACAAGGAGCAGTTATTAGCTGCATCCTATTTAATATTATGATAAATGATATCCTGAAGACACTGAGATCCATTCCAGGAATAAATGTCTTATTATATGCTGATGATCTTATTATATGGGCAACAAGCAGTAATTGGAAGGGATTAGAAACCTGCTTGAATGAAGCATTAACTCGACTAGCCACGTGGGCAGATAATAACGCAATGATAGTGAGCACAGAAAAAACAAGCTATCAAACCTTCACTTTATCCACTAAAAAACAAAAAGTAAATCTTTATTATCGAGGACAGCAGCTCGAAGAGAAACAAATTTCCAAATATTTGGGAATTTCTTTGGATCAAAAGTTGTCATGGAATGTCCAAATTCATGATGCTACAGATAAAGGATTAAAATGATGCCGTATTTTAAAGAGATTGACGGCAACAAAGTGGGGAGCAACACAGGAAGTTCTTACCACAACGTATAAAAGTTATGTACGACCCGTAATGGAATATGGAGGTGAATTGCTTACAACAGCTAGTAACACACAATTAACTAAACTAGATAAAGTACAAAATACAGCCTTGAGAATAATAACTGGAGGAGCTAAATCTACACCTATTAAAGCTTTAGAAGTACAAACTGGCGTTGAATCCTTAGAAGCTAGACGAGAAAAAGCACTACTAAAGACATGGGCGAGAATGAAAAGCACACGCCCAGTTTTTTGGAATAAGTATCGTCCAGCTAATAATAGATTAAAAACTCAGAAAACTCCAATAGCTAAGATCGAGGATATCACACAGAAATACAATATACAATTTAGAGAAATAAAGAACCTCCCTTTACCCTCAGAAATCTTATTGGGATTACCAACAGCAGAACTACAGTTAGTACGACATAATACACCTAAATCACTCTCCCTAACTGAGGAATTAAGACAAGCTACATTAGAAACGATCCATACAAGGTATCCTGAGCATGAATGGCTTCATGTCTACACCGACGGATCCTTTAATCCAGGGTCAGGCGCTACGGGAGCGGGATATTACTGCAAGTTTTTTGAAGATCATTTTGCTGTTGGAGCACCCCTCAGTAATTATGATGGAGAAATTGCAGTGATAGAAAGAGTGACGGATATTTTAGCAGTTACTAAAACACATAAAAAAACTGTTTTTTTCATAGATTCTAAGGCCGCCATCCAGGCACTTGCTTGTAATCATCGTACTGATTGCGATATAACTATTAGATGTCGAAAAAAATTAAATTCACTGCAAGAGTTAGGCTGGACAATAATACTACAATGGATCCCAAGTCATGTGGGTATTCAGGGTAATGATCGAGCGGACGAACTAGCCAAATTGGGAACATTTCTCCCTCAACCTGTAGCAGTTCCATCCCTATCTTCATTTAAGACCAGAGTAAATTTTGCGGTACATAGATTCTGTGATATGGAAAATAGAAGAGCTGCTGATGGAAAAAAATGGGAACAACTAATTTCTTCTGGTCCTATTAGTAGAAATCTTCCCAGACCTATTTCAGTGGCAGTCTTCCGTTGTATTACTGGCCATGACTATCTGGCATCTCACCTATTTAAAATAGGAGTTTTAACTACTGATAAATGTTTATTTTGTGAACAACCTTCTATGAATGCAGAGCACTTGTATAGTTGCAAAGAATTAGAAGATTCACGAAATTCTACGACAGAAACTGGTATCTATCTTCTGGCTCATCTTTACTGGTCAGCGCGGCGCTCAATGGCAGAAATGCCAAGAGCTGGCGTTGGCTAATCAATCAATCAATCTTTTTCCAGAGGTCCGCAGAAGATGCTCCTTTTCCTATTAAAAGCCTCCTTTGCTATTGCTATCCTCCTTTTGACTTCTTGGCAGCAGTTCATATCACCATTTATAGTACTAAGTATTTAAAGTTGTTCACTTGTTCCAATGTCTCATTCCGAATACTTAAGTTTATCTTCTTTGTCTTTCTTCCGATAACCATAGTCTTTGTCTTGTTTACATTTATCTTCATTCCATATTGTTCACAGCTGTCATTCAGCTGCAGTAGCATATCCCTTAGTATCATCTCCTCTTCTGCTAACAATGCCATATCATCAGCAAATCTTATTCTTATTCTTTATTCTTCTTCCTCCTACTATCACCCCTCCCATGTTCTGAAAACAGTTCTTCACTAACTCCTCCAAGTAGATGTTGAACAGCGTAGGTGATAGAGGGCATCCTTGTCGCACCCCTCTCCCTATTCCACTTCCCTCTGACAATTTTTCTCCGATCCTGACTTTGACTCGTTGTTTCATATAAAGATTAGTTATTAGCCTTCTCTCTTTCCAATCCACACCAATTTTCTTCAAGATTTCCATAAGTTTATTCCAATCCACTCTGTCAAAAGCATTTTCCAGGTCCACAAATACTGCATATACGTGTTTATTTTTTTCTAGATATCTTTCGCCGATTGTTCGCCTCAGTCCAATTGCATCTCTCGTACCTTTTCCTTTCCTAAAACCAAATTGCTCTTCTTCCAACTCTCCTTCCACCTTAGAATATAAACGTCTGTTTAGTATTCGCAGAAGAATCTTTGCTGAGTGCGATATAAGGCTGATAGTCCTGAACTCATTGCACTTCTTTGCATTATTTTTCTTCGGTATTGGCAGCAATACTGTTTCCATGAAATCATCAGGCCATTCACCTTTCTCATATATTTCATTGCATAATAATACTTTATATCTGTGTTTGGCTTTTTTTCTCGTGATATAATCTATCTCTTGTTTTGATTTTTCCCCCTCCTTTTCAAATAAATTCTGTTCTGCATCAGGAAACTTATACAAAAATTTGTCAACAACAAATGAGAAGTAAATTTCAAGTTGATCTGATTTTTTTTTGTTGCCACCAGTTTATTGGTTTCGTCAAAGTTGTATCCAGTTTTAGTAGGATTCAAATTTTTTTTTGCCATTTCATAAATTGAATCTGAAAAATCAGTTAACTACAGAATGTGTGACACTGTTGTTTTCCTCTTCTCTAATTTTGACTGCTGTTTCTCACTTCCACTGCAAGTTTTTATATATTGATTGCATCATTAGAACATCTGAGAAAGATTTTTCAAAATTTTTAATAATTTGCACTTATTTCTGGAATTAGTTTGTGTAGACATGAATTCCGTATGATGAGCTCCATAACAAAAGGAAATTCTTCATAATTTAATCGGCTTATAGGTTACAAACAGTCTATAATTCCTTACTTTTCCAGAAAGTATATTTTATCAAAAAAAAAAAAATAATAATTGCTGGAAACCGTTTGTGTAAATTAAAAGGCTTAAAATTTTTGAGAGGTTCTTACAGTTTAAACTTGCTCAACATTCAGTACTACCTTTAAAATGCTTCGTGGCAAATTCTGATGCCTTCAGTTTAATTTATTTCAGTGTAACATTGCGTTGAAATATGACCTTATTGCAACCATAAATTTGTAAATGTCTTTCAGTTCAATGGCCCATTTGAGATTTACAAACACCCCTACCGACATCATGTATGACGTGTTAAGCACATGCTGAGAGATCTTGTGGGATAAACAAACATATAACTTAGTGTGAATTACTTAAAAAATTGTTGATTTTTGCTATTCCAAGATGAAATGGGTTCAGTGCTGTGCAGATCCTTATTGTAATAATTCTGTAAAAACGCTTGGAATATCCTTCTTTAGTATAATATTTCCTCTATATCTACACAGGTTAAAATAAAGCACATGGCTTTGTTTATCCCACAAGCCAAGCAGTGGCCTAGTGGGATATTTTGTAACTACGAAGCCCCGCTTATTCCACAAGCCAAGCGGTAGCCTAGTGGGATATTTTGTAACTACAAAGCCCCGCTTATTCCACAAGCCAAGCGGTAGCCTGGTGGGATATTTTGTAACTACGAAGCCCCGCCTATCCTCAAGTGGTTCATTCAGTATGAGAAACAGTGATTTGAACAAAATTTGAAGAGCATATTCATTTCTTCACTCTCAGTGGTTTTCTTGTCAGTTTAGCTATATAGTAAATCATGTATCATTCTTCACTGAACTGAAGAGAGATTCTTATCTTAAAATGCTCTTTTGGGAGTTCCTTTAACTAACAAAAACAGTACATAACCATTTTCTGTTTACTGAATGTCTGGATGGTTGCACTAGTCTAGAGCTTAAGTTGGTTAAACCACTTCATTTTTACAGGAAAGTTAATTTTTTTATGGAATTATTTCATTTTTTTCTTTCTTATTAATAGTTATGCTTAATATGAATTGACAAAGCAAATAAACTGAAACAAAAAAATAAAAAAAATAAAAATGCACTTATTTAGGATAAAGTTACAATAATTCTTTTAAACTGCCAAATTTTCATCCCTCACCAACAGATACTCCACCTCCTAACTGAAACTGTTCTTATATTACTGGCTTGAAACTGATAATTCCATCACCAGTGGACAAAACACCTGCCATTATTGTTAATACTTCTCTTCAAATCAGCATGTGTTTTGTGTTGTCATCCAAGTTTTTACCTCTCCTCCTTTATGATGTGCAAAGCAGTCCAAAACTGAAGGAGACTAATCATATCTTTATTCTAAGTAAGTGTATTTTTCATTTATATTAGACTAGCAAAAATACCTGTGCTTCACGCGGGTTACAAGCAAGAGTTGTCCTAATGTGGATGACACAGGAATTGTAAAAAAAGAGCAAATTACATCAAGTTAACTAAAAGCTGAAACTTAGAATAAAGAATAATCATGTCAAATTTCATGTTTGCAACTCAAGCGGTTTTGAAGATACGCATACCCTGCAGGAAAGACCAGTGAAGTAAGGTGACCTCTGATTCAGTTGTGCGAGGATTCCTAACAATGGCCAACGGGATTATGTTCAGTGACATAACTGCCATGGCAATTAAAATGTTGGTGATAGCCCATTGTACCAGTGTTTTGTACATATCCAGAATATAATAGTCCTAGCATAACATAATTGGTCTATCTACAACATAATTTGTAACTACGTGCCTTTTTTACCAATTGGAAAAGTTTCATAGTGATCACACAATTACAGTTTCTGTGTCATCCATATCAGGATAATTCTTTCTTGTAACATGCGTGAAGCATGGATATTTTTGCTAGTCTAATACAAATGAAAAATACCCTTACTTTGAATAAAGATATGATGATTCTAGTATAACCATCCAGACATTCATTAAGCAGCAAATGGTTATGTACTGTTTTTGTTAGTTAAGGGAACTCCCAGAAGAGCATTTTAAGATAAGTATCTCGTCGTTTCATTGAAGAATGATTTACTGTATAGCTAAATTGGCAAGAGATTTTTTTAAAAGGAAAAAAATATATAAAAGTTACCAAATTAAACTCTGTTAACACCCACATTCCCTCCCTGTTTAATTTTTTTTTTTTTTATATGTTTAATATCTTTATTTAATGGACTGTACTTAAAAGCTGATATGTTTAAAAAAACTTCACTTTGTATTCACTTGTGCAATGTATTTGCTGCACATGTCTTATCTACTGGTCATTGAGTAACTCTAGCTAATGAGAGATTTTAATTTGAAGCCAATGCTATAATGGACTCATATGGAATACAGTGATGTCTCAGTTATATGGGCGAAACCTCATAAGTCCTATATGTAATTCACTTATACGAATAATTTTTGGTTCCCCTCATATTCGTATAAGTGAGACTTCACTGTATTCAGAAATTAACTATCTATTAAATTCCTTTCTCTGCCACTTAAATGAACTCTTAACTAATTTCTTAGATATATAAAAAGATGCTTGTTAAAATTCTAGTAAATTATTTTAGTGATTTTTGTATCGAAATTGAAAAATATTCATTCCACATTGCTGACCATTTTCTTACTATTAAAATACACTTTAATTGTGTCTATAGAATTATCTTAAAACGTTGATGATGAAATTATTGTAAAACAGAAACAAAAAAATCTTGTGTAAAAACTTATGCAAATTTGTAACCTTAAATTTTTAGATTAATTATTTCACCTAAATGTTTCTAAGTATGATTTAACTTTATTATTTTTTTAGTGTGGCGTAGAAGAACGATATGAGATTTTAAATGTCTTAGAATTCACAAGGTAAGTTTATTCTTTTTTTATAGATTAAGATAAATTTTATTATTTCTTAAAAAGAAGCAAACTAGAAAAATATTTGTCATTTCTTTTTTTGTACATTGATCAGGATGTCGGACACTTTTTTGGGGGGCATGACAGTTATTAGAATAGATATAGTGATGCCCCCCTTCCATTCCCTGCATTATGGCTTAAATGCCAGAAACATATGCCAAAATTACATTCTAAGAATCACAACTATTACATTTCAATAAAATTTTGTTCTACTATATGAATCCTGGTCGTCACAATATCTAACTCGCATGTTTCCTTCTGTTAAGCTAGTTTCACTAGAATAATATTTCTGTTGATGTACTTAGACAACCTTAATATTTCTTCATAATCTGTTGATTGTTTTCTTCATGTTTTAATTTATCCCATATTGACATGACCTTAGCTTCACTTTATTGCACACAGGACAAATGTGTTGTAAATGGCTACCGTCAACAAAATCTTAGAACAAAAATATTATAAATGAACTGTTTATTTTGAGATTCATTTCATCGATCCATTACAGTCATTTTTGTAAAATTTTTCATTGTTAAGGTTTAATCCACTGTTCATTAGCAGTCACTTCAAAGGGGTGAATGCATTTTTGCTAAGTTTTTTTAACATTGATTTCAGAATATTCTTAAGTATAATTTGAAAAATCCTCTTTTGATTGTAAAAAAATGAAGATATTCAAAATCATTATAGAAACATTAAAAATATACATAATCTGGACATTTTGAGGTCTATTCACAGACCTCTTTTTCAATAAAATTGAATGTTATGTCGATGTAAAATATGAGTTTAAACTTAATTTTAATTTATTCTGCAGCAAGATCTTTGAATAGATCTTGAAATGTCCAGATTATGTAGTGTTTGTATTTCAATAATGATCATGTGTATCTTTAATTTATTTATCATTTACTACACATTCAAAGTAGATTTATTTTATTATTATTATTATTATTATTATTATTATTATATTACTTTATTCCAATAGTTTTCGTAAAAGGATGTCAGTTATAGTTAGAACACCAACAGGAAGACTAAAGCTCTATTGCAAAGGAGCTGTAAGTATTGTAATTTGTTATTTTATTTTAACTTTAAAAGCCTGCTGTAATTTTTTCCTTAATGAATTATTATTTTTATTATTATTATGGATTCAAACCATGGGTTTCCCCAGCGAGTCAAGACTATATGGCGAGTCAAGGACCAAAGCACATATTGCCAAGTGTAAATAAAGGTGTGCAAAAAAGTAGGGATGTGTGGTTGTGTCCATAAATTTCCTAACTATGCGTGCTGTGTTGATTATAAGCCCTAATAATGGATAACGTGTGATGAATGCGTGGTGTAGTGCCTGTCTGTATCCTGTGAGTTGAGTCTCTAACTGTGAAACTGTGTATAAGTCGCGCATAAGATCCTGGTTCATCTGCAATGACCATCGGATGCGCTGGCATGGTTTTCCAGTCTTCGTGGTCGCCTGCTCTGACACAGACGAAACACTTCCGACTGTTCGGGCTGGATGATGTTGCCCGGGTATTGTGGTAGCCATACAACAGGATTGGGTGCCACTTTCTCCACCACCACCTGCGGGAGACTGTAGTATATTTTTCGAACGGAGGCCTCTGCCTAATCCCCGAATGCGGGTGATTTTATCCTGCGCCACACCCGATGCAGCATGATCTATATTAGAACGAGCTCTAATCATAGATGGTTGGACCCTTTAGCCTACCCTAAAGCTAGCATAGTTCCCGCCCCCATCGCGAGGAGGTAGGGTCCATGGGGGATTATTATTATTATTATTAAACTATTAATTATTAATATTATTAATTATTAATATACTATCATAATCACAAATGCCTACATAAAAATTTTTCTGAATGTAAAAAATGCCACAAAATCACTAATGTAACATCAATTAAATATCTTGGAATCATTATAAATGGTACATTTACATGGGATACACATATTAAACATTTATATACTAAATTAAATACAGTAACTTATATCTTTTATCATATAAAAGATCTTCTACCAATTAAAACAAAAATTATGATTTATTTTGCATTTTTTGACTCCCAAATAAACTATGCAAACTCAGTATGGAACAAAACATATAAAACACATAAAAAAAAACCTAAATAATCTTCAAAAAAAATAATATTAAAATTATTTTTTTATTCTTATAATAACAAAATCGAAAAAATTGATAATGATCTTTTGATAAAAAGTAAAATACTCACATCACAACAGAAATTTTATTATAATTTGATAATTAGTAATTACTTCACTCTAATTCATAAAAGTATCATACCTAATAATAGTAATTACAATATGAGAAATAATAACTACTTAAATTTACAATATCCAAAAATCTTAAATAGTTATGGAGAGAATAATTCAACGTATCTATTACAATCTATTATTAACAAAATAGGTTTAACAAATGTCAATGATTTTTCAAGAGAATGGCTTATAAAACATAACAACGTACTGAATTACAAATAGAATTCATTTATTTACTTATTTTATTTATTATTTTTTTTTATTTATATTCTCTTTATGTTTCTTTCATGCAATTTTGTAGTGCCAATGGTTTTATTATTATAAACTATTGTTATCTATCTTTAATTTGTAGTTTATTCACTTTTTTATTTGACAGAATTATTATTTGCATATTAAAAAAATTTATAATTAAGTAACATTTATTATTTTGTAAAAAGAAAATTGTTTTATATATTTTTTCTTCTTTTTTTAACTTAATTAATAATAAGATTAATATTTTAATTTTAATTTCAAAATTTATTATTAATAAATTTATTTATTTATTTATTTATTTTTCTCTTGGTATTTCTTTAGTAAATTAAATAAAACAATGGCTTTAAATCCGTTATTTTCCTGTGTGATTTATATTTGTATTTTTTTTTTATGCTATTAATTTATGTAATAATATAATTTTGTATAACATAATCCAAGCACCTGTTGACAGGATCTCTTTGTGGGAGATACTAACAGGACTTTAACAATGTATCAATGAAAATAAATTATTATTATTATTATATTTTCAAAAACATAAGCATTATTACCATTTATAATATTTTCAAAAATAAAAGTAAAAAAAAAAAAAAATGCTTTTAAATTAAATGCCCCAAATTAAAAATCTAGGAATTTTCAGTTCACAGAGGTGTCATTTGGAAGACTTCATTTGTTAATAGACTCACTGTTGCTGTATTCTAATTTCATTTTCATCCAAATGTATTTTTCGTTTATTTTACAGGATACTGTAATCTATGAAAGGCTAGGTGACAACCAAGAATACAGAGATATTACATTGAAACATCTAGAAGAATTTGCCACCGAAGGTTAGTATTTTTATTTACAGTGAATAACTTTATTTTTAACTTAAATTTTTGAAAATTACTTTAACATAAACATGTGAACGCCGACAGTATTTACTAAGCTGTATGTAGAAGAACAGTTAAAGATTTATTATTATTATTATTTTTTACAGCATTTGCAAATAATATATGGTTAGTTGAATATTTTGAACAATTTAGCTTATAAATATATAAATAACTACATTTGTAATTCAAATTAAAACTTAAATTTTGAATCAGGTAGCTCAGAAGCTTATGGATTTATTTTATTGCTGATGGTTTTGTTTTAACAAAGAAAGACTAAATCAAACTGTGTACACCCCTGGACTGAAGGCAGAATGAGTTGAATTCAATTCCAATGCAATTCAAGTAACGGAGGTCGAGGAGTTTTCCTTGGATCCAGCCTTCTGTAAAATGGGACCGTATTTTTTTCCTGCAATTAAAGGTGGGAGGACGTTGGACTGCCCACGAGTCTCAGCTTTGTCCTAAAGGTCGAGAATAATCAGGGCCTATATCTCCAACTCCATGAAAGGGCCTGCTTGGCCTGTAAAGAGAGGTTTTTTTTAACTATTACATCAAATTGTAGTTCAAAAGAAAATTAAAGGGGCTTTGATAATGTATTTATTTACAGAAGTTTATTCATTCACTCGCTACATTTTTCAGGTTTCTGTTTAACTTATCTCCAATGTTAAATTATATTAAAGTCTGTGGGCCTGGTATGACTGTAGACTGGAGGAACCAGTTCAATCCAACCAATGGTGGTCGGGATTTTTCCTTGTTTTTTTTTTGTTTTTTTTTCTCCAGATGGATCTTAGAATCGCCCAATTATTTAGAAAAGGTATACCAGATTCCTTTGCTGGGAGGTTGAAGAGTTTCAGGCTAACCATGTGATCTCATCTCAGACTCATTGGTTATAAAAGCCATGACCCCTACTGTCACAGGGCCTGTAACGAGATACTTTAACTTTAATATTAAAATCTCACATCTTCATGTCGTTATTATCAGTTGCTTGCTAAATTACTTGTTGCCTTTTTGTTAGAGAATGTTTTCTTATTAAGGCTTTTACTGTATTGATGTTTAAAGTATGTTCAATGTTTATTTTTTCTATATAGAGCAACTTCCAGAATGGAAAATTCATTGGAAATCGTAATATTTCCTCTTTTGTTAGAAAATGGAACATTCATTCTTTAGTAGCGTAGTTCCTTATTACCCTTTCTGGAAAAATCTTTGTATATTTCCAACAATGCTCATAATCTCTCCTATTTTGATTTGCTCACCTAACAGAAATTTTTCATATCAATTAAACTGTGCATCTGTGAATCAAATACACTAGTCACTGGGCTCAGAACGTTGAAGTTAACTTGAAAGATGTTTCCATATTAAGTTTTATTGGTCAAAGGAATGGCATTGTAAATAGATCTCTGCAGTAACTTAACAGATCCTTTAGTTTGTTAACATCTGTATTGTCAACCATAACTAATTCTTAATTTAGCAGATTAATTATAAGGTCTTAACAAATTCTGTTTTTTTTTCTTTTATTATTGTTATCTGAAATTAGAAATGATTCTCTGATATCTGTAACCATGATCTTAATCTTAATGATAAATCTTTGAAATTGTTATAGAAATGCTGAAGAATAATTTGTTTTTTAAGCCAGAAAAATTATTCCTCATCTTTTGTGATGCAGACATTAGAGTTTGCTATCAGATGGTTATATTTGTTGAGCAGTTATGTTATTAACATCACTTAGGGTGAGAATTTGTATATTGGTTTCTGGGAGGTCATGTAGCATCTGTCTGCAAAACCACAGTAGGTGGTTTTGCACATGTACTCACTGTACATCCTTGTTCAACAGTTTGTATAAATTACATTCATTAGAACATTGTACTTTTGCTTACTTTTTCTTTCTTTTGTTGACAGTATTAACTGTTTTTATAAAGGGGACAAATGATGAAAATTTACACTGCTATTTAGGCTTTTAGGGGAAATACAAAATTGTTCAGCCCCTGCCTTTGCAGTCTTTCCTGTCAGACCCATAAATAATAACTGCAGTAGCTAAGACTGACTTTGTTTGATACATGTTATTAACACGTTGACTGCTGCCATTGTAAGGGTTGGTGATCACCAAGTGCCACTAGATTATTTCACATTTTTATTATAGGTGATAAAATAAGAATTAGTACATATAATATTTTAACCCCATCCTCCACCAACCTGCTCAGATCAACTCTCATCACTATATGTAGACAGCACTTCTGGTTAAATTGTTGCACTACGTGCAGATTGCACTGCTCTGCTATATATTGGATTTTCGTTTGTTGTTTGTTTGTTTTGTTTTTTGTCATTTTTTTATGGTTTCATCAATGATATGGTAAGGAAATCAAAATAAAATATCGAATATGATAGAATAAAGGATATATTTTTTTATTTATTAATAAAATGAACATAAATTTGACTCTGACGAATGAACATAAATTCTCAGAAAAAATTTACAGAAAAATCAAATTAATTGTATAATCATGGAACTTCTATTTTTTTTTTCAAATTCTGAATTCTAAAAATCAACATAAAATCAATAATCAACAAATGTAGAGAATCTAGCGTTTTTCAAGGCCCTGGTACATCACTCATTATTTATGGGGAGAAAAAAAGGAAACAAAAAACACAACAGTTCAGTGCCAACAGCTCTTTACAACAGTTCAAGGTGTCTACTGAGATGCCACACGCAATACAAGTTCTCTTATGAGTGCTGGTAGCATACTGATCAATACAGTTTGCCTAGTCGCATAACACTGCTTTCTTGTAGTTAGCAAGTCTACTACTAACACCATCTACACAGAGCTTTGTAGTCAACAGTCAATCTGTTAAAATTATTGCACTGTGCAAAATGATTGCTTGACTGTCCACATCTTAGTGTTGAGTAAATAATTTATCTTATTTGGCAAACAAAGTGATTCAATATAAGATTACATTTGTATAATATGTTGGAAACAGAATGAGATACTGAACAAAAAAAGCTTGATGTTGAGATAAGAAAGAGAAATTAATTATACTTTCTGTAATTATTAATTGAATAATTAGCTGAAGTACAAAATCTTATTTCATTTGAAGTATAAAACAATATATTAGAAAATGCTTAATACAACAAGCGTATGTGTTTAGGAAAAGTTAAAAGTTTTTGTGCAAATAGGATAATTAAAATTATTTAAATAAATTTAACATTTACATTACTGAAGTAAATATAAATTATTATTAAACAACATAATGTCTTTATGGATTTGTATTGTAGGTCTTCGTACCCTGTGTTCTGCTGTGGCTGATATATCGGAAGAATTCTATGAGGTAAGTCATCAACTTTTATCATAGACTTATTGAACAGTAACCATTTGTATTTCTTTTACCTTCCCTATAGAACAGTATATCCTATTTCAGAAGTTAATTAGGAGTTGACCTTGTTTGATCACTTCCATTTAATTGCATTCCTTTAAATGTTGTACCAAAATTTGATACTGGTCATTAGAGAATAGAATGCTTTTCAATATTTGCATTGTAAACTGGGAAATTCTTATTGTTAATATAAGAACTATCTTTTCATTTCCTTGACTAATTGTACACTTTCGTGCCACTCACTTTGCCTCAAGCATAGGATTAGTGAACTGAAATGATTCTTTACCTACCCATTTTTGTCAAGAGTTACTCATTTGTTTTAGAACTTTGCAACTTTTAACCATTATTATTCTTCTACACTATCTTTCTATGTTCTGTGCTAATACAGCTTAAGATTTTTTTTTGTCATCTTGCTACCTATATTTACTGATTGCCTCAAGTTATGTACAAGCAAAAATACCCTTGCTTTGCTTGGGTTACAAAAAAAGAGGTGTCCTGATGTGGATGATGACAAAATTATAATTGTGTGATCACTTTGAAATTTTCCAGTTGGTAAAAAGTCATGTGGAAATTACAAATTAACGTTATATTCCTATTTTGTAACTCGATAAGCCCTAAGTATCCAATTAATATCGAGATCAGAAAATATAAGACTTCCCACCCTTATCTGCCCTTCTCCAACCCCTATCACTTCAAACCTTTCATACAAAGTCATTTGATGATTACAAAGCAATGTTATATTCTTATTTTGTAACCTGAAAACACCCTAAAGTACCCTTCAATAAAGGAAAACCCTAGGAAAATGAATTGGAGGTTTCAGTGTACCTCCTCAGGCAGATGCTGTTTCACAACTCTGCCGATTAGTCCTGCAAAACCTCATAGATAATGTTTTTGGCAGTACAAATTATCAATGTCAATTCTATACTTCAACTAGAGAACATTTGACATGCTGTTAACAAAATGTCATCACTGAACTTTGTATGCCATTTGTAACTTAATAGTTTATGTCACATATTTCAGTACATTCAATAGAATTCTCTCTTTATCAGTGATTATTGCATTTTGTCAAATATTTCCCTATAAATTTCATTCACATTCATTAAAGGATTTTTTTTTTCATGATTTGTTGTTTATTATCTACACTTTTGATCACCACTGCATTAATTCCATATCATTGCTATAATTTTTCAAAAATTAAGATTGGTGCTGAAAGGGATAACATTTTATTTGTACTTTTCTCCTAGGAATGGAAAAATACCTACTACAAAGCAGCCACTTCCATTCAATTTAGAGAAAGGAAATTGGATGATGCAGCTCAGCTGATTGAAAATGTAAGCTTTACTTATTTATCGATAAAATTAGAAATAATGAAATCTGTCTAAACAAAGAATATCACAGGTAGAAATATTATTATTTTATTTTTTTTACACAGAATATTTTACATTTCTGAAATGTTATGCTTAGATATATTTTCACATTTCTTGTTAAATTTTGTAGAAAAGTGACATTCTTTTCATTTAGATTTGATTTCATCTTCGACAGGTTTCATTATTTTTAACGAAGATCTTTGTAGCTAATATTATGAATTTTAAAAATAAAGTTCAAATGATTAACCAAAGATAAAGTAATATTACACAGTAGATTCAAAAGAAGTTTGAATAGAAATAAAACAAAGATTACTGTTACAGATATTTAAATTTTATTTTTATTATTGCTTTCTTATACAGAAATAATTTTGTTATCTTTCACAATTTAGGATTCTTAACGATAAAATCCCATTTTTAATGCTTTTATTCCATTGTTGAATAATCGTTTACTTACAATCTCATGATCTTCACATGCAGATTTTCTGTATTATTTTAAATTAAAAAGGATGCAATATAATTCTTCTTCTGAAGTAATGACAGTAATGTGTTAAGTTAGTGTTCCACTATAGGCCTAAGTGGCCCTTGGGGTTGCGGGAGATAAGGCTCTCGGCATTCCATGACCAATGGGACTAAGTTGAGATCGAGTGGTCAGACTGACACCCCCCGCCTTTAACCCCCGGCAAAGAAACCCGGTACCTATTCAACAGAGGGCTGGGTGGACTTCAGTACCCCTTTGTTGGAGACTGAAGCATGGAAAATCCCCACCCGAAGCCAAGCTCCCTTACCCACTCGGGTACCGGGTCCACGACAGTAATGTGTAGACTTAATATTTTGAAGACTTGATTGAAACTTGTAATAGATCATACAACTTGCATAATTGACTGCTGTGTACTGTGGGATAGAATAAAGATTATGACTATAGTTCTTAGTATTTTCACTAATTAAGAGGTGAGTGCTGTCTAGCTACAGTTTACTTCTTAGAAAAGTGATACAGCAAAGATGATGATTAAAAACTAAGAAAGGTTTTAAATCAACAAATTTTTATCAGAGCTGTCATCATATTACAGTCCAGTCATTGTATTAATATTAGAAATGCTCCTAGATCTTTCTTTTTCTTTCTTATAAGTACTGCAGTGATATTGACATTGCATCTTCAAAGTCCTCCTGATGAAGGCTCGAGTAACCAGCCTTTAAAGTTAAAGAACTATCACCCAAATTTGGGGAATTCTTCAGCTCTGCTTACATATGTTGATGAATGTTGCCTTTTCCTCTTTCACATCCAAATTTTAAACGAAGTACTTTTCAAAAAAAAGTTTATTTGAAGGACATATCAAAAAACAGTTGAGGAAGGCAGCAGGAAATTCTCATTGAGACTGATAAAGATAAATAAAGATATTTTAGAAGGTTTCAAACTTAAACTGTTTTATCATATCAGTAAAATGGATAAGCCAAGTTTTCAGAATGGACAAAACAAACAACGATCAAAACAAAATCTTGCAACATGAAATAATTAAGAAAAAAAGACTGAGAAATCTCAGAAACAATAAATGTTGCTAAACAAACATTGTCCTAATAATCTAACAGGGATTACGAAACTTAAGTTGCTTGAAAATAACTTGTCTTCTTTATAAAATCTTTTAACATTATTCACTTGGACCATTACTGTCAATGATGATTAAGATATTCTTTGCGTGATTTCATCCTTAATTGTTCTACATTCCAAAGCCAATCAACAAATTACACTGCTAAAAATGATTTATAAAATATATATTTGAGTGTGCAACAATTTCACATTAATTTATATTCTTATATTCTTTGAAATAGAATCTTACCCTTCTTGGTGCTACTGCAATTGAAGATAAATTACAAGAGGTTTGTACATTCTTCATCATTCACTTGTCTTTTTAATCCTCACCCTAATAATCTTTATTATCAAAGCTTTTCAGAAGTATGTAGTTGAAACTCAAGTAAAAATAAAAAGAAACAGTAGAGGAAGTTCAGTCTTCTTATCCATCTCTTCTGTTTTTAATATGACCAACTCATTTATTTTTTTTATCACTACTAGGTGGCTACCCGTCACTATGCTTCGGAAGCCTCGCATATATAATGGGAAAAAAACATTTTATTTATTCAAATATATATATACATCAAGTAAACTAAAACCTAAAACTTCAAACTAAAAATAAGAATAAATTAAAGTCTAAATTCTAAAAAATAATTGCAATAAAATATTGAAAACCATTTGTAACAGTCGGAAATTTATTCATAAAAACAACTTACATCAAGTAAACTAAAATCTAAAGCTTAAAACTAAAAATAAAGTTTTAATTCTAAAAAATACATGCATTGAGTATTGAAATCAATTTGTAACAGTCGGAAACTTGTTGCCTGGCAAAGCACTTGCGAAATTACGTTGTTGCAGATAGGGTTGACCAAGCAACAGCACTTCTATTGCCTGGCAATGCGTGTACGAATTGTTGGGAAATTCCATTGTCGGTGAACATACATGCACATACAATTTTTTTAATAATATAGATTAAAGGTGTTTTTTTTTGTTTTTTGTTTTTTGTTTTTTTTTACCCAAATCTCTAATAAAGATAGTTCTGTTAATTCCTTCCTATGCTGCTCCTAAGAATGCATATGATGCATTTTGTTTGAAACACATTGAAGATGGAGATTATATGTTAATAACTACTGCATATTATGTTTATTAATTTTAGGGAGTTCCTGAATGCATTGGAGCACTTCTGAAAGCAGATATCAGAGTATGGGTTTTGACAGGAGATAAACAAGAAACTGCAATAAACATAGGTACAATTTATCTTAACAATTTTGTTTTCTGTAGGAAAACTTCATTTTGAAAATGTAATAATCTTTTTCTTAAGTTATTTAAGTTATCTTTTGAGGAAAAAAAAACACTTTAATAGTAAACTCTTTCTGTATTTCACAGGTCATTCTTGCAGATTACTCACTTCTAGCATGCCTCTTATAATCATCAATGAAGATAGCTTAGATGTAAGTACTATTGCTTCACTAATAAATTTTATTCAAAATTAGTACTATGTAATTAGAGTAATTTATTACTTATAAGTCTCCAACTTTAATACTTTTAGTTAATGCCCAAATATGTAATAATTGTAAACTTCATTTCTTGCGTTACTCACTTAACCTAAAGCCTTACAAATAGATATTGTTAAAAATAATTAAAGGAATTGAAGAGTTTTTCAGATTTAGCTCACATAATAGTGCCTTTCGTATCCCAGTTAAAGAACTCATCAGCTCTTAAACGAAAGAACAGCAGCAGAATATATAGAAATGAAAAGCTTACATAAATGAGAATGGTAGCGATTGAGATTACAAGAAACAAAGAGAATGGGCGAAGAGGACCTAAGAAGGATAGCTAGCGTTTGGAAAACTACAGTCATGGAAGAGCAGCCATTTCCAATTATAAGCCCATGCTAGATTGATAGGAGAAGGTCCAGCTTTTGAGAATTTCAATGTAATCTTCGATGTTCCTATGGATGAAGATATTAGGTTAACTAATGATTGTGCCAATTAAATCAGTGACGAGTAAGAGAGGCCTAGATGACAATGTCAGTTTGTTATTTTTAATGTCAGGCTGATATTCAGAGAAGAATTGTTTAAACAGTGTTTGGTTTGTCCTAAGTATTTGCAATGACACTGAAGGGATGGAATAAATGCCACTAGTGAATCTTTAGAGAGGGAGACAAAAGCACAGCCTTGTTCTTTGTGAGAAGAAAAAGACAGTGTGTGTGTGTGCCACATAAAAATTGCTGCTGATTTTGAAAGAGATCAGTAACAAATGATAAAAACACTATGTAAATCCTTTTTTTTTTTTAATTGAATGGGTGGTTTGGAATTTCAAGCTTTTAGAAATTTATTTAAATGGCTAGATTGGAACAATTGCTACTTTATAGCTTTATGTGTTCACCTTCAATTTGGAAGATTTCTTGGATATAGCAGTGGGTGTCAGAACATTGAGAAGGATGACAACAGGATTTGTTGTTTTAGATATAAAGTCCATGCTAATTTTTTCCTATAAACAGAAGTGGAGATATAATTATTCTTTCTAGAAATGTGAATATCCAGGAAGGATAGAGTTTGGTAGAAGTTCAATTTCTATGATAAAGAAAGAATTGTTATCAATGGTGTGCAGATGTTGCATAAAAACAGAAAGGTCAGATTGGTTATGGGACAAAATATACACAAATCTTTAATAAAACACCACCAAATTAAGGGTTTCAAAAGGTAGAAAAAAACACTCTTGGTTCTCATCTATCTAAAGAAAACCTTTAAGTAAAATTTTGCAGGCTGTTCACCCATCTAAAAAAGAAATCCAGTACCCATTTCACGAAAGATTGATTTTTTGATGTATTTACAGCTGTTCAAAATCAGAAATGAGAATAGGTGCCATTACGTATATAACCATTAACCAAATTGAACTGACTGCAATCAAATTTGCTAAATTGTTAGCAAAAGGCGAAAATTGGATTAGTAAGGCATCTGATGTTTTGAGACCAATGGGACTAAGTTGAAGCCCAGTGTTCAGCTCAACGCCGGAACCTTCAACTTTAAGAAAGAAACCCAAGTACCCATTTCAGAAAAGGTTGGATGAACCCTAGGACTCAAATCTGGAGGGAAAAGAACCCCAAAGAAAAAATTTTGTTCTCCACTGGTGATCAAATCCTCCAGCTGACAGTGAACTGTATTGCATTTACAAACCTAATTACTGAAAGTGAATTCATTCCATGATTCAAAGTTTTCACTGCAAGTATTGTACATCCCTAACAGCAAAATACCAATGGTGTAGGAACACAGGCTATGCTATTTATAATGTTAGTTATTTGATGTCCCAGGTCATAAGAAAATCACTGAGTGTTCGTGCAATTGAAGAGGTGAAGGCAGCAGTTAAAACATTTACAGAATCGCTTTAATTGAATAATTCTTTATTTTCAATTTGATGGTATTATCTCATCATTGGGCATAGAATTAACTTCAGTTAGATACGTTTTTTGTTCTATTGGTCTTTTCAATATGTGAGTCATAAGTTTATAAAGATGTAACTTTCTTTGACCACTTCAAGAAATAGAGCATTTTATTGCTCTACAGTTCACTTCATGAAAGAAGAGCTTTTGATGACGTAATTTCCTTACAGATTGATGTTTCCAGGACGTAACAGCGACATCTATTGCTAAAATCCATAACTGAATCTTAGAAACATTACTAAAACATTCTAGTTTTTGTATTTTCTATAGTTACAAATACATAATACTAATTAAAATTGAAATAATTAAAAACATTCCACACTATTCCGCTTGCTTGGCTATGCAGAGTTTGTCCTTTCTTGGTCACGCTTATGCGATCACAAAACGACGCCATCTTGGACTGACTGCTCGGAGTTCAAGTTGATGACGTCATGACTGATGACGTTTGTAGCAGACAAAATCGATCGCTAGATAATGAACATATATGGCAAACCCTTTTTTTTTTTTTGCAAAATACTGTAACTCCAAGTTGCTAATTCTCCCCTTAAGAATAATTCGAAGCAATGGAAAATTTGTTTTGTTAAACTTGACAGTTTTAATATTATCAATGAACTTGACAAGTAAAAGATTTACTTACAAGTTACGTTGCAGTTTTATTAAGCTTGAAAAGGAGAAGAAAACATTTTTTATTTTAAAGAAACGGTAAATAAAGACTCTTTTCACTTAGGTAGTACAAGTCAGAGAATTTTTGATCTACTTTTTCACAAAGATAACAAACGGTAAGAAATGAAAACTAATATAAGTTAATTGGAATGAAAAAATGTTTATAAATATCTGTTGATACATATTGTTGATTGTCATTTATTTATTTCTTATTTTATAATTCAGTTCTAAAATTTGAAATGCTGTATTATTTTATTTTTTAATCAGAATACCAGAGAAGTTATAAGGCGGCATATTCATGATTTTGGTGATCAATTGCGGAAAGACAATGATGTTGCCTTAATTATAGATGGCAAGGTATTTATTCACAAATATTAGTTTTACTTACAGATTTTAACTGATGAAATTTATTAAAATTTACTTTTTATTTGCATTTTCTTGTTATTGAAGTATTGATAGAATACTAAGCCTTGAAATTATTTTTTTGTAACAGACCTTAACTTATGCCTTGACCCATGATGTCCGTAGAGATTTACTTGATCTTGCCATCTCATGTAAATCCGTGATATGCTGCAGGTAAATAAAAGCCTAAAATGTTATCGTTAAATTTTATTTTATTTTAATGTATAGTATCCTTTCAAAAAAAATCTAAACATAATGACAGTTTCATATTGACAACAATGCCATCCATCTCAGTAGTATGTCCTACTCCTACTTGGTTGTTCTGATATAGTCTGCCATTACTTCCATAGAAACGTGACTAGTACAGTTGCTGATTGGAGGTTAGCATGTGACATTTAGTCATCAACCTGTGTTGCATTTCATTCCATTTGCGTTTGACAGTAGTCAAATCAGGACTGTGTATTGTCCTTTCTTGGTTTCGTTTGGGCTTCATCCGTTAAACAAGCTCTGGTAAGATTAAAGACCTGTTGCAGCATTGCCTCAATATCCACAATTCTAGCATCAAATTGTCGAAGAAAAGCAGCTTGTTTAGAACCTTTTTGGGAGGTAGCATATAAAAGTAAATAATAGAATTAAAAATGTCCTTAAATTTAAAGAAAAATATATATTTTAAGTGAAAAACGCATTTATTTAGTATGAAGAAGAAACGAATTTCGTAACAGTTTTGATGTCTACAGCACTCTATTTAGCTTGGAAATTCCTTCTATTTTCATATTGAGTAACATCACTTCATTATTTATTAATGCAAGTTAAGCTTAGTCAATGTTAACTGCAGAATTCTTTTGAAATTTTAGTTTCTATTACTTTTGAAACATTACTCTAAAAATTTCCAAATTCTTCTTTTAACTTCTTCCTTTTCATCTTAATATATTAAACAAAAAAACACCATATCTCCATAACACGTAGTTTATTTAAAAACTTTTCGGAATTTTCGGGATGATAATACGCCATCCCTTCTTCAAGCGAAATGAACAATAAAATAGTTCTAAGGAATAACCAAAAATACAAAATAGTGATAAACATGAAAACATATTGAAACAATTTACAATTGTTTTTACAATATGAAATAGCAAATATGCTCTTTCATTACTTTACAATTTTTGAAAAACAAATATTTAACAATAAATCCAATGAACTAACAAACATAATAACATATTAGATAAATCAATTCTTGTTTACAATAAGGTAACTCAGATATTTTGAATCAATTAATTTTACCAACAATCCAATAATCAAAAAACATTTCAATAATGAAATTCATTAATATTTACAACTTTTTTTACATCTTTTTTAATTAAGTCTTTTACTAATATAATCGTAGAAGGGTCTACTTTAGCCCCTTCATATCTATTAAAATTACATCCTTTTGTACATTTTATTATACAACTTTCTAATATTTTTCTAAGACTTAAATCTGTTTCCTTAAATAAAATTTTGATATAATCCTTCATAACATGTCCCTTTTTGATACAGTGTTCTGCAATATCTGACACGTCCCTATTGGCATTTTTTAAGGCAGTACCGTGCTCAGACATGCGCTCAGCCCTAGTTCTTTTAGTCTCCCCTACATAAAATTCCCCACACGTTCTACAATCCACCCTATATACTATTCCCATTTCATATTGCCCATCCCTTTTATTTATTGTTTTACATAACAAATTTTTAATTTTGTACTGGTATCTGAACCCAACATCTATATTAAAAGACTTACAAATATTCCTCAAAACCATGCTATTATCATTAATATATGGAATAAAAACTTTATTAGTAAATTTTCCAACCTCTTTTATTTTAAAAGTATTATAATCATTAATTTGTTTCTTAATGAACTTTTCTGAGTAATCATTTTTCTTTAATAACTTAGTCATATCATCAATTTTTTTCAAATATGTATCTTGTTTACTTGTATTACTATCAATTCTCCTTATAAAATTTTCAACAACATTCTTTTTAATACCTATACTATGTCCCGATCGAAAATTCAAAATATGATCACTCTGACAATTTTTTCTGTAATGTTCCATTATAATCCTTTTATTTACATTTATTAATTTGAGATCTAAGAAATTTAACTCATTATTTACTTCAATTTCCTTTTTAAATTTAATATCTGTACTTCTTTTATATTGAACACTGATATTGCAGAACACTGTATCAAAAAGGGACATGTTATGAAGGATTATGTCAAAATTTTATATAAGGAAACAGATTTAAGTCTTAAATATTAGAAAGTTGTATAATAAAATGTACAAGAGGATGTAATTTTAATAGATAGGAAGGGGCTAAAGTAGACCCTTCTACGATTATATTAGTAAAAGACTTAATTAAAAAAGATGTAAAAAAGATGCATATGAAAATTCAGATTTCCTGTTGATTTCATAGATGGATTGACCCATCTTTTGGAACCTAATATCACGCCTTGTTCAAAGTCGTTTAAATTGTGATATGTTGTCATCATCACTGCAGATTACACGACAATAGATTGCCTTTATATGTACTTCAATTGTGGAAATATCATGTAATATGGAAGTGTGGTGGCATGGACTGGAAATAAAAGCGATTGTCTCAAGTTTTTCTGGTATTTCTTTTACATCATCTCAAATAGAGGTGCCCTTAGAGATTTCTAGTTGGAGTTAATGTTGAAGCTTTGGATGTAATATGGGAGTTTTAACCAGGTTAAACTTAACTAAGTTAAGATTTGGAGCCTCGTTCATCTGGAACTTCTATGTATAGCATTCAGTTCTTTGCTTTTCGACCCTCTTTAAAAAGACTTGAGTAGAAAGCAAAGCTGATGCCTCTTTAAGAAAAAAAGTTCTTAGACTTATCAATATAACTTTGTGAACAAAGGCAAATAGAATGACTTTAGGATACACAGGATCACAATCTTACTTAGTTATTATCTAGACATCCATCTTTGGGTGACTGCAACTCGAACTTGAATCATTCACTTGCAACAAATTATACCTTGTGATTGGAAGTTTCTCAAAGAATGGCCAAGTCCATTCTTCCATTTACATTAAAGGGAGACAATGGAGATTGTTTGATCTATGCTGATGAAGAGCTAAGAAAATGGAATGAATCATGAAATAATAAGAAAACAATTAGTGAATTCTTCTGGTGGTGCTGTTTTTTTCTTTTTTTTTTTCTTTTTGCATTTTGTATATTTGTTTATGTGAAGGAAATGGGAAAAAGAAATATGATCTATTCACAGATAATTTTAATGTTTCATTAATATTTGTATTTGATGCTGTCTTATATAATATACACTAATATAACAAATATTACACCATTTAAGTACTTTATTTAGCCGGACAGTGATGTGGAATTTGAAAAATGCCAATACAAAAACCGTATCACTGTTTCTGTGAAGATATGGCCAATCTATCCTCACGTCATCAGCGGTAAAATTTAGAAACAATTTAGAAAACAAAAATGCAATATTTCAAGACTTTGCTCTTTTTTATTCAAAAACTAACAACAAAATTATTAATAAAATAACAAAATAATCTAAAACCTAAAAATTAAAACTAAGTAATAAAGCTGGTCAGTGCATTATTATTTATCAAATACTAACAACAGTATTACTGAGGAAAAAAACCCTAAAAACTAAAATTACTAAAATAACTAAAATTGATATAATAAATAAGTAATAAAGTCAACTTTTATCACTTAATCGTAAGTTAATTTTATTCTTATATTCTGTACTTTTTCTAAATTGCAAAAGATTGATTGAAATCTTTGCTTTGCAAAACTCGAAGATTATGCTTTGAGTTTCGCCTGTTCGATATATATATAAATATATATATATATATATATATTTTTTTTTTTTCTTTCTCAGAGTTTCACCTATTCAGAAGTCTGAAGTAGTTGAATTAGTAAAAAGTTCAACACGATATGTTACATTAGCTATTGGTGATGGTGCCAATGATGTAGCAATGATACAGGTAGATGTTATAGATATTACAGCTATAATATTATCCAGTTACTGATTTTGCTAATATTACACCATTTTAGTTTTATGTAAAGTATATTCTTATTAACAACTTTTTCATTTTGTTAAAAAAAAATCTTTTATTTTATTACAGATAAAAATAACTTAGAGTTCTATTTAATTTTTTTACAATAAAATAATAGCATTATCAAATGCTACCCATAAAAATAACTTTACTACAGAGGGTCATTCACTTTATATGATAACAAACACTAAGCATGTGACCTCGGACCCTTATGTGTGCATCCAGAGAATGGCACATGCAAAAGCAGAGATAAATCCTTCTAATATTCACTAATTATGTTAAAATATTTATTTTTTCATTTTGGCTCCAAAAATATCTGCCTATTGGAAGACTGTAAAACAGCACTTTTCCATGCTCAGTTCATTTATTCTATGATCCTGAAACAGTGTAAAGAAAATGGATTACAAGTATGCAATTTCAAAGATACAGTGACCCTTTGTAGTAATTGTGTTGCTAGTCATTTGTTAATATCCTGAGGAAGCAGTTATTTTGGATTATCCTATATCTTTGATATACGTTCTGCGGATATATTTACTTAAAATATATTGAATCTGTTGTTAGATATATTGAAGCTATGTTCTTCAATGAGATCAATACCTTTTTTGAACATTATTCATTATTATGCTAATGTAATAGAAGAAAAGTTCACACCTAACTCATAGTTAGAGATGCAGGGATATGTCTATATTTTATTATTTTATTCAGCAATACAATGTGATAAAGATGTAGATGAAGAGCTTATTTTGTAAAAAATAACATTCTAATAATTTCTTAAATTTGTAGGCTGCCCATGTTGGAGTTGGAATTAGTGGCGTTGAAGGTTTGCAAGCAACTTGTGCTTCTGATTATTCAATAGCACAGGTAAGAATTACTTCCATTTATTTATTTTAAATAAAAGAAGTTAAATGTGTCTCCTATTACTTTTCTTTTGAGATGTGTTTAAGAAAAACTAATACTTTTATATAATAAAGAAAGGATAATTTCAGCCCACTTTAAATCCAAATGCTCAACAATCTAGCTAACATCAATACCCAGGTGCATTTTTGTTAAAAAATAAATATTGTTATATAGAACATGATATCGCATAACAAAAAAATTGTTCAAAAGTTTTACTTACTCTTTATTTACACATTTCAGTTGTTATGGTTAAGGAGATTATCGCACAAATTTAATTAAAAAGCTTGAAATAAGGATGTTAATGATTAAAATGAAGGACCAAACACACAAAACATAAGAAATAAATATAATTAATCTGCATCATTACATGTTACGAGGTATATCTTGCAAACCTCCTCATCAGATAATAAATATTAAAGGAAAAATTTAGGCATAATTTGAATTACACATTTTCCAAAAGTAAACATAATAATAGAGCATACAATATACAATTTCATAATTATTATGCTGACATCCATTGAAAAAGATTATATTAACAATTTATGCTTACCGAAGGCCATAAAGCAATTAATTATTTATCGATACATCAGTGTTGTAACACTTTTTTGATTTAATTAATAATGACTTAAAAAACTTTTCTTAAATAATGGTCTTTCACCGAACCATAAATGACAGGATTCTCCACTAATACGCAATGTCCTGTTTCACTGTGATGTAAAGCCGTCGAATATTGTACATTCTTTTGTCTGATAGCCCTGATAAGGATGCTAATGAATTGGCTTAAAATAATATAGTGTACAAATCATTAGAAATTCTGTCATAAATGTATGGGTTTTAAAATTTTAGTCTGTGTTTTTCCTTAAATATGTGGGTTTTTTTTTATATTATTATTAGACAAGGGATTACAAAGATTTAATCAATTAATTGGCAAAAAAAAGCATTTTTTTTTTTTTTTGCAGTATTAAATTAGTTTATAAAATATGTTCATGAAAATTTATAAATGAATCTTAATTCCCTGAAAGTTTTAGTTATTTCCAATCGTCTTGCGCTGTTTTACTAGCAACTTTGATTAACGTATCTCCACACTCCTCCATTTCTCAATTTCTTGAATGCACTTAATTGTCACTAGTAATGAAAATAAAATTAAATCTTAACTTTAGTTCAGCATTTTATTTTAAGGAGAGAATATATAATCAAACAATGAAAAACAATATTATTAAAGAATAAAAGGGTATGGCCATTTGGATTTGTTTATTCTGTTGTAAATGTGATTAATTGTTCAAGTGATAAATGTAATTAATTAAAATAATTGTGATGAAAATTTTTGAAAAATTCTTTTGTAATTTCTTTGGATAAATTTATTTATATAACATGATTTGTATTACTTTTTTTTTTTTCCTTAGTTTCGATTTTTGGCAAAGCTTCTATTTGTTCATGGTGCTTGGAGCTACGACAGAATGTGTAAACTCATCTTATATTCATTTCACAAAAACATATGTCTTTATGTGATAGAGGTAAGTTATGATTTTATTTAAATTACCAACTTACTGTAAAACTATTTTTAATAAACTTCGAAGTCATGGTTTAAAAAGTCATTCTAAAACGTGGAAGACTTTTATAGTCAATAAACGAATTTCAAAGCGGCAACAACAACAACTAAATTTTTTATTAGATATAAATTCAGAAGCTCCTCTTTAACTTATCATCTTTATTATACAGTATTTAAAAAACTAGATTTATTGTTGAAGCATGTATCATTAAGAGCTTTGATTATGAATAAAAAGAAAGGAGTTAAAGTTAATGATATGCTATAGATTCTTTTAAAAGAGCATACATAACATAAGCTAGATTTTCATGATTGAATATTGATTGAAAGAGCTTTATTAAGGATAGGTAATGACTTAGCAATTGCTATGTAAATAATCATGAGGGCCCGGTAGCCGAGTGGGTAAGGGCACTTGGCTGGGGGTTGGAGGTGACGGGTTCGATTCATGGCCTCAGCGGAGGGCGGGAATTTTTCCTCGCTCCATTCTCCTCCAAACGGGTCCTAGGTCCTACCCAGCCCTCTGTAGAATGGGTACCGGGTTTCCTTCCCAGGAGTTACAGGCGGGCGGGCGTCATGCTGACCTCCCGACCTCAACTAGTCCCGTTGGTCACAAAACGCCGGGAACCTTATCTCCTGCGAGCCCTTGGGCCTTCATAGGCCTATTGTGGTATCCTTTAACTTTTAACTTATGTAAATACAATAAAACCCTGATTATCCGAGCCCCGATTATTCGAGTTTCCGCTTTAACCGAGCTATCAAATATTTCTAGGATTTTTTTATGCAAATTAATCTTCGTTCGTCTAGTCATATGACCTCCTACCTGGAATCGGGGAATGGTTTTGACACCAACAATCCTGGGTTATCCTTAAAAAAATGCAGAAACACTGCTGCAGAAAAACGCCAAAATAATGTAAAACAAAAAATAACTAAGGACTTTTTTAAGTAAAAGAACTCTTTCAGTATGAATTGTATGTGGTGTATCTGTACAACTTTTGTATTTGTTAAAATATACATTTAAACCTAGACGATTTATTTACAATTTTCGGTTTAACCGAGTTTTTCGGTTATCTGAGTTAGTCTTGGTCCACATTAACTCGGATAATCGGGACTCTACTGTAATCATATGTTTTGTTATATTTGGATCTTCGCATGATATATATAATTTGTTGTAATTTTTAAATATTTATTAATGGATTCTGTATATAGAGGAAAGAAAAGATATATTTTCTGCCTCTGAAGATGCCTGATAAAGTTCGGTGATTTTGCTGAACGAAATATTGTAAAATACAAAAGATAAGTTAAAGAAGTCGAGTTTACCGATTTTATATTTATATACATTTATTCATTTGCATTCAATATATGAATTTCTTATTAATGGGAAACTTTGTGTTTTAACAAAATATAACCCTTCAGCATTTTTTGCACCACTGCTACCAATAAAAAAACAAGAATCTTGGAGAAACTCAAAGCCTGCTTTCCTAAAAATGTTATTTTCTTTGTAAAGTCTACTTTCTTTGTTAAGTGTAAAAACAATAAAATGATAAGTCTACATTTATCAAATTATAATATCTACTGAATACAAACCCACAATTTTCCATTTTCTGAAAAAAACATGAATTAAATCCACATTATTTACTTAAATTGTCTGAATTGGATTCATTTCAATCGTATCAAACGATGCGGAATGAACTAAGAAGTTAATTTTTATTATATACGGAATGAGTTAAGATCAGAATAGGACGTTATTTCTGATAGGACAAATATTCAGTGTACTGTTGAGTTCTTGTTTAATTTTGTGTAACTTCAGCAGCATCCTGAAAAACTCTCCATTTCTTAAATGTTTGTGATTGAGCATGCATGATCCCTTTATTTAATGGTGGTCTGTCAGCGTTCATTGTTTCAAAATAAAAATTATCTGCACCACATAGCATGTTTTATCCATCTTCGGTTAATCAATAGCTTAATATCATCTGTTAACAGAACTCTTTTCTATCACCTGTGGCATTAATGGTATTACAATCCTATGCTTTCTTAACAAAAGAACCAGTAACAACTGCATTCTCTCCTGTTACAAAATCACAAGCAAAGTTTTTCTCATCATGATATTACTAATGTTACTTTATGAAACACTGGAAATTCGCTTTCACTTTCTCATTTCCATAGTCAAAGACAGGTAATTTTGTATACAGATGTATTCTGTAGATGATAAAAGTAAATGTCAAAGTGTTCTTACCTTCCTAATCATAAAGGAGTTAGAACCCTGTTTCCCAACTTGGGGCGCACGCCCCACAGGGGGGCAATTGGAAAATGGGAAATTGTATTTTTTTTATTATTATTTGGTTATAAAACTTAAAAGTCGTTTTTTTTTTGTTTTTTTTGGTTGTAAAACTTAAAAAGCTGTTTTTTTTTTTTTTTTTGGTTGTGAAAGTTATATCTAATTTGGTGGGGCATAGCATACTTTAGATGTTTAGGTGGAGCACAGCACAAAAAAGGTTGGGAAACACTGAGTTAGAAAATTTACCAGTTCTTCTCTTATTTTTATCAACAGAGATGAACCAAAAATATTTGCTGAAGTTTAGCTGAATACTGTTATTCAAGCTCTAAGAGCACTATCCAATCTCAATGTTATTACTGTGCAAATCCAGTTCAAAATAAGAAGAATTGATTACTACAGTGTATATGTAGAACTTTATGCACTGATTTCTTTAACACTTCTGCAGCTAATCTTTGTGATTGAACAGTGCTGGGGTAACTAGTATAATGGTCTGATTGATTGTCCACTGCTTCTCACCTGGTGGTTAAACCTTAAAAGTTTTCATGGGCAGAAAGATAGACATCTTTTTTTAGTTTGGATAGTGTGTACCACTATTTAAAATCTTAAATTCTTCCATTTGTGTGTGTGTGTATATATATATATATATCAATCCTTATTAAAAACTCCAACTACTGCAACATAGACCAATATTTCGTGAACCACTATTTTTTTTTACGAGATACTGTGACTTGATTGATTTTTTAATTCACAAGTACGCCTTTCAAAAAGCATTGGAACCGCTTTTCTTGCCAATGGCAGTTGAAAAGAAATAGTGTTCTAGGATTATCAACTCTTTACCTTATATCTTTATTCTTACCTGAATCTATGATCACATAAATTGGCTATGCGTTCAACAATGCTTAGTATAACTGTTGATCATACTTATCTTGAAAATAAACTGTAGCAATTACAAGGCTTTTCTGTGACTTCTGTTTGCAAGTAGCTCACAAATTGCATCACTGTTTCATGACACTACACACAATCCTTCACAGTTAACGCTCATTTTAAGGCAGTTTCTGAATGCTGTAACTTTTTTTGAACTTGGTTGCTTTATTGGAGTTAATGCATTTCAAAAGATATTTTCGTATATTGGTAATTTTTGAAAAAAAACAAACAAGGTAGGGATAGGGATTAGTAAACCAATCACAGTGCTTCACCTTTACTTTAGAATAGACTGCGCCGGGGTGGTCTAGAAAATGCTCGCGCAAGTCTGTTTGAGACCCCATGCTATCTTACCCACCCCTATTTATATGGAATAATCGTCATTCTTAACTCAAACCTTGTTAATACACTGAATTCCTAATAATGATTTAAAAAAACAAAAACAAACTCAAGTTGATGAGGGGATCGAACCCATGACCTTCGCATCATTAGCACGACAATCTAACCTACTGACCTAACAGGCCACCTACAACATTCAACATTCAGGCCACCTACAACTGACAGAAGCCGTCGCGAAGCATAGTGGGATATGTGTCCACAGACAGACAAACGGGGGATATAAGGCGTCTTTCAGAAGCCTACAAGCACTTTGACCAAGAGCCCCTGAATATAAAATAGAGTTAAAACAATAAATACACAGGTAAACAATAAAAATATTATTGCCATTAAAATCATTTTCTCCTCTGCTTAATTTCTTTGTTTATTTTTCAGTTGTGGTTTGCCATAATGAGTGGCTGGTCAGGCCAGACAGTGTTTGAGCGATGGACCATCGGTTTATATAATGTGGTATGTGTTAAACTGTAAATATTTATTTTGATTTTGAACCTAATCATAATATCATAAAAAAAAACCTAAAATTTTCTATTCTACATAAGGCTATTGCATACTTGTCAGTATTGAATAGCACTGAAGTCAATGATTTGTCTTTAAATGTCACATTGCCGACTACTTTTCATTTAACTGAAGGCCTTGTTATAAAAATTTATGAGCATTTACATAAGTAGTCTTCTAGTCTTTGTTGATCTATCTGATTGATTTCAACTAATCTACACAGAAAGCATTGGTTCTTTATATTTGAGCAATTCTCATCATTGCCCTGATTGTAATAAATGTAACCATAAATAATAACAATGTTTTCTAAGAACAACTGGTTTCTTAAACCAATTCCTGAAGATTGTGCACTGCCAGTCAGCTTCATCACGTTCAGGAGAAAGCCACAACATTACTGCTGCTTAAGGACTTTCTTATTGCAGCTGTAGTTATCTAGTTTCTTATAAAAACCTTTAAATATTTCTGATAGTGTTCGTTTTGTGCTTCTGTTGCCGATGTTCAGTATGTAGGATTTGATTCTTAGGAAACCACAATGTTTTACATTTTCATCCTGAAGTGATTCCTAAGGTGTTGTTTTGCGTTTTCAACATTTTGTTTTCGATGGCGAATGCTTCACTATCCATTAGCACTCGTTTAATAATTAACTCTTCTCTTCTCTTCTAGATTTTCACTGCAGCCCCTCCGTTAGCGATGGGTCTCTTTGATAGAACCTGTAGTGCGGAAACTCGTATGAAGTTTCCTGCATTGTACAAACCGTCTCAGGGTTCGGAACACTTCAATGTTAAAGTAAGTCAATTTGAATGTTTTTATAAATATATATATAAATTATAAATTACAGATTCTGTGTGTTTTCCATTAACGTAAAAAATTAAATAAATGTATTTTTTAAATGACAGAATTTTACATTTGATTTCATTTTTTTATTACTTTTATTTAGGGAGTGGGAACTTTTTTTAAAATTTTTGTTTTGAGAGAGAAAAAAAAGTGTTTTTGATTATATGGGTAGAATAATTCTTTTAGTAAAAAACATATTTCACTGTTCATAAATTGAATGTCTCAACATATCAAGGTTTATGTCTCATCACTTAAAACACCCATGTGACCCATTTTCACTTAAAATACCCTCCGTAGCTCTTATACTTTGACTTCTCGATTTGTGCAAATTTTTGTTTCAATTTCTCAACCAATACATTTAAAGCATTTTTTTTTTTTTTTTTTTTTTTTTTTTTAACTCCAAAAAATTTACAAAAAATTTTAATTTTACAAACCAGATTTTTTTTTTTTTTTTTTTCTTCTTTGATATCAGGTGGAGACACATTCTTAAGTCTATCCACAAGACTGCCCACTGTGCTTTTCCCCTTATTTCCACTTCCAATTAGACATGAATATTCATTGTGTGTCTCTTGCACTGAACACATTTTTTTTGTAAGCTTTTTTTAAGTCAAATATTTCTTGATATTGTCACAGTCTTTATATACCAGTAATTTGTTGAAAACCATTGGAGTTGTTATTGCCTCTTGAATTCTTATTGGTTCCTAAGCACTTAAAATAACTCTCACAGCTAGTTTTCACAGTTCCTTAAAATAGATAATAATTGTTCTGTATTCGCTTTATTGATTTATTATTCTTGGCATTGCAGTATTTCACCTTTAATGCTCCAGTTGTAGTAACCAGATGGAAGTCCCGATTTTATTCCATGTCTGTAATTACTTACAAGGGAAGTGCATGACCTCGAACACTGAGAACCACAGGAAAATGTGCTCTTAGAATATAAATCGCTCATGCTAAAAACAGTGGTATGAGTCATTCTCATGAAAAACTGCACGTCTTACCACGAGAGACATTTGAATAATCACCTATGGAAGGTCCAAGAGAGGAACTTTGGTAACACGAAGAAACAAAATAGTGATTTAATTGGACCAAAAACACATACATGTCAATGTCATGACTATATTGCTACATTTCCTTCTATTTGGTCCTATTTCTCTCTATTTGGTTACTAACACTTCCCTTGTTAGTAACTATTACCTATTAACGTTCCTAAGACAATTCCATCCATTTCCGATTCAGTTTGTCCTTCCACGCTCTACGTCCTGGCTTTAAAAGAGCTCAATGGACGTAAGAAACAGAATGTTGTAGATGATTTTGTCCCTAATATTAGTTAGAAATGAGACTTTAACTTTGGAATTCAGTGCCTGTGCATTACAATACAGTGATAAATGGATTCCCTTCTAGAAATAATTACTTCAATTATTAAAACTAACTCTCTAATCAAGTAATTGAAATCTTCATTATATGTCTGTATTCTTGTATTTCAGGTCTTTTGGGTATGGATTATAGATTCTATCTATCATTCTATCTTGCTGTTCTGGCTAACACTATTTATTATGAAGCAAGGTCAGTATTTAATAATTAATTTTACTTATTTTATTTTACTTACTTTATTTTAAAATAAAATTCATAGTTCGTTTTTAAAGGCAGAATGTTTTTCTTTTTCCACATTTCAATTTTCTTGATTTTATTTTATTTTATATATGAATGTTACTTTTGTCTCCCCTTGATTAAAATAGCAACACTTATTAACTTTTTTTTAAAAAAAGGATATATTTAAAAGGATGTTTAGAAACCTTTCTAGGTTCCCTTGTCATCAAAAATGAGGGGCTCAGTGGAAAAAAGACCTACGCCACAAAATCGAAATTTTACAGGAAAGCAAAATGGTGTCTGTTTGTAATTACTTAAACTGGCAGTGCAGGTAGATGGTAATTGTAGCTGACAGTTAGTGGACTAGATACTAGATGGAAGGATCTAGTTAATGGTAGCAAAAAATCAAAATCCATATAGGTGTGGTTTGTCGCTTTTCCACTTGGCTCCTCAAAAGTTATACATGATTCTCCTCAATATTTATATTAAAAAACTGAGTGAATCAAAGGTCATAGTTGTATTTTCTATTACATTACTTGGTGGTCGTTATGAAAACATAAAATTAGATATTATTAAAAATGTAATAAGTAAACGTATGAAAATAGCAAATATGCTAAATAAATTAAACTGGATGATGGTTTCCCCTTACTTTTCAATTTTCCTAGTCTGCATTTCATAGTGTTCAAAGGTATTTTAAGTAAAGAGTTGAAATTTTTTAGACTGTGAAATACACTTTGGTGTTGTTAGAAGTGTTTCCTCCTATTTGTTAAAGCTTTTTTTTTTTGATAGCAGTATTTGTAATGGAATGAAACTGTATAAAGGGATGTTTTCAGTAATTCAATATGCAGGCGCAAGCAAAATAACTCATTGTGGAATGTGTGTTTGGCAAATAGCAGCTTAGTTGAATGAGTTCATCAGTTTCTTCAAAAAAGTATGGTTTTTGAACCTTTCTCCATGTTCCATGTTCTAAAAACAACACAAAATGTTAAATAAAATGCCATTCTATCTGTAGTTGCATGAGCGCCAAAACATTTTCTGCAAATTACAGCAGCACCTGATAGAGGACACAACTGTTTTAATGCTAAGGTCCTTTGATTGTATTTTCTCTCTCACTCTGTTAAAGACCTTAGCATCATTTTGCCATTGGATCAACCTTCATAAAATGTCTTTGTTGTTGGTGGGATTTCCAAAACTGATCAGTGCAGATTAACAGTGTACAAATTAAAGTGTAGAATGGGCAGAAAAGTGTATTTTGGAAATACTGGTAGAATGCTAAAAGAACGGGTCCGAGAACATATAGCAGCCTATAGGAATAATCACCCACAAATTTCAGAATGGACTGAGCATTGTATACAAGAAAAATACAATCCAGACCCAAAAGTTGGAATACTTTTTAAAATTCTGGACAAGCGTACAAGGTATATAATAGAAGCATGTACAATAAAAACTTTTGACTGCATTAACCAAAGACAGAGGATATTTTGTTAATGCAAATACCCTATCATATTTTCAAGACATAATCAGTGGAAAAGAAACAAAATTTAAATAAATTCTTGACTGTTTTTCAGTTAAAATATTCAATTATTGATTATTATTCGGACATAATACTTTTTGATGTAAAATTCCAATTATTATATAATTTAAACATGATTAGATTTTTATATTGTATAATTTGAACATAAGACTTTCTTATTGTTGATGATTTATTCTAAAAGAAGACTTGAAAAAGCAGAGTGATAAAACTTCTGCGAAATATTGTCGAATATAAAAAGGAGATTTTAGAGATGTTATTTATATATTGTATTATTTTAGTGAAGAAATGAAGGATGAAGAATATATAATTAATACTACAACCATAATAAAATAGAAATAGTCAAAAGAAAAATTGACAATCTTCAAGTTTTAACTTTTTTAATCGTTTGTAGCCATTATGATTTATTATACTCTTCTGAATATCAACAATTTAGTTTTCTTTGTCCCCTTACTTGCACTTCACCTTGATCAAAGTTTTCCAGAAAAATCTTTCAACAAAATTTTGATATTTCGCAATATTCAATTCACTATTCCTTTATACTATTCAGTATATGATGAAAATGCCTACAGGTGACTGATTTCCATCATTTAATACCCTTTGAAATTATATATGGATAATCCATTCTTATGCAGAATACATTGAGCATTTATTCAGTAGTTTTCTGATTCCTTTTGATGGTAGAATAACTTAAGGTTCTTTAAATAAATCCATAGTTAGTTATTTTATATTTGATTTCAAGATATAACTTTTTTTTAAATGTAATTTTTTTCTTATTAATTGCAGTATTTATTCTAAATGTTTTTGATAATAATACAAAAAATAGAACTTAATTAATATGGACATTTTTTTTCTTTTTTTAGACGTCGCATGGCCATCAGGAAGAGACGGTGGCTATTTAGTTTTTGGTAATATGGTTTACACTGTAAGTAACGTTATGGAAATATGTTTCAGAATTTATTTGTTGATATTCTTTTTTGGAATTGTTTAAATAATCAAAATGAGAATTATTTACTCACTCCATCTTTATGTAATTTTTAATACTGTTCATTTTTATTATTTTTTAATTTGTATTTTTAGTATGTCGTCGTCACTGCATGTCTTAAAGCAGGTCTTGAGACAAATGCTTGGACTTGGGTAAGTGTTCTCATTGTTACAGTTTAGTGAAATACTTTTTAAAAAGTTATTAAAAATCAGTACTTTCACTTATTAATAATAATAATAAAAAAGGTTGAATTGAAAATTTTATTTTCTTTAACTTAACTTTTTCTAAACTTAATGTATAAAATAATTTCAGTACTTTTCCCAAAATGATTTTTGAACCAAATTTCTGAATAAGTGAATTTTTAAGTAAATAGAAACTATATGAGATATTGGTTGGATTTAATTGAAATTTATTACTGGAATAACTTTAGAGAGGTCTTAAGTTTGAGTTTTTTTTTTTAAAAAAAAAAAAAAATAAATCCTTTTTTTTTTTTTTTTTTTTTTCTGTTCAGTAACTCCATTAAATTTTCATTTCACTTACAATATTAAGAATGGAAATTCTCTTTTAATTTCAGATACATATAACTGCTTAAATTTGTGAAATGTCTGTCCTGTATTCATTTTTATATTTAATAATACATGAAATATGACACAATTGTTTTATTGATAATTAATTATATTGGACCATAGTATCTTCTGCCAAACATCTGTAAATGATCTACTACAAAGTAATTTTTGATGCTGTATGATTTATTTATTTTTCCAGTTAACGCATCTCGCCATCTGGGGGAGCATTCTTAGTTGGTTTATATTTTTAGTTGCATACAGTAATTTTTGGCCCGTCATCCCAATTGCTCCAGATATGAGTGGCATGGTAAGAATATTTTTATTTATTTAGAAATGCTGGTTATTGAATTTGTTCGATAAAATATATCTTTATGTATATTCATCCTACCATCACATTTTAAGAATAAGTAATCCTATAAATAGCAAAAAAATGTCCGACTAATGAAAAAAAAGAAGGAACTGCTTTTCTTGGCAGAATAGGCTTATCGTATATTTTACAAGTTATTGCAGTTACGTCCAGGAACACTGTGAATGGGCAAATATGCTTTTCTGTTTTTGGTTTTAATTTTTAATTCACTTTGAATTTTCAGCATTTAAATTATTCCTTATAGTTTGTTAAATATGACTGATTGTAGCAGCCGTAGTTCTAGAAAATGTTATTTTTTAATACATAACCTTATTTGAAGTGCTATTTTCAGTCATCTTATGTTTTCTACAGGAAATGCAATAACTTTCAATGGAAAATTGTTTAAAAAAGTCTAACTCCCTTCAACTACTTTCTCTACAAGAAATTGTTATCAAAACATGTTTTACTGTTGCTATAAAAAGTATTATTAGATAAAATTTCAGTTAGAAATAATTTTGGAATAAGGAATGTTTTTAGCAGCTGAAATTATTGCTTTTATCTCTTTAATGTAATTATATTTTGGAAGTCTTCTCGAAACTGCCGAAACATGACCCAAAAATGTAATTCAACACAATTCTACCAATAATGCAACCATAACCGTATTGTGGAATTGCTCATTTCTTTGATTTGCATTAACTTTTGGTACAGAAGTGGAATTACTTAATTAAACCAGCAGGAAAAATATCTCTAGAAAACTCAAATAAATAAAAGCAGATTTTTCTTTATTCCTAGAATAAGAGAGTTTAACATTAATTGCAGACATATTTAGTTAGCTTTTGAGAGTGACAAAAAAAAATTTAGAAAAATCATTTTGACTCCAAAATGCAATAGTAAGCCATACCTAACTTTGTCACTGCATTGAAATCATTGAAGATTTTTTTACTCATAAATCACGTTTGAGTTGAAATTACTTTACATTATATGTTAAAAGTTTAAGAATCCAGTGACAGACCTGTGGGATTCTTAGATTCTATGGAGTTAAGGCTTCTAGTGTATGTGCACAAGGTTGGATAAACCTCACAAACCACGTGGGAGGTCCTTATTCCAGCACTTATGATAAAATTGGTTTTTCACATGAAGATAATCAGCGATTTTGTTCTTCATCAAAAAATGAAAGTGTTAAATGAAAGAATTCATGTATAATGAGGCAGTTTGTAATATAAACATAGATAAACAGCCTTCAACACATAAAGAAAAAGGTCACTGTGTTATGAACCTTCTTGTTTCTCACTGCTGTGTATGTATTCAGTGTCTATAGAATTATGTAATCTGCTTACTAACATAACATAGTTTGAGTTAACAAGTCCAAAAGAATGTTTGAGTTCAGGAGGACTGCCCAGTTAGGATCTGCAACAGTATGGTCTCCCTCAAGAGAAGGCATATTGCTTTTGGTATCCAAAAAGAGAGATACAGGAGAAAAAAAATTAGACAGAGTTCTTTTCAAACAACACTTGGACTTCTCTGTTTAGTAACTTGTTTCTCAGCACTAAAATTGTTTATGTAGTTAGATTCAGTTCAAAGGGCAATTTCTTGATCCTTATAAACAAAAATTAGTAATTGTTGTAAATGTTTGTTACATTAAGCCCCTAACCAACTCAAAGAATGTGGTCATTGCTAAATAAACTTTGTATTGTTTATTTTTACTTTTCTGCTTTCTTTTAATAAAATATTATTTTAAAATAATTGTAGGATCGTATGGTTTTTGGCACAGGAGTATTTTGGATGGGTCTCATTATCATTCCTTTCATTACTCTTCTATTGGATATATGTGTTAAAGTGTAAGTGTCTTTATTATTTTTCTATTTTATAATAACAAAAATCATTAGAAAATACCGCTAATGTGATTTTTTTTTTCTTTTCGTTCCGTGTGTATTATTTATATTATGACTAAATCTTACAGACTATTTTTAATATAAACTTTTTAGATAGAGATTTAAGAACATCTTTAGTAAACCTACTCAAATACCAAATATATTATCTTTCACATTCTGATATGCTTGAAAGATTGAAAAAAATTCCAAACCTGTAGGGGATTTTCACTGTAGGTGATGTTCACTGTAGGTGATTTTCATAAAGAGAGTTTCTTATACCTATAAATTAAAGATTTTTTTTCCTTTAAGAAAAAAAAAATCTTTAATTTATAGGTATAAGAAACTCTCTTACATACAAAAAACCGGACAGTGTTGTGGAATTTGAAAAATGCCAATATAAAAACCATATCACTGTTTCTGTGAAGAAACGGTCAATTTTTTTTCATGTCATCACGGCAAAAGCGGAAATTAAAATAACTAAAATTTAAAAACAATTTACAAAACAAAAACACAATATTCCAAGACTTTGCTCTTTTTAATTTAGTTATTATATCAGTAACATTATTGTTAGTTTTTAGATTTTAAGTATTTCAATTTATTTTTTATTTTTTAAGTATTTATAAATATTTTCTTAGTTTTTAAATATCTAAATTTATTTACAAAAAAATAAATAATAACAGATGACAGTTATCAAACCAAACTCAAAACTTCCTAAAATCTAAGGATTTAATCTTGAGTTGTCATAAGATAACTTAAATGATTATAAACCAACAAATCCTCTCTAGAAGAATTTTAAATGATTAAATAAAATTATGAAAAATAAAAATATCTTTATATATTTTTTATAAATTTGAAATTTAAATTTATTCTGAAATTGTAAAATATATTTATTTATAACTTTAATTGGAATTAAAGTAATTATTCTTTATAATTATTCTTTAATAATTAAACAATAGATTTAACGTGCGTTTGTACATTTTTACAGTAAAATAAAACAAAGAACGCACATAACTAGACAAAACACAAATTCACTTTCTTTAATAATTATTCTTTATAAATTCTCTAATAAGATAATTTAAATTATGCAAAAAGTCTTCAAATTTAGAATTAATTTCAAGATATCTTTTGAGTTCTTCTTCAGAAATATTTTTAAATAAATTTAAACTAACATTACTGGAAAATTTATAAAAATAAATATATATATAATGTTTATTGAAAATAAAAAATAAAATATTAGAAATGACTTCAGAAATGATAATTATAATAAATAGAAAACACAACATCTTTATCTTTTTAAAAACATTGCTATATTTCGCAGAAATATTTTATCTGCTTCTTCGGGCTTAGAATATTCTTCATTAACAAAAGGTTTAAATGATAGAATAATAACAATATATAGTAATTACAATGTGAACAATACATGTCCACATACATATCCACAGGGTCATACATGTCAGATCATATACATATTAATAATTTATAATTATTACAGTTTATGTTTATTACTATCATAAACCATATCAAAGTAATATCATGCTTAACTTTAACTCCATGCATAATTGGCCAACTAAAAAAGCGGTCATTATAAATGGATTGAAAAGAATCACTCAAAACACTCTAGATGAAACGAAATGGATCTGTAAAATCAATGAGTTCAAAAATAATTTATATATAAATGAATATCCAAAGAAATTAGTGAATAGAATATGTAAAGATTTTTTTCAAAAGAAAACAAAGGATAATATTAAGAAAGACAAAGAAATTAAAAATATCGTAAGAATTCCATATAATGTTAAGGTTTCAAAGAGAATAAATGAAATTTGTAAGATTAATGAAATATCGATTATCCGTATAGCTAATCAAAATTTAGAATCTTTAATTTGTAAAAGAAAAGAAAACAACGATATTATGGAAATGGCAGATGTTATTTATAAATTAAAATGTAGATCATGCAACGGAATCTATTTTGGGAACACAGGGAGAAAACTAAAAGAACGTCTAAAAGAACACATTAGCGCTACCAAGAAGAACCATCCCGAGATATCAGTTTGGGCCCACCATTCTCTAACATTAGGACATAACCCAGACCTGATCGTACAAATTGTTTTCAAAAATGCACATAATACAGAACTAAGGTTTATGCTTGAGTCTTGCATAATAAAAAGCTTCAAATACTTTAACAAGCAAAAAGGTGTTGAAGTGAGCCAAATTATATTAGATAAATTCATGAAAAATTGTATAGATATCAAAAAATTCCAATAATTTACTTATTTATTGTAAAAAGTTACAAAATTTCATTGTTCTACTCTTAACCAATAATTTATTGTTATAATGTTATTATTCTGCTATTATCATACTTATAATTACTTGGTTTTGTTAAAAAGATCAGACAACAACATTAACTGTAATAATTATAAATTATTAATATGTATATGATCTGACATGTATGACCCTGTATTGTTCACATTGTAATTACCATATATTGTTATTATTCTATCATTTAAACCTTTTGTTAATGAAGAATATTCTAAGCCCGAAGAAGCAGATAAAATATATCTGCGAAATATAGCAATGTTTTTAAAAAGATGAAGATGTTGTGTTTTCTATTTATTAAAATATTAGAAAGTTAATTAGTTTGGGGAAACCGGGGAGAATGGCAGGTATTAAATTGATTTAAGAAATAGACCATTCACAAGTGATATCACAGCCATAAGAGCTAATCGGAAATATGCATTGGCATATAAAAAACAAAACAAAAAAAAAAAAAAAATCATAGCCCAGTTTTAAGTATAGAATTTTTAAGTGAAGAGGTAAAGATATCTTTTCTATATCTAGGTCATTTAAAAAAGATATTACATATGCTTTTTACCTATCAGTACATTATTTTGTGTAGCATTTTACATTACCAAAATTCTCATACATACATCTCGTCCACACATCTTCTCTGTCACAGTACAACAATTGGTTAAGGTTATTAGTGGTAATATATCTTACTCTTATGATGGTTCATAAAAAGGCAGAAAGATTAGGTTTCTTGTCAAGCAAAACAAGAAATATTAAAATCACCAGTACATTAATGTTTACACGAGATATATGGATAATTACCATGTGGATAAGGAGCCACACACATATATTTGGTCCTGAAGCAGTTAGGAAATCTCCAGCACTAAACTCAAAAGAATATTATTATAATGAAATCCAGAGATGCTAATCTACACCAAATCCAACCTTATAGAACTTTGCATTTTTTTTCCAAAAATTACAGCAGATTTGTGTTGGACCCATAGTGAAACCCCTTTATTTGCAGCACCTCGAAAGTGAAAGTTATAATTTGTCTTTAAAAGTTTAGTTAACACTTAAAATCCATTGTTACAAACCTTTAAAAAAATGCTAATTTTGACTGTTTATTTAGTTCACTTGCAGTTGCCCTTTAAAGGGATGAAAGTTAAAGGTATAATCTCAGTGAACAAATTTTAACTCATTCCAATGCATCTCTCACGGCTATCAGTGTCCTTGCTGGTCTTTTTTCAGTTTGACTAGAGCTGACTTTATGCATTGTTTTACCAAAGGAATTGTCAAGAATACTTGACATACATTGATGTTTACCAACTTCAGCTTCAATTGACCAACAATTAAGTGTTTTAACCTATTTTCTTTCCATTACTCAAGGGAATGGTTGTTCTTTAGAAAGAAGTAAAACTTTTATAATTATTGGGAAAGCTATGGGAGTCTGGGAACAGATTTGCATTGAACTTAATATTCAACTTAAAAAATAGATCTGGTCAATCCTTTGCCATGAGAAATACTGGACTCTCGCCTCTTCGACTTATCATTGACATCGGCTGTTCCTGAAGCTGGATGCCTGTTCGAAGAAGAAGAAGAAAAGATACATCTTGCCAAACTCCAAATCTAGTTATTCAGGCAAACATCTAGTTATTTGACAAACACCTGCTAACTCAGCTGAGTCCAACTCCCAACTTCCGAAGCTGACTTGAGTTTTTACTATGTTTATCTCCATGCCTTTCTCTCTTCTTCTGAATGCCTTTATTAACCATTAGAATTGTCTTTGGATTTGAACAACAAACCTACTTTGGCCACCATAACATTACAATAGGCAGGTTTCTAAAGTTCCCTTTTACTGTGGATTAAAATCCTATTCTGACTGAAGTGAGGATATGGACCTTAATAAATAACAAAAAAAACTCTCTCTCTCTACACCATTTAGTATTAGACTGACTAATAGTGAATGTCTTTGCAGTGATTGACATGTTCAGTTTCAAACCTGCACCATCCACTGGTTCAGTACTTATTAATAGGAATTAAAAAACCATCATTTTGTTGTATTCCGTCATGTTTAAAAGATAATTAATGATATTTCCAATTCTTTGTAGAAAACATTATTTCCAAATCAGAATATACATTTTTATTTAACAACTTATTTGAAAACCATGAAATGCATATTGAAATTAAAATAGTTTCTAAACAGTTTTACGATATCACTTTTAGCAGCAATTTATTTCTTAACAAAAAATTATAACAAGCTATTTATTTTTAAAAGAAATAAAAGGATTGTTATAATTTTGCATTAAACTTGGTTTTTAATTTTTTGCCTATATTATTTTTATTATCTACTGAGTTCGTGATTTTTTGTTTTTGTTTTTAATGATTGAAATATTTATTAATTAGATTTAAAATATAAATTTATTTTTTATAAACTATTATAAACTATTCCAACTCTTTCTTCTGTTAACCTTAAAGCTCTATAGGCAATAAATTTGTATCATAAAAAATTGAATCATCTAACGAAATGAATTTCTCATATATTTGGTATTTTAATTTTAATTGATAATAGTTTTTTAATGAAAATTTACAATGTAAACTTGTTTTTTAACATATTAATTTTTCAATTAACAGAATTCGGCGGACAGTTTTCAAATCACTAGACGAAGCTGTACGAGAGAGTGAAATTACCAATCGAGACCCTTCTCGAGTGGTGAATAAAGCTACAAAGCCACGGTAACTATCTGAAAATCTTTTTAGTATTTAGATTTAAGAAATTTACTTACCATTAATATTAAATAAGATATTGACTTATTACGGTTCAATTGATGCTATTAATTGCTTCTGATTGTGATGGTTGAGGGGGGAAATCATTGAAAAGTTGAAGAAACATTAAGACATAAATTTTTGCTTCATTATTGTCATTTCAAAATAAGGTTAGGACAATATTATTATTATTTGCAAAGGTTTTCAAATGACAATTCCACATTGATTGAAGACACTTTTGCAGTTTAAATAAAGAGTATTTGGTAATTTTTTTGATTCTACTGACTTTGATGACTAATAATAGAATAAAGTGGAAGGCTTATTTAATAGCACAGATGTAACTTTGAGCTCTTGAAAACATTGAACTTTCAAATTGCTGTAGCAGGTATTCATTTTACATACATTCAAAAATATATAAATTGTATTATATTCTCTATAAATTAAACAGTGAATTTAAGAGCTTATTTGCTAATCTCTGTGCATACAGTTAGTACAATTCATTTCAAAATTCTTCTCGCATATCAACCATTCGTCTTCTGTACTTTTTCATATTTATTAGGTATTTTTTCCCCTACTCCATTTAACTTCCTCTTTAATAATACAAATGGAATTAATTTCGGTAAAGGTTTGGACCATTCAGGATATTTCAGTCACTTTTTAAATTGCTCTTCAAATAATCAAGTTTCTTTCCACTTCCAAGATGGAATTTAGCTAGAAATTGATTGTATGTTTTTAAAGCTTAAATAATGTTTCGTGTTTTTTTTTAAAAAAAAAAAAAAAAAAAAAAAAAAAATTAAATCTTTATTTTAAAACAAAACCTTCTATCATATTGTTACAGACCCAATTAAAATTAGTTATAACAATCATATGATTTCTTTGTCTGTATTCATTAAAGCAAGTTCTCATGAAGTTACTACTTTATTTTGAAAAGTTCATACTTTGAACATGACTTTGTTGCTGATCATCTGAAAATATTTACACAGCCTGGCTATTGAATTAAAAAAATTGAAAAATACTTAATTTTTGAAAAGTTATGATAAGTATAATTGACCTAGATGAGATGTTATACTAATCCAACTGAACATTTTTGTTTGTCGGTTTATTGACACATCTCACCGAAATGGCTAGATTTCCTTAAAGTTTGATATGTTTTGTGTTTATGATCCATCTAAGAAACATAAACACATATATTTTGTTTCTTCCCATTTGCTAAAACTGATTCCTGAAATTCCCTCATTAATATGGGTGGACTAATATCTTTAAAAATTTGTTACATTCACTGTAAAAATACGAAACATATTTTGGTTTCCAACCTCCCATTGCTTCATGTTCATTTCCCGCAATGTCATGGACACCTGAGCCTATTTCTAGTAATAATTAATGTCTCAGAAAAATAAAAGCCTTTAAGTCTAATCTGGTATTTTAGTTTCTTAACACAAAAATTAATTTGGTATTTTTATCTCGGTGAAGATCTTTTGGAAAAGAAACAAACATTCAGAGCTTTGCTAAAGAAAGAAAAACATTATTCAGTGGTAAATAATGTTTGTTTGTTCCAAATGAGTTATTTCATTTAGAATTTAGTTTAAAATTTAATTACAAAATTCAGTTACTTGAATGAACAACTTCATTGATTGAGCAAGTGAAGAATAATGAGAAGCCCTTACTATTCCACTTGAGCATTTTTCTTCTGTTTTGTAAGCGTATCACAACTGAACATATTTCCTTAAAATTTGATATAATCCTTATTCATGGTGCAACTAAAATACGAACATGGTTATTTTGGTTTCCATTATTTCCTCCATTTCTCAAAATTTCCACCATCCCCAGAAATCACTGCATGCTCCAGTCCCACACTAGGTGACCTATATCTCAGTATAATTTCTTGTAAAAAAAACATGTTCAAATATTTTAATCTATAATTTATTTTTTTTGAAGAGAATTCAGAATGTTAGACATCCCTTAAAATAAAAACAGTCTTTGCTTCCCAAGCAGCTAGTTGGGAAAGGGTTTTTTTTTTTTTTAATTATTTCAAGTGATAAAATTCATATTGTTTAATGCCAGAAAAGTTTTGCAAACGAGACTCTGGGGTATTTCCCACATCATAAAAAAGAGATAGACGAGGCCGTTTGCATCCTACTGTTCAGGAATCGTCTTCAGGTCTGATCTGATGTGATCTACAGACCTGAAGACGCTTCCTGAACAATTGGACGCGAAAGACCTTGACTATCTCTCTTTATGATGTGGGAAATACCCCAGAGTCTCGTTTGCAGTAACTTCGTTCACAGTCACATTAGGACTACAGAAAAGTTCTGTTTTGTTTTGAAAAATAATTCTTTTTTTTTTTTTTTCCAGCATTTTACACTCAAATACAAATATCAGATTTCTTACAGATAATCTCATGTGAAATGATATGAAATAAATTTGATTCAAATTGAGTTTTTTTTTTTTTATGGAAAAATGTTTTTTTTTTTTTAAGTGATCTTATTTTCTTCATCGCCATTTTTATTATTATTATTATTTTAGATGTATTTGTTTATAAAAAAATTAAACAATGACTCATTTTTTGTTTTAATTTGACCTTTGTTTTTCCTCCTGTCTTAATTTTACTTCTTATTTTTATGCCTGCATGGTAAGCATACCTATTTAAGTGTCTTATATAGGACTAATATATTAGACTATTTAAGTGATCTTATATAGTCTAATGTTTGTCCAAGTTTCCTCCCTCAGTGAATCATTTGAAAAAAACAAAAAAATGTTCGAACAAAACGGTTTTAGAATGAAGTTTTAGGTCAAAATATGCATGTCCCATTTACCTATATTTAAGATAACTCAAAAAGCTTTTGGTACTAAAAAAGAAAGCAGGAACTTTATTAGCTATTTAACAAAGGTGCTTTTTGAAACAGTATGTTTTGGGCCTATAATAAGAAACTTCAAGCTGAAAATATGTTACTTTTATATGACATCACAATAACTCGTGAATTACTTAGTCTGGAATGCTCAAACTATAATAGTATATTTAGAATATCAAATGTAAAAATCCTATTGATTTTGATACGTACTGGAGCTACAGGTCATTACTATAATCACAACAACTCAAAAGTTACTTATCTTTGTCACTGATGGTGATTTTAATTCAAATTGGATTTACAGGTGAGGAGATTAGGACCAAAAACCACCATTATCCAACTCTTGTTAAAGCACTACCATCATGATAAGTAAATAACTATTTATATAGAAAAGCTTTCAGGTTTAGACTGTTTATCAAAGCTATTCAAGTCACATCTTCAACAATCCAAAATTAACGGAAATTGAAAACATTTTCGGGCAAATGAAACAGCCCTGTGTAGCAAAAATTTCTATTTATATTTTACACTAAATTAATATTAAGTGACTGATACCAATGCAGCACTTTAGCCATTACTGGAATCACCTTGCTATATATTGTTCTCTTTGAACAACTACCTTGATTCTTACCATGCAGGTATATGAAAGATGGCACTCTTATGTATATTTTTTTTCTTTTGCTTCAATTTTTGCATGATTTTAAAGTTTTTGTTTATTTTCTGACAAAAAGTTTAATTTTTAATTCATTACTTTAGCTTCTTATCGATCCAAAATCGTGACTGTATAATTCAAGAAGGAGAAAGAATCTCAATTACAGTGAACAGTTGACTAAAATTTATCATATTTGTACATTTTTCATAATCAAAATTGACTCCTATAATATGTTGTCATATTACATTGCATGAATTATATATTTGATTTGAAAAAAAAAAAAAAAGAGCATGTGAATAAAAACAAAATAATTTAATTTAAGCAGGTTTTTTTGTTTTTTTTTTGTTGGTTTTTTTCCTCGACCCCTCTTATTTTTTTTATCATTTTTTCCCTCCCTTTTTTAAAAAGCATCTACAATATTTTAGTTGCAATTTGATTTTAGTTTACGATGTTATGAAATATACCGTGGTTGCAACACTCCCAAATGCTAAAAAGGTTTTCTGTCTATACAATAGCAGGCGAAACCAAAACAGTAGACCCTTGCAGTTAATTATCAGTGCTGTTGAAGTAGACTTCTGTGCTGTTTATTCTTTGCAAATACTTCTTTTCTAAGAAAAAAGAAAGAAGCAGAGATAGTGATGATCTAACCATCTTTCAATAGGATAGTTTCAGGTGAATGTTTATCAGGAATAGCTGGGAGAGCCATGACTACCCCACTCCATTTCAAATAACAAAATATATAGAATAGGCTTTATTTGCTTCCAGCTCTTTTTTTTGGGGATATAGGAAACTTTATTGCATATAGGAAACTTGCCTCCACCTCCATCCCATTAAAATCCTATATATGTTCCTCGACAGTTTTACATTGGATGTATCCCTTCTATAGAATTTCAGTAATATCTTTGAACGGGCTCTTAATATTTTTACAGCTTCTTTGTAGCAAAAAGAACTAAATAACTAAAGAAAAAAGCATGTACAAAAATGGGCAGATCAACAACCTGCTGCTTCATTATATGCTCATTTTTAGTACATAAAAGTAGTTTAGTTTGTGTTCTGATCTTTGCATGGCCAAAGTGTTTTTGAGCTACTTGTGTGAAGTATTTTTGAGTTTCGATATTATTTCACTAATGAAGTTGTTATATCAAGTATTCTTAACTGAAAAGCAAAAAATTGTTCTTTGAAAGTAAAACCAAACTTTTGAATATTGGATTTAAACACTGAAGTAATTGATTGATGAAGTTAATCCTTGACAAATTCAAACTTATTTGTTAGCAGTTTCATGTAATTATCATGATTACTATGTTGGTAGTAACAAATATGCAAAACTTTCATGCACCAGTTTTCAGTTATTCCTTGTATCTTCTTTGCTAAATCAATCTGTAAAGCATGTTATTCGTTAAGTTACTTTAAAATATAATGCTTTGGCCTATATTTTGGGCCTAACATCAGATCTAGACAGTTGGACTAAACTGTTGTACTCCTTAAAAATGCAGTTTGATTTAGATTAGTACAGTGTTACCTCCGAATAACGGACAGTTACGGGACCGGATGATTCGTCCGTTATTGGGAGGTGTCCGCTATTGGGGAGGACTATCTTTTATTCATTTTTTTAGCTTATTGTATATCATTTAATGAAAAATTACGTACAATCTTAATTAAATTTCTATAATTATCATTGCGATATGAGAGAATACGAGCAATTGCAAATTATTTACTATATTCCTTTTTAACAGAGTTCTAATCGTTTGTCTTACTTAAAATAATGACAAAATTAATTACAGTATATAAAAAATTAATTTCTAGCCATCCATTTGATGCCTTAAACGTGTCATTCAGCTTTTCTTTTTCAGCAATTTCAAGAACATAATTTTTTTCTTTCAGTGCCAATCTCTTCCTTTTTGACGCCATTTTAATTCGCACTAAATTTAATCAATACGTTTATAGGATGGCTTTACGAGGGATTGACATTTACAAAGCAACTGCAGTGAAAAAAAGGGCCTCAGATTTGTGCATTGAATCATGGGACACAGATACAATGTATCATTGTATGGGACACTGATGTAAATACAACCACGGTGTGTTAATCGAAAAAAAAAAAAGTTTTTTTTTTTTACAGTTAAAATAACTGTCCGCTATTCAGAGTGTCTGCTGTTCGGAGTGGATAACATGGAATGTCCTATTTTAAGGGACTGGGACCCGCAATAATGTCCACTAATTAGAGGTGTCCGCTATTTGGAGTGTCCGTTAAAGGAGGTAACACTGTACTTCAAAGAATGATAAACTACAGACTGTTTTGACCTGCATAAAAAAACTTATATCATCGTTTAATCAGATGGATGCAAGTCTCAAATAAGAAAATTGATGTAAATTAATGCAGTATGTTTTGAGTAAAGGATAGAATAATTTGGCCTAATACTATCAAGTAATAGGGTATAAACTAAGACTACAAAATCAAATCAATGTTAGACAAAAAGACTAAACTCTTAAATATAAAATATTTGATATTTTACTTTATGTAAAAACTGCTTATAAAAATGGATCTATAAATAACAAAATATAATTAGATTTAATCAAAGACTGAACTTTAAATATTAAGTTGGAAATAGATCAATCCATAATTTTGTGAGTTATCAAGGCCATAAGATCCTAAATTAGGTGAACACAGATGGAAAATAAATCAAATGTGTTTTGCAGAAACATAAAACTAGGGACATAATCTTTGTGAGATTATTGTATTAAGCAACAGTTTAAGAAATTAAATTGTTTAGAAATAATAATAGTAAAGCAGAATTATGTCTTCAGAATAATTAGTTTACTTTGCCATGACTATCGTTTGAGATGTAAAACAGATTAGTTAATGGTTGAAAATGGTAAAGGATTGTATTACTATTATGTGCGGTGTTTTCATTATGGCTTTAAAGTATTCATTAGTTTATACCACTACATTTTCAGTGGCATTTATAGGATCAATACACTGTCTCAAGCTACAAGAACAAATATGAATAAATGAATCAAGACGATAAATGACCAATGTTGAATGAAATAATAAAAAAAATTACATTGTTGCCATTGTAAGATTATCATGAAAAATCACAAGAATAACAGGATAAAGCATTATGCCTTGCACTTTTTAGAATTAAGATCCTTCAGTCAGTCTTTTACTCTGAAAATTTCAGAACTGAATGTCTTCATTCATTAAAATCTGAAATAGCTAATAGATATAATGAGATTTAACATGCACCATATGCATAAAGATGAAAATGTAAGGAAAAATTACATTTTATAGTCACATCTTGAGTTGTCACTAAAGTATATAAAAAAAATATAAAACAGCTATTTCGTCCTTGTTAGGACTCATCAGCCAAATTTACCCATTTGATCACAAACTTGAAAAGCATGAAATGCTATAGAGAGTGGAACCCCTATCAATGAATAACAAGGAGAGGGAACAGTTTCTATTCCAAGAATGTTATCCCAGAGCCTTTTTAATACCTTCTGAGTTGGTCATCAAATGTAAATCTGACTGATGAGTCATAACAAGGGTGAAACAGTGGTCCCTAATTCCCTTTGATGCAACTCACAGGCATATATTGGAAGAAAGTAACTCAATGTTATTATTAGAAATGGTTTGAAAAAGCGGAATGATGTAGTTCTGCGAAATATTACCGATATTAAAGGAAATACGTTAAAGTGATGTGGTTTTTAAAACTCACAGAGTAATTGTGAAACATGCATCATTTGTAATTTTTCAAGATATAATAATCATTTGATAATATTTAGTGTCTAACTTCAAATTTTAAGATTTTTTGTTTTATTTTTGGGAGGATCTAAATAAGTGATCACATAATCAGAAATGCTTATTCAGAATTTTTAAGTTCTACAGAAAAATATTAATTGGGACGTAGTTGTAATTGCAAGAAATTGGAAATAAAAAATATTATAAATAATGCTTTACTGAGAAGTAGGAATATGACAAGCTAATAGGAAAAAAAAAATAATAGCTACTGAATTCAACCAAGAAAAAGCAAGTGAACAATATGCAATTTATATCATAGCAAGCAAGGGGATTCAGTGTGACCACTACCTCAAACTCAATTCATTTATTTATTAAAATTTACATGTGTGTGTGTGAATGGCAAAAACTCATAATCTACATTTACTAGTTTCGCATTTCAATGAACTCATTCATTCATATTGCAATAGTAAAGAATATAAGAATAAATTACAAAACTATGACAATAATCCAGACAGAAACATCGAATTTGTATGTTTCCAACTGAAATTGGAATCGTACAAATTCGTTGTTTCTGCCCGGCTTAGTGTTATTAATATGTATGGAGCAAAATTACAAGAAATAAAAAGTAATAATAATAAATCATCTGAAATAAATTACTTGAGAAATTTTAGGCATTTCTAAGTCACTTTTTTATATTATTGTAGTGAATCAATTATTTATTTATAAGGAATAAATAAATATTATT
>JAFIDM010010028.1:53694984-53711130 GCA_023159025.1 Thereuonema tuberculata | reverse complement strand
GTCGACAATTGGAACTAAATTGTTGTTCTGTATAGTAGCGCCACACCGTGTCGACAATTGGAACTAAATTGCTGTTCTATACAGTAGCGCCACAGAGCGTCGACAAGTGGAACTAAATTGTTCTGTACAGTAGCGCCACACCGTGTCGATCGTTGGAACTAAATTGTTCTGTACAGTAGCGCCACACCGTGTCGATCTTTGGAACTAAATTGCTGTTCTGCACAGTAACGCCACACCGTGTCGACAATTGGAATTAAATTGTTGTTCTATACAGTAGCGCCACAGAGCGTCGACAATTTGAACTAAATTGTTGTTCTGTACAGTAGCGCCACACCGTGTCGACAATTGGAACTAAATTGTTGTTCCGCACAGTAGCGCCACACCGTGCCGACAATCGGAAGCAAATTGTTGTTCTGTACAGTAACGCCACACCGTGTCAACAATCGGAACTAAATTGTTATTCTGTATGTTGTTCCAAGTATTGGCATGCATGAGGTCATCGAGAGCCACATTCTGGATTTTCATATGTATAAAGAGCCACACCATAGGATTTAAATTCACAAATTCAAATTTAATTACATTTCTACACACATCGTAACTGCTATATCAAGTATAAAAAATACATATAGAAAAAAATAAAAAATGAAAAAGAAAACAAATATTAAATTTTGGACTAATTATTTTGTATTGTTTTTTTTCGAATTCTGTATTTTTATCAAGAGATATTGGGAGCTGCTCTTAACCTAACAAACAGCTGCATTGGCTCTCGGAGCCGCATTTGCCCACGGGTGGTATATACTGTCAAAGTACACAGAATTATTTCCCTTGCCTGTGAGATTCCTGTGCATCAAGTACATATTAATTTCTTTTTCTTGACTTTTGAGTAATTTTAGAAAAGTGTGACAAAATAAGAAAGTCTTACTAGTGGCACCATGTTGATTTTTTTTTTTTTTAATATTTTACAAAAGGAAGTAGTAGGAATTTGTCACTGCCCTAGGCATCAAAGAATAGCTTATAAGCAATTCATAAACAAAGCCTTATGGTAAGTACAATTAACATACTAAAATGTGTAGAATAGTCCTAGCTTGAAGGCTCAAATACAGTCGGACCTCTATTTAACGAAGTCGCTAAATCCCGAAAAAAAGTTCTTTATATCGAAAATTCGTTAAATAGAGATTCACCTTTTCAAATTACTTTAAACTACATAAAACAGATTTAAAATACATAAACAATAAATATTATTAAAAAAGTAATAATTTTAATGATATAAAGCGTACATTACCACATGCGTATTTGAATTTTACTATTACTCTGTTAATTTTGTCTGGGTTTTTTTTTTTTTTTTTGAAAAAGTGTTTTCACTCATAGTGCGTCTCGCATCTTTGCAATGCACCAAAAACTCGTTCAGTATTTTCTTCAAATTTATCCGCGTCGGATTGTTGCAAATGATTTCATCATACGAAGTTTTTTTGATTTTTGCATCATGATCATTTCCATTTTCATCATCTTCATCTTCACCGCAGTTCATAGCTGTATTGTTTTTATTTTTCACACTGTCCAAAATATCCGATTCAGTTAGTGTTTCCGAGGTCTCAACTTCAAAATCAAGTGAAAGATAATCATCAATCAGCATATCATCGTTAATTTCTTCTTTTTCCCTCAGCTGTATTCACATTTCTTCCATTTCCTCTAAGGGAATATTAATAATAAAAACATTTCAAGGAGAAAAAAAAAATAGATAACACGAAAAAGTTCGTTAAATAGAAAATGCACTTCGCTATTTGGGGGTTATTTTACGAAGAAATTAGCAAAATGTTCTTGGTTCCAAGGAAAAGTTCGCAAAATAGAGGTTCGTTAAATAGAGGCCGGACTGTACATCCCCTTACTTCATTCTGCTAAATGATGTTTTCTTTATTGGGAAAAGAAATTTCTTGATATATGAATGATTAGATTGAGATATTGCTTTACATGGAAGATGAGTGTATAGTCACTAAGGCAACAAAGACTATTTGTGATTGACGAAACAGCTCAACAGTTGATATTCTCTTATCTAGAGTAGGCAGTCCACTGATACAGCAGGGAAATCCAATTGTGAACAATGCTTGATGGGTACCTTAAGATCACCATAAAGAAACACTGTTCAAAATTTATCAGATCCAATTCAAATGAAAGGACTCCAGTGGGTTTTGAACCTCATTATGATCGTGGGGAAGCCCAGTAATTTATAATTCAGTGATGCCAGCAGGAGCTTGGTAGGGCCACCCAAATTGGTAAGGTCAAAGGTGAACAGTGAAACTAAGTATCCACTTTTGCATTAGCTGATCTGGTACAGACACCTTCAATCACCAAAAAAAAAAAAAAAAAAAAAATCTGCTCATATGTTTATCTTGCTGTAGGTAGAAAAAGCACTGCCTTTTCTGATGTTTATATGATTTGTCTGGTGAGTCGGATGACCCATGGCACTCCGTCTGCCAGTGTGTCAGAAGCATGCTACTGAAAACATTAAGTGTGGGGGGTCAGGCTGCCACAATTGAATGATTAACCTAAGCAAGCTAAACCACCAATCAAATTTTAAAATAACTGTTGGACTAAAACTAGTAAAGAAAAAAGAAAGCTAAAGTATTTATCGAACACCTTTGGAAGGTTTTTACTCGAAATATGGAGGAAGATGAAATTGACTCAAATCAAACTGATGAATCAAGACTTAAGATTCCCTACAAGAGGTTGTGAACAATATAAAAAGAATGAAAGACAATAAAATATTAGGTTTTGATTTGATAAGATCTTAAAAGCATTAGCATTGCAATGGTGTTGTATTCCTAACATTATTTAATGCCCCACAAGAGTTGGTCATTTTCTGAATGTTTGGAAAGTCACCCAAATCATGATTCTCAAGCCAGATAAACACCAACCAAGTCACTTCCTATAAAAAAGGAGAAAAAAAAAAAAAAAAAAAAATCAGCCAACTTAAACTGTTTGAAAAAAAAAAAAAAAAAAAAAAAAAACCTTATTGAATTTTGGCAAAAATTAAAATCATCATTTCTGGTTCCTACATCAACATTCTACAGTTTAACAGTTCCAGGAGAAGTGTAGGAAGACTTTAGAACAAAAATATTACTAGTCTGCATTCCTTGACAAAGAATACTGTTTGATAAAGTATAAATTGGCCTCTTGTAAGAGCAAGTTGGTTTTTCCAAACTTACTTTCCTATTTGAAATCCTACTTTCTTAAAGACTTTTCTAGGTTATAAGTTTTGTTTAAAGTCAAAGCTGGTGTGCTTCAGCAATCTGTTCCTTTACAGCTCCTGCAATTCCCTGGTGTTATATTGGCCACATTTCATAATTCTACAGCTCCTTTTAGGATTGCAGTAAGAACTAGATAAGATGCAGAAGTGGCTTCTTACTTGGAGAATAAAATTAAGAATCAAATTCTACTCACTTCACATTTACTTACATAAGGGAGGTGCCCTCCAGTAAAACTGAAAATATTCTCACTCAGTCACACGACGAAATACCCGAGTATGGTCTTAGATCGTAGACCAACTTGGAAAAGTCACATTAAATGAAAACCAGACCAAACTAATTTACATTACAGATCATTGTGTTGATTTCTTGGAAGATCTTCAAAACTTAGGTTCATACAATGAAAAGTTAGTAATCCAACTTGATCCTATGGGGAAATGCTAGGACTTAAATAGCGACTACAAAATGAAATCCAATGTTCTTTGTTCCCAACTAACAGTCATGAATTGTTTGGTATTAATTTCAAGGGAGATATGTGTTTAGTGCAAAATAAAGTTGATGGACAAACCATCCTGAACAATTGGCACTTTAATTTACTAAACATCTCAAAAAGACATCTGAATTTGAAACCCATCAACAGCACCTATTTCAATGAAAGTTTATCCTTGATGGAGGATGTGCCCAACCTGCCATAACTTATGCTATAGTTGACAAATCAATTCAACTCGTGAACACAAAAGGGAGATGCCCAAAATGTTTTTGCTTTTCTTTCGAAAACCAGAGATAAGGGAAATAATCAATGTATATCAGACTACTCCAACAAGTTCCCTTCCTAATATAGCAGTTTGAAATTAAAAGACTGATAAGGGGATCACAAAGCAAAGCAAGAGGTAAATTACATTTACAATGAGTCTGAAATTATGTAAAAGATAATCTAATATCTGTCAATAGCTGTTAGTCTATAGATTAGATGGTTAAGACTTTCGTACAAGTTCAGGACCAATATTTAGTGTCCTTGTCTGACATTTTAATGTTATAGTTACATGGATTGCCTTCTACACACACACACACACAAAAAAACACAACTGAGCTTTTCTGTATTTGATACGACTTCATTTATGTGATTATAGTGGAAGGGGAAAATGAAATATATAGACTGGGAAGAAAAAAAAAAAAATTGGTTCTTAGATTTATTATAAATGAACATTTGAGGGGATCTTTTAATTTCGTAAGTAAATAACTTCGTTGTAAACTCAAGTTTTACTTATCAAGGTGTAGTTGATCATTCTCCTTTCAGCTAGTTATGCAATAGTGTATTATATTAAAAAAAATAAATAATAAAAGCAATTAATTTCCAGGACTCAACATAAACTTCTTTAAGTTGGAAAAAAAATTATGCAAATTTAAAACTAAGGCCCCCACCCTTTTTTAACTGTTAGAACATTAATTTGGACTATAGTAATGAGGTATTAAAACCATGTTTAAAAACTCAGCAAGTTTTAAGGCAAATTTTAAGATTTTACAGCCTATATCCTTACTTATTGTACAGGCAGTCCCCGGATTGCAGACAACATATGTTCCTAAGAATGTCTTTAGGTTGGATTTGTATGCAAGCGATCTCCGATGAACCAGCACATACAGCATTATTATTATTATTAATACTATAATGCCTCATGTGATAATGTAATATTAGAATACAGTGGTATTCTAATAAGTTACAGAAACTATTTGTTCCATTGAATTAAAAGAAACTCATACAAAAAGATGAGGTAGAAAATTCTCCTTATAGGGAGGAGCCTTGGAAGAACGTTTGGAACATTAAGTCAAGTCGTCTGTAACCTGGGAACTGTCTGTCTATGGAAGCTTTCATAAAAAGTGAAATGAGGAAAGAAAAACCAGGTTTTTAAAAAGTTTATATTTTATTTTTTTTCTTACATGCATCTTAAGTTCTGTAATCTAGCCATCAATTCTTGACTTTGAATTTTATTTTTATCTTGTCTACCAGAATTGAAGTTACATTAAAGAGTAGATATTAAAAATATTCTAAAAAGGCTAGTTTTCATATAGCTCTAGAGCATTGAATTTGAAAGTTTTACTTTTACATGTGTTTCATGATCTATCCTCATTAAAAGGAAATAAATTCAGTGATGACAGTTGGTTAGTTAAAAGAAATATAGGGCAAAATACATACCACAATAAGAAATCAATTAGTACAGGAAGATTCTGACTACATTGAAAAGGGCAGGATAATTTTTTTTTTTTTTTTTTTTGGTTAAAACATGGATTTACAAATCTGTACATTAGATAGTAAGATAGAAAAACTTTTGCATTTTCAGCTTTAAAGTAATATTCCTTAGTAATGTTTTGAGAAGTTGTTGATTTAGGTAGTTCCTCCGAAATAAGGAATTAGATTTTGAAGCTGAAACTGCAGTAGTTCTGAGATGTTTCATGTAACCAATAATGAAAGCATTTTCAGTTTGAAATAGTCATTATTTCAAGAAGTAAAAGCATTTCAATACACATTCTTATGTAAGGTTTATTTACAATTAATCTTAAAAAATTACTATTTGACCATTAGGTATAATTTGTCCAAAAATAAAAGCTGATAAGCAAGCATTATCTATCAACAGATCTTATAAAAATATATTCATGAAAGATATTCTGAAAGAATTTAAAAGAACTTTCAATAATGGTCCCGATCTACCCAAATTTAATACAATTAACTTTTCATTGGTTATTTAGCAACTGATTTAAGCCACTACTAGTGAAATTTGATATTAAAATGACATATCTTACAAAATGGAAGTTTAAAAAAAAAATATTGTATATTTAATACTGAATAAAAAAAAAAAAAAAAAGGTAAAAAACAAAGGAATGAAAAGATGTTGAAAAATAAAAAGATCATGCAACTAAAATATTGCACTCAACTAAACGAATGTATCACATGAACTGAATTAAAAATCACTTTCAGATCAGTCAAAACAATTATTGGAATCAACACTACGTCATTCATGCCTTCAAGCACACAAACGAAATTATAAAACATATTTACAAAATAAAATTACAGTTGTAGCCCAGTTTTAAATGCCAACTGGATTTTTCTTCCATTTACGCATTTAAAAATTTCCACAAGTTTTCAGTTAAAAACCAACATTGCAGTTGCTCCTCAACTCTTATTCCCATCATTTCACAATTAAAAAAAAAAATATCTATGTATATAAATATTGGTATAAAAAAAGTGAACTGCTGTTTTGTTTGAGAAAAATAAAAACAAATCAAACATCTTGGAAATTCCTGTACTTTGCAAAGACATCTTAGACTGATAGAGTTCTTGGTGGGGCAATATCTGATACTCTGTAATACCTGGAAGGAAAAATAAAGTTAGAAATAAAGCAATAATTTTTATTCAATTATTTTTTTAGAATGGAAATGTTAAATTCAAAGATTAGAACTATTGATGGAAAGATAGGTTCATATATTTCTCCTTTAAAACATTAGCATTTGTATAATACAATGGAAAAACAATGACTTCAAACTTCAAATTTAAAAAGGCCCTTCATTTCTCACTCCAAGTTTAATATTTACAGCAACCATTTTACAGCATCACTTAAGAAAATTTAATTTTAAGTATTTGGTCTACATTTAATTTCCAAGCCTAATGCAGAAGGTTTGTTGTGACAAAAGAACATTAGCATGATAAAGATAATGTTAGAAGTAAAGATAAAACTTACTTGCTGGAACGATATTTCTCCCTCACGGCTTGCTGTGGATAAGTAGATGCATTGCAGAGGGTCTTGAAAAGGAGTGCAAGACATTCTCTGAACTCTTCAATAGTGTATCCTGTGCTAAGCATCAATTGTTTACTCTAGAATACATGTTAATATAAAATAGTTCCATTAGTATATTGAAGTCAATAACTTTATAATTCAGTATTTGAAACTGGGGAAGGAAGTGAAAGAATCCAAAACAAAAACAATTTTGAACTTTAAGGTCTGTAGCAAATAGAAGTTTGAAAATTTCAGTATTCATTCCTTATACAGCTCAGGAACTTTAGAAGGGGGAGGGAGGGGGGGGGGGGGGAAGAAAATTTTTTTTTAATGTGCCCAATGATTTAAAGAATTAAGCAACTCAGGGTGCAAGTCCTTTTTTGTAGTGTTGTGCCTTTGTTAGCTTACTCAATTAAAAAAATACTGAAACTTTTCAATCCAATTCCTACATTTTAGTCTCCAGTAAAGCATCAAAATTCAAAATCTATTACTTTATTAGCCACATTAGTAAATACAGTTTAATTAAGCACTCTTGAAAATTATATATATTTATTTGTGTGGGAAATATTTGCATGGAAATGCAACATATAAAAACAGTTACAACTTCAAATTAATGTTTTAAAGGGAAGTAAAGATAAGCCATTTTTAATGAAAAATGATCTTTATTACAAAATTCATTTATTTGTATTTTAATTTTTATCAGGATAATTGTTAATTTGATATCACCGTTTTAAGAATAAGTTTTGTATAGAACTTATTCTTTGTAAAAATTTGATACAACTTAGAAGGTTCATAGTGCAACTGTTTTGGTTTTAATTTCAAAATGTAGCCTGAAGCAGGAAAAGAGTAATACCCTGCAAAACATCACTGATAAAGTATGTATAATGTAAGTATATAGCATACTGACAAGTATGTAAGTATAAAGTTTAATAAGGAGTAATAAAAGCAGTGAATTAATTTTTCTTCCGAAAATAATCTTTAAATGAGTTACGGTTTTTCAATTGTGGATTGCTAAGATAAAAACAGAAGAGTATATTTAGCAATTTCAAAACATTTACATTTCACAGAGAGGGATGGGAAGAAAATAACCTTTATTTAACAATAAAGGATAAAAATTTAATTCTGTGTGAATACAGTTACAGACGAATTTAAAAAAGCTAACACTTGCTTAAAAACCTTGTAATAGGAGAAACCAACCCTAAGTATATAGACTATATATAAACTTATTTTTATTTTTATTATTTATTTAAAGTAAGTTTTTTCAGCAAGTGTTAATGTTTCTGAATGAATTTTAAAAAGCTAAGAACTCAAGATTTTAAAATTCAATTAAACTTAGTGGTGTATAATATTGCCAAATAATCTTATACAGGAAGTAATGCATTTTTCTCAGAACTACATTTTTTTTCCCCCTCTCCCCAAATGATTTGAAATGAATATTGGCTTCAAAAGAAATTAAAAAAAAAAAACTAACCCATGGTACTTTATCACAAATGTAATTGGCTAAACAAACTGCTGATCCTGCAATTATGCTCGGCGTAAACCTCAAGAAAGGCTCCGCCTCCAGCAGCGTTAATTCACAAAGATACTGAAAAAGAAAAGAAAAAAAAAAAAAAAAACAACATGAGAAATACAAGATTTGAAACTAAGTAAATGAAACTTCAATTAACTTCAGCAAGTCCTTACTTGTGACAAAGCTCCAACAATATTATTTGCTTCTGATAATTTAATGAATCTCTGCAGAAAGTAATAGATTGTTGGGACAGCCAAATCAAACGACAGAACTTTCAAGATTAAATGCTCCATTCTTAACACCTGTTACGAAAATAAGTGTCAATGTCAAATGTTATGTTTAAAGCATTTTAGTCATAAAATAAAAAAATTCCAGAATAATTTTGATGTTATTAGAATGCAAGGAATTCCTAAAACTTTTCCAAGAAATTAGTTCTCTTTGTACCTGTTTCTTTGTGTAAGTGTCATCCGTTATGTAAACAAATTCTCCAACATCTGGGGGGTAAATTTCTTCAAATTTTCTGAAATTAAAGAAAACTTTCAGTCAAATATAAATTTTACGTTAATTTACACTGTAATCATTTTCACAATTTAAAAACTAACATTAACATTTAAAAAAGTTAAATATTTAGCCTCTGGTCAAGATTTTTCAGTTTCAACTTACAAGGTCTATCGTACAGATCAGCTCGGCCGTCCTAAGGTAAAAGGAAGTAACTGCAAATTTTCTGATTTTGCATTTTCTATGTAAGGAAGTATCTACACATCTTCCAAAGCAATTTGGTAATGATCTGCTGTTAAGTAGGCCCCCCCCCCCCATTTCGATGATTAAAGGTAGCAACTGACTCACAATATGCTTATATCTACAGTCAAAGGCAGCAAATAATCAGTTTCCAAATTGCTAGTTGCTTCCTTTTACCTTAGGACGGCCGAGCTGCTTAAAATACAAATTCTCCATTTGTTTAACTGATTTGATATGTTATATCTAGACCAAGCATCCTCCAAGTAGTTTAGCTAAACTAAAAAATCAATAATTGAAGCTTAACTTACAAGTAATGTCCATGGCCACACTGCACCGAGAATAAAAAGCTTTATAAAAATTCAAAAATTAATTTTAAGCGAGACATCCCCACGACTGCAGCGGGTAACACTGATGACACCTGGGACAACCCATGTCTAATTTGGGAATCCAAATTTTAATTATATTGTAGTTTGATAAAAAGCCAGAAGACAGACTTTTGAAACTAACTTTGTATTTTTTTTAAATCCTTTTATTCTCAGTGCAGTCTGGTTGTTTATATTAAATAAGTATTTGTTCTCAAGCTTCAACAGTAACTCCATGGACAAGACGTCATTGTAACTTCTGTTTATAGCAAGCTTTAACCAAGTATTCAAGTGCATTGTTGACAGGATACTTAATTTACGTCAAAAATATCCCATTGCAGGCCCTTCAGGTTGTAGGGGTCTCAGTAAAGATCAAGTACTCAAGTTGAACACCTGCCCTCTTAAGCCCCAGGAAAGCCCAACATCCAGTCTTTAAAGGGCTGAGTGGACCCTAGAAACATCTGGCAACTTCATTGGAAAAAAATGTCCAACTTCAAGGGGATTGAATGCAGTCAAGAGCTTTACCATTTGGCTACTGGGCCAACATAAATGCATTTAAGGCTTTTTTTTTTTTTAATGAAAATTACATTAATAACCTATAGCAAGTGAAATGTTTCGAATGCCTTTCAAAACTTCTACACAGTATATTTGAAAGTCGCATTTAATTAAGTTTAGTTACTCATAGAAAAGGAATCAACAGCCAGAAGGGTTCTCAATTCTCATTTCTTTAAGTTTTTCTTTCCTTCAAATTTGATTAAGACAAAGTTGATAGAATCAACAAATTTGGAAAGGCAATTTTTATCTTCAAATTTTCAATGCCATTACCAATTTAGTAAAAATTAACATCAACTCCTGAATCTGATGTTTTTAAAACCACATTTATGTTCCAATACCTTTTAAGTATTTGGAAATTGTTTTTCAATTAATGTCATTTTATATACAATGTTTTTTTTTTTTTTCTTCTTTGTAATCAAAGGAAATAGAAAGTAGCATTTCAATAAGCCATTTTAATAAAGGATTTCCAAAAGGAAAGGAAAATTAATTAGAAGCCATCAGCACCGTTTCATTAAAAAGCAAGAAGTACAAACTAGCATTTGATAATTAAGTCAAAGCTCCTCCACTACTGAAGGGACACTAAGTAGGAGAATCAATATTTTCCATTGAAATATCCAATGAGGTTCTTTAAGGCTTCTTAAAATTTCCCCTCCAACAAGAGAATCAAACCAGTCAACACTGATAAAACAAAACAAACACCCACATGTAGATGTTTTTATAATTTATCTTTTTAACTTTAATTTGAACAAGTTATTTCCATTTCAAGATGACTCATTACCATTTCAAGTTCTCATTACTCTTAAGATTGGAAAATTTAAGATAATTTCCTTAAACAAATTCCCATTCTGTTTAATATTTTAATTTTGTTTCTTGCAATTCAATAAAGAATCCCAATGCAAATATGTGTAACAAAAGTTTTACAATTCCCTTAAATTTCTTACTTTATAATAGAATGGATTTAATTTTTAATATTTTTCACTTCAGTACTTTGGTTTTTATTTTAAATGTTAGGCCACTAATTTAAAAAGATGGCAAATACAGTTTTTATAGGGTTACTATGTCAAACCAACAAAAAAATGCAATACTTACGCTGCAATAAACATACTGGCAGTACCAACTAGTTGTAATTTCCCACGCAAGACAGACATGCAAGATAAAAACCTATCTATGTATGAAACAGCCAAATATAACGTTTCCGTCTGCAATTTGTATTCTTCTCCAACTTCAACCATCCAATCCACTAGAATGGATCGCATTCCAGCAGTGATATCCGGTTGTTTTCGGAGATAAGTGGGTTTTGGCCGATGGCGAAGCTGAAACATCAAGTTTTGAAAAATCGAATTAATCAGACTAATAGTTATGAATGTTTTTTAAATTCAGAAGTGACTAATTAAAATTTTAATTTCAACATAGACATTTTAAATATGAAAATACCAATAATGCCACAAAGCAAAGATTTCAACTTTTGAGTATCCGAGTTTTTATTTATCAAATAAATGAAAGAATCACTAAAGGAAAAAAAAAGCTACAGCACTTGCTAAGAAGCCAAGTGACTGTATCCAATAACTACATATTGACCTCAAACTATGCTGCTGGAAGTTGTAAATCTTTCAACTAATCTTTTCAGTCAATAGCAAATTGTTTAATCTTTCCAACAAATAAGTCAACATAAATTCAATTATATTAGGTTAAGCTTTAAATCATGGTAAACTAACCAGTGTCAAAATCTGACAATATTTGTACCAACATTGATATACGCTTGCCACACTATTATTGACTATCCATACCACCAACCCTGTTCAATTTGTCCGATTTATTTTCTCTAGAAAAGTGCTATTCATGAATTTATTGGCGTTTTAACCCAGCATTTTCAGACTAATTACTAGTTAAAATATCTCATTACAGGATCGACATGGCCCTTTGGGGTTGGGAGAGGCAAGGCTTCTAGCATTTCCTAATCAGCAAGACTTAGTCCAATGCACGCCTGCCTTTAATCCAATACCCATTCTACCAATGGGTCACATCCTAGGATCTGAAGGCAAGTTCAGTTGAATAAACCTTGCTGCCAACCAACATCTAGTGCCTTAATCTGAAGTAAATAATGAACACCCTGTACTTTTTTAAATAAATTACAAATGTAAGATTTATTTTATCAAGATCAAGTTGTCATTTTTTCCCCACCACAATAGATCAGGTTTGGAAGTCATTCCCCCACCCCCAAATATCAAGAAATACATTGGAAGTACGGCAATACCTCTGCATCTCTTAAGTACATATAAATTTCGTCAGCATAATCTGTAACCAATAAACATTGTTGATCACTTGATAATGAATCTTCTTTGTGGCCTTCATTCATGGAGTCATCAAGGGCCATTGGTGACTCTGGAAGAAAAAAAAAAAAAAAAAAAAAGTTTTTAATGTTTTGTCTAATTTTGAAGCACTTATTTTTTTACAACATTTTAGCTGCAACTAAAGTACCAGTTATCTTACCATCAATATAAATTACATCTTTTTCATTTTCATATAGTGAAATTGTTGACATGGCCTGCCTTTGTAATCCTGTAATTCCAGGATGCAATTGTAACCTGTGAGGTGTTGGTTCCGTCTGTGGAGGGTCCACTGTATTCGCTGCATGGTCTTCATGAATTCGGAATGATTGTACAGGCAACAGGGAGGTGTTAAAGCAGAACGATTTCCCCGCTGGAGCTTTCGATGTGTTAGACTTCACAGCCAAGATGCTATCATTGGAAGTACTCTGCAAAAACCAATGTAAAAACAGGAGTGAGAAAGTCTTTATAATCATAAAATTTAGTATCATCAAAAATCATTTAGTACTTTATATTACATATTTCAACACTACTAAATTACAATTTAAACTGAATGGGGAGGGAAAGCATTTTTTTTAAATTCTAAAATCAATGATTTTTTTTATTTTAAGGTTTGCTAGTCCTATTACGTGTACATAAAAATATCTGGGTATAGGTGCTGACAAAATAAATCTTAAACTTATTCTCTCATTACTTACATCAAATATTAACGGATTTTTTTAAATTTCATAATTGTATCCCCCCCCCCCCAATTTAATTGACTAATGTTAATTATTTGAATGTTTCTTTACGCAATTATTTTTCAAAGTTTTCCATGTAATATAATTATAATCCACATTCTAACAATCGTTTATTTAAATTGGCATTTGTGAGCTTTCGCCTTTCAAACTTTTCTAATACGATTTCTTGTAAATCGTAGATATTTATCTTGACCTTTCCGAATTAATCTAATGAATAACTCCGTTGCTAAGCGGTAAATTACCTCCAAACTACTATTCACAAGTCTACAAAACAGAATAACCTTATATTCCTGTTGCTGCCCACTTTCCAAGTTCTATATTTTTACTAAATCAATTTTAAGATACAGGAACAAAAATTCGGACGTTATTAGATTCTGTAAAAACACGAAATTTTGGAGAAAAAAAAATATCATGAAAATAACCGCAAAGGAATTTAAACTTACAAAAGCTTAGTATAAATCCATTCAAATACTAAATAGTTCATTTCTGATATTTACTAAAATACATGAACAATTATTTAATAGACGAAATTTACATATTTCCCACTCATATCAAAGCGACGCAATTGAGGGAGTCCAGACCAAAATTTAAACTTAAAATTCTCCCGAATGCAGTTTAAACGTTTCTTAGTTTTCAAAATTTACTCTACTGATCTCAAAACCTTAAAAATTCAAGCGACAAGACTTAGTAGAATAAATTAAATGCCGCAATATTTGAATTTCCATTCTGGGGAATGACATCACATGACGGTTGAACCCATTTTCAAGTCGATAATCGAACCAGCCAAGCGTTCAATTTTTTAACCGGGTTTTATAGGTATAAATCTTTAGTTTAAGTGAAGGAATAGTTTTATCATTATTTAAGCTTTCTTATTCAGGTAGTTCCGTTCTTAAAATAAAAGGAATTATATTTAAATGGGTTCGTCTTTGTCCTACCTGTTTGGCTTGTCGGGAGGGCTGGATTCTGGTGGTATTATTGGATATTGTGACCAGGGCAGCCCTTTTGCTGGCCTGTGGAACGTTGGCTCGTAGTTGTGGGTCGTCTCTTTTGGTTCGTCGCAAACCCACGGGCCTGTTTTCGAGGTCCACTTCAAACGTCGTCTCTTCTCCATTCTCCATGGCCGACATCTTTGAAACGGCGTTGGCCAACGGTTGCACGAAGGAAGACGAATTCAACGACTTTGGGAACACCGCTCGGAGGACTTGTAAGCCGCCCACCAAAGACGTGTGTTGCGTGGGGACCAAGAAGGAAACCCGAGTTTGAAAAATTGGATGGGAAACGGTGATTCAAACAGAACACTTAGCGGGTCAATACGTTCTGCTCGAGCTTTCCAGCTGAGAACGTTAAAATCCCCGCGGTCCTACGAATGGACCAATCAGCGAAGAGATCTCTCTTTTCGCGCAATCAGGCAGCGGATTACTAGTCACGTGATTTGGAGCATGTGGACTCTGTGACGTCATCAATATTCAAGGCAAAACACGTGCTTTCCTACATCTTATTTGTTAAGTTTAAGTAATGTATTATTACAATTTAATAATTTGAAGTGGAAAATTAGAAACAATTAAAATTATTATTTGAAATAATAAATTCTAACGAATTTGTTCAGATTTTGAAATTTCGAAAAAAGCATTTTGATTGCCAGTTTTCTACGTTAACAAAAAAAATGGTAAATAAAAATGATAATTTTTTTTTTTTTTATATATATTTTTTAAACTTTTAAATGTGTTATTATTTTAACTTTTTAATAATTATTCTTCGCACACGTTAATTATTGCAAGATATTTTTTTTTCTTTTTTTCTATGACATCACAGAAATTGACAAACATTGAATTGAATTGAATTGAAAATATCAGAAAACTTTCAATATGAAACGTTATCAAACAATTTGAAAACGTTTTAATATTTAAATTACTATGAAATTATGTTGAGTATTTATTTATTTATTTATTTATTTATTTATTTATTTATTTATTTATTTGTTGTAAAGCTAAATCATAATTTTTTTTTTTACTTTTTTTCAACTTATAATATTTGTTTATTTGCGAAACTCTTCGGTAATAAATAACTATCCGCTATTTTACAAACCACTGAAAATCATAGCCTATTGAAGTGGTTGTATGGAGAGTGTTCTGATAATTTAACTCTTTGTTTGAATTGTAATTAACTTGCGCACAAAAAAAACCGTTATTTTGATATTTTGCAAAGAAATACATTTTAACCCTCCAAGTTTATTAAATATCATTTCCGTATAGCTTACAGCTCGATTGTACCGTTAAGGAAGAGGTTAAGGCATTTTGATTAATATTTCTTTCTTTTTTACTTCCTATCGTCTCCATTATTATTTAAAATAAACATTTTTTTAGTAATGTGTAAATATTAGTGAAACTATTGGATGAATATGTCAGATCTTTATTTTGGAAAGAAAAACTATTTGGGTCAAAAGAAATATCCCTGTGTTTCCCTTGGGTTAGTGATATAGTCTTCTTTGAAAATTCTTTTTCCCTTTAAACAAAGTATTCAAGGTTAGCCCCTAATTCAGCATCACCTATTCTTTTTGGTGGGGGGGAAAGGGGATACCCTTAAATCTTGCAATTTTGATGCTATTGTTCGTAATTAAATCGAAACGAAAAACATTTCTATTAAAAGTTTATTGAGATGCAAAATTCTTTCTAAACAAGTAATTAAATAAAACCTTACATTAAATGGAATCGTCAGTTCATTTAGATCAACGAATGAACACTTTAAAAAAAAATTAAAATTATATTTTTTTATTTAATCTTGAAACTAACTAGTACTTCATTACATACCAACAAAATAAAACTTGAGAGAATGACGAATCAACGCCCCCACCCAACCCCCCAGTGCATTTCTTTGAATCAGTTACAATCGTATTAATAGAGTTTTA
>JAFIDM010010028.1:53664703-53676214 GCA_023159025.1 Thereuonema tuberculata | reverse complement strand
AATAATAATAATAATAATAATAATAATAATAATAATAATAATAATAAATTGCGACTTAAGTTTTCAAGTTCGAAGAAAATAAATTAAGATGCATGTTCTGAATACAAGAAATAAACTCAAAAATGCACATTAAAAAGTTTCCGCACCTTGAGCCTTCCTATCGGGAATGTGAGACAGCTGTTTCTACCTTGTTAGGCTTCGTCAGTCAGCTTCACCCGTGATGATAGGCTCGCAGTTTTTAGTTTATTTCTTGTTTATTCAGCACAGGCACGGTAATTTTATTTTCTTCGATTGATTTGCTTCTTTGGGTTGTTTGTTCCCACTCTTTATTTCCTTTGAGCCTGGAAAGTGATCAAGACAAGGAACTGGAATGTTATTGGTCACGGTATATCTTTATTACTGTGTTATTATTGAGGTGCCACCACCGGGAGCGGAGGTAGTGTCCTTAACTTTGTCACGCACTCTGAGCCTATCATCACGGGCAAATCTGGCTGAAGAAACCAAAAAGGCAGAAATAGCTGTCTCAGATTCCCGTTATGATGGCTACGGTGCGAAAACCTTTTATTGCGCATTTTTGAGTTAATTTCTTGTAGATTACAAGTTTTTTCAGGAACTTCAGAAAAAAAAATACAATATAAATTAACGATAATTTCTTTGAATTCCTTTTCAATTCGATAGATTTCATACCTATTTAAAAAAAGTGCTTTTCAATTATTTAAAAAAAAAAATGAGTTTTTTTTTTAATGATTTTTTTTTATGCCAAATTAAGATTAATGATGTAATATGTTTCCCTGGATCAAAAAAAAAAAGTAATTTTATCTTTTGTTGACATAATCTTGTAGTAGGCTCTTAGATATATTTTCTTCTTCGGAAACAAGATTTGTTTGTTGATAAAATTAAGTGGAAATCAAATTAACCGCTACCTGCAGAGTTTTGTTTATCTTTGTAATACTAATAAATCGGTTTGTTGCTATTTTCGACGTACTTATTTCACAAACTTGGAGTTGCTGGATGTTCATTTTTTTTTTTTTCGAAATTTTATACAATTGTGATTAATATTTCAGTGAATAATGGAATAAACTGACGTAGTAAACATTAAATCCTTTGTCTCCTGCATTGAAATGCAGCTTTTGAAACCAATTTTTAACACATCTGTTGCGTTGGGTATGCAGATTATCCCTTGTGAGACGCGTTCACGAGAGTGCCAACATTGGCTGTTGTACATCGTAGCATTCGCACGACTGAATTGTGCCGAGAACAAGGAATATTATTTTAGCAATAAATTACATAAATTAACAGAAATCTGTTCGAATAAAAAACCAGGGAAACATTGTTTATTCAAACGATAATTAATCAACTGCCAATCGACTGCTTTTGTCAACAAAAACTGCTCAATTGATGAATGAAAGGCGGATTGCAGTAATAATTTGTTCTCATTAACCGAACGTTTCGTGTCGTCCGAACAACAGTTTCCTGTTCTCAAAATCAGTCATGACAAAGTTGATAATTTTTTGTAATAACTGTCTCCTCTCCCGGAAGTTTCTCCATTCTAAATTTAATGTAAACGGGCACTTCCCATACGGGTCTTTGTGGCTAATGAGGCGCGCTGAAGGTATAGGCTCTGACGTACCATCGGGACTAGTTGAAATTGGATGGTCAGCGCACCTTTTATCCCATGAAAGAAACTTGGCTCCCATGTTGTAAAGGGCTGGGTAAACCTTAGGCCCGTCCGGAGGAGAAATAACTTGGGAAAAATCCCCATATCCGCCGGAGATTGAATCCGACTCCTCTGGTCCGCAGCCCAGTGCATTACCACTGAGCCACGGCCCAAAAATTTATAGTAGACACTTACTATAGATTCGTCAAAATAAACCATTTCATAGTAACATTATTTGTCAATGGGGTAAAAAAAAAAAAACCCTCAGTTAAAATATTAGTATAGTCCTAACTCCTTCATTCCAAAAACTGTAAATACACCATGATACCATTATAAGTCATGGCAGTTTCCCCTAGTCAATAAACGCAAAAAATATAAATTTATTCATCATTGTATTGTCAATTTTGTTTTTGAAATTATTGGCTTTTTTTTTTTTAATTTTTTTTTAAGTAGTTATAGAAAATAGAAATGGGTCATTGATTATATCGTATTTAGAAAACGATAAAAAGACGCACGTGGATCTACAACACGTGATACAGGCAGCGAATGTTACATAAAGATAAGCTTGAGGCTTCACAAACTTAGCCTTACAGACATTTGAAGGAGTCTGCGAGTCGTCCTGCTTTTGACAGCTTTTCAGGAAGGAAATATCTAAATATCTTTGCAAGAAAACATACGTTCTGTGCAGAACTTGTCCATTTTACAACAAATGTTTTGGATTTGCTGTGAAATGGAAATATAATATTTTATTTTACATTTTTCTTGATGTTATTTGATTTTGCTGACTCTGCAACAGTCAGCAGTTGATCAAATTCCTTATTAACGAAATAAAAAATGAACCTGAGGGGCACGTGGGGAACCATCATTCCTGTGTAATAACACGCAGATGGGATTTTCTGTTTTACTCGACCTTGTCTATTTACTTCAATTGCCAGATGCTTCAATTAAATACTGATAAAAATAACTACAATTTCCTGTCAACAGAAAGGTAAAAAAAAAAAAAATGTGATCTGACATTTTAAAACTACTAAAATACATTTTAATCAATTCGCATAACAGAATAGATAACTCTTTAGCATATCTCTCCCTCTTGCGGATAATTTTACAATTATGCAGACAAGTTCTGAATCCTTATTTCTGTTACCCACTGTGCTTTGTTTCATGGTGTCCTGATATAAAAATCATGTTATTCATTGATTTTGTTAATAATTTATTTTAAAGGTTTTCATGCTTTACTATTTCAATTGACATAAACATGTCAGGAACTGTTTACATCTGTTATGAGTCCAGGTGCTTTTGGTGATAAGACGAACTCTGGTTATGACGGTTCGTCTGATGCTCTTTTGTCAGAATTCGAGGAACGGAATTATGGGATGTCTATAATTTCCGTATCCAACTTCCAACTGAGACATTTGTTTTAGTTAGAGCAGCGCTACTCAAAGTGTAGTCTGCGGACCGGTAAAAAAAAAACCACACACACACACGCTCTTAAAAAAGAAAAAAAAAAATCTTAATTTCAGCCTTTTTTCTTTTTTCTTGTTTTTACTATGTGATGAAATAGATGACCAAAATAAACGGGCCTTGTTTATTTTTTTGATAATAAATAAGTATGTATGTATGTTTACAGGGATATGCTTTAAAACGCACTTCCTGTTCAGACAGGATACCCTAAGGATTTATTAGAGTTTCTCTCTTAATCCAAGCAAGTTTTAAGAAGTTTTTAATTTTATTCAGATCTAATTTTCCCTTGAATCCTAATATGTGATCCAGTAATTCATCCTCTTCCCAGTTATAAGCTACGTCCAGCGGAAGACTGCGCATGCTCAGTAAAAATAATTTATTTTTAGCAGCTGGTATTTTTTTTAACAAACTTTTAAAATATGACGTAATATTACAGAACGTCGGTCTTTTTAAAAATTGCATGATAATTTAAAAAGAGCACAGTCCAAGAAATATTGAGTCTTTAAATTAATGAATATACAGTGGTGCCTCACACAACGAACTTAATTCGTTCCAGGAGCAAGTTCGTTATGCGAAAAGTTCGTTATGTGAAACGCGTTTTCCCATAACAATACATGTTAAAAAAAATAATTCGTTCTGTAGCATAAAATATGGTAAGATGACATAAAAAAAAGATAAATTTTTTGTTATTATTTTTATTTAGATACATAATTTAGATTTAATTCGTAATGAAGAACGATTGCTGCGACACGTGCGTAAGTTAAGCGTACTACGCAGTGACTAACGAGTCTAACGACTGCCTGCGCGGGAGGATGCAATTAATCGGCAGTGATCGTAGAAGATCGGGCGACTTCGTTGTAATGATGAACGATTGCTGCGACACGTGCGTAAGTTAAGCGTACTGCTCAGTGACTAACGACTGCCTGCGCGGAAGGATGCAATAAATCGGCAGTGATCGTGTGAAGTGGGCGACTTCGTTGTGTGAAGCATTGTTCGTTGTGTGAAGCGAAGTTCGTTGTATGAATCGTGAAATGAACGAAAAGGAAGTTCGTTGTGTGCAGCGTTCGCTGTGCGAGGCGTTCGTTATGCGAGGCACCACTGTACTAAATAGACAATGTCTCTGCCGCCATCAGCTGTTTATGGGAGGGGGAAAGACAGGCAGATGTGATAGGAGAAATTAGCAACACAAGGGGTGAAGGGAGAAATGATGAGGTTTTTAAAGTTGATCGTTATTTAATTTCAATCCCGATATTTCTTCGCTAATTTATAAGATAAATATTTGAACTTGATCGGTTTTTTAAATATTATTAACAGAATACGTAAATTTAAAAAGAAAACACCTTTCGAAAAGTATTTCTTACAATAAGTATTTTAAGTTTAAATAAATAAATAAATAAATAAATAAATAAATAAATAAAGTGAGGCAAGTTCGCTCAACCGGCCATCTAAGTACAGAAAAACAACAAAAGAAAAATGGCTTCAAGTTCTGACATTTGAGATTTTTTTTTGTTTTGTTGGGAGGGAAAGAGGTCAGGACTTTTCTGCCCTTCTATTAAAAGCTATAAAGAGTAGTTTTATAAGACTTCTATATTTCAGTTAATTTTTAAAGATACATATTTAATTTTTACATCTATTTAATTACGAAATCTTTAAGATTATCCCTTGGTAATGCCTCTTATTGCATCGTCATCGTTAGCGATGCTAATCATTTTGTTTATGCTCCTGTATAAATAGCCATTGAAATAAACACCCTTTTCGTTAATTTCTAAAGGGGCTGTCTCCCAGAGTTCAAAGTCGTCCGCCTGGGAAAATAGTTCCATTTCCTTTTGTTGCGTCCGTCACGCAATGGGTGACTGAACTAAGGCCATATGTTCACCTGCTCTAGACCGAGGCAGCGCCATCGGGTGGCCACTCGACGCACTGGGAAACAGACGGGTTAAGAGCGCCATAGTTAAAATTATTAGGTCAAGAAAATACAAGCCTCAGGCCGAGGCGTCTGGCAGAAGAAAATTGGTTTGTTATATAACGCGTCACAAACCTTAACTCGTTTAGGATAATGAAGGCATTCACGGAGTTTTCGTAAAGGTTCTAGGGCGGGACGGGATCCCAAGTATGGGGAATGATATTTTTTTGTTAATTATTTTTTTAGTCTACGATGACGAGACTGTTTTTTTACGGAGTCTCATCCTCTTAGGAAAGTTGGCTAATTTACTCTGTTGTATAAACTTGTGTTCATCTAATAACTTTTAAACCGGTCAATAGATCTCCTTGAAACCTGGCAGGCACATCTTTGGACAAGAGGCGATTTAGCTTTTGTGTTTGAACTTGTTTCGTGTGGTCTCTACCAAGGAATTCGCGTTAGAAGCGAAATAAGGAATTTCTATTAATCTGCTTAATATTCCGCTTGTGCATGATATGAAAAAATGAATTGGATTTGGGCAACTTAAGGTAAATAACGAGGAATATAATTATTTATTTTTAGTCTTCTGATCAAGTTCAGAAGACTTATAATCCCACTTTGTCCTGTGGACAAGTATCATTAAAACTCATGAAATTATCATTAAGCACAACAATCGCAACAATTGCGTCGTTTGCATTCACAACAATCACATTTATAGAGATTGTTATGATTGTTGTAGAGCTGCATTATAAATGTGATTGTCAAAAGGCGCAATTGTTACGTTTATTGGAAATAAACACAAGGAAATTAAAGCAATATCAATGATCAGAAGACGTTGCGAAGCATTGTGATTGGTTTACTAATCGCTTTCCCTACCTTGTCTTTTTTCAAAAATGAAAAATTCATGTTATTTGTTATTAGGCAAATATCTGTATTATTAAAAAACAAACAACTGTGTTACTGAGGCGCACAGTTTTTTTTTTTTAGCAATACAATGTATGCTGGCGTACATCCGCAACAATATAAGCGTTGCCAGACAACAGGAGTATTGTTGCGTGGTCAAATCATCAGTATTCTTTTTGATAAGGAAAATACTGTGTATATAGAGAAACTGTCAATATTGTATTGCATGTATTTGTTAGACTGTACACTTTATTTTTCGTTTAATTGTAAGTTGTAGTTTACTCGATGTAAATTGTTGTTTTGAATGAATAAAATGATGTAACTAGAATCACATTACATATACGAGGATTCCGGAGCGAATAGACGGGCAGCCGTCTAGTTACAACTTAAAATAAATGGGTTTTTTCATTTATATTGTTTTCACGACTTTAAAAAACAAAGCGAAAACCAATGTAGTACAGTTAGTTATTCTAGAAAATAATATTCCAGAAATTAACCTTATTAAAAAAATATTATAGGCCTACATATATTAGTAACATGTATTGATATTGAAAGCAAATTAAAAAGTAACCTCTTCATTTAGTAATTTATATCTTAATAATAAGGTGATATCCGGTAGTTTCAAGTGACAGCCAATCATCTTCGAGCGAAGAAGAATAATAAATTCCTTTGTATTAATTCTATTTGATAATGAATCACAATAAAAAGTATTATTTGATATATTACTGTTAATTTCGTAAAAAAATTACAATCTAGTTATTACATATACGATTCTGACATCTAGGGTAAAAAAATCGAAATAAAAAATAAAAATATAAATAGGCTACAGCAAAAATTATACAGCTGCTGGATCGCGCGGTTGGCGTGTCGCTAAGAATCGGTACTCTCACCTCTGAGTACTGCGAATCCTTGGTGAACTATCCGTGCTGGGCAGGTTTCCTCGGGGTTCTCCCATTCCTCTGCAATACTTCCACCTTTATCATTCTATCTGTCCTTCTATCGCTAGGGATAGCAGAGTAAGCCTAAAATCGCGGTGTTCGACTTCTCTTCCACCCTCATTAACCAAACATAGCGTACAGCTGCAAGTTGATCCTCCTTCGACCCTTAGCATTTCTCGATCGTTCTTTCAAGCGATCGTTGAAAACACTGGTCAAACAAACAAACAAACAAAAACCACTGTAATATTTTGGGCAAAAGTAAATAAGACGATATTATGTTCAAGTAAATAATTCATTATAAGAACTACGACATAAAGGTCATGTAACTTTCGATGTAAAAAACGTTTGAGAGTCTCCCCCCTCCATTCTATTGTTTATTTGTCTGGATAAAAGGGGCCTGTGTGTTTAGGAGATTTTACATCTGGATCATCCCAACCGTATCTTGAACCAGATATCAAGGAGGTTACATTACATTTTATTTTGGATCGTTCTTTCAGTTCTAGGCTGCTGCTTATTTTTTATTATTATAATTCAAGAATGAAACTCTTAGGACAATAAAAAGACTTATTTAATTGTAAAGTGTTATTTATTTATCTTTTTACTGAAATTATTTATTTATCACTGATTGACTCGTTTATTTATTGACTGAGCATGCGCGCTTTCACAATTCCACTTAAACATCTTTATTTGTTTGTAGGTTCATGGAAAGCCATTCAGCCGTTTCAGCTTGATGAACCTACAAACAAATAAAGATGTTGGTTTGTAGGTTCATTACGCTGAAACGGATTTTCGTAACATTTCAAACAAATGCCGCTTACTTATGGTTCAAATGGCATATTCGTTCTGATCTACATCCCTCCAAAATGGCCCTCGCTAAAACGGCTTGACCGATTTCTGTGAAATTTGATACGGTACTTATATATGGTCCAATTTAACTTAGGGATAAGATTATTTTGTTCTCCGCCCCTCTACAGTTCAGTTCATGAAAGAAGAGCTTTTGATGACGTAATTTGCTTATGGATTGATGTTTCCAGGACATAATAGCGCCATACATTGCCAAACTTCGTAACTGAATCATATAAAACATTATGAAAACTTTCTGGTTTCTGTATTTTCTACAGTTACGAATATTTTTTATATTATCGTTATTATTATTTTAATAATTTTATACTGTTTTCAGATTATTTTCCTTCCTTTTATCGAATTTGGCCAACTAGGGACCACGTAACTAGCTCAACCTGACAACGTCAGGACGAGGCTAGTGAAATTCAAGAAAGGGGGGACGAGAATTATAACCCGTCCAGGATAACCCTGAGATAGTAAGTCCCAGGTGGGAAACGGACGAAACACAGAAGAAGAAAGAAACAGCCATGCCACCACCGGGATTCGAACCCGGGTACTGGCGCATCAGCCACAACGGCAGCCCGCCGGCTAAACCGCACGGCCACGCCAGCACGGCTTTTCAGATTATTTTATTAAAAATGTTTTTAGTAATTGTCATTTTTTTTTTTTTATTCTTTATCGATCACAAAACGACGCCATCTTGGACGTTCATGACGTCATGACTGGTGATGTTTGCTCCAGACAAAATCGATCACTACTTAATGACCATATATTTTGTTTGAAAACTACTATTGTATTTCCCTCTCCACCTAAAATAGACCCCCAGAGCTGTGATGGATAGCTGTGCTTACACGTAATTTATTTATTTATTTATTTAACTGTTTCGGCATAGCCTTGTGCTGAAGGCGGCATCCTTCCACGAGGCAGATGTGTCGGAACCTGGATTCTTTCTTCTGTGTTCGTTTGTTTCTGCGGGTATAATGTGAGTTGCCTCCTTCGATTTATCTTGGGGCGACGATTATTCGGCTAACGGCTAACAGATCTCGCCCCTTGTTGTGGTCAAAGGCAGAAGCTCCAAGAGCCAAGTGTACGATTCTTTTATTTTTTTTTTTATTTATTTATTTACCTTCCGTCCTTCACTCAGAATTCTATATTAACAGAATTTTCTCTCGATTAACTTACGGAAAAAGTCACAACCGGACAACAAATACGTTTTCGCACATTGAGCCAACATCAACGGGAATCCTGAACAGCTGTTTCGTCCTTATTAGGAATCATCAGCAGAAAATACCCTTGATGTTTGGCTCAGTTTGCGCAAAAACTAAGGAAAAAGCATTCTCGATTCCTTTTGTTTTCTTTATTTATGAATTATTATGGATGTTAAATTTTGCTTTTCATTTAATTTACAGAAGTTTTCTAAAATCTATTCCAATTCCGTTTTGATGAAAGATTAATCTTAAATATGAGCTAATTTTAAGCGAAACCTCCAATAAATTGATGCATTTAATACGAAATTAAAAGTAAAAAAGAAATTTCTTAAAAGTCCCATATCAAATTTCATGAAAATGCTTTCAGCGAGAAACACACAGAATACATTTAGCAAGGAAATAACATGTGCCATTAAGAGAAATAAAATAATTAGACTTTTCTTCAAAAATTTTTAATTTTCATTTAAAAAAAAAGTAAATAAATAAAATGACTGTAACTTATCATTCTAAAATGCAATCTTAATATAAAAATAAAAGTATAAATAAACAAAAAAATTCTTGGTAAGTATTATTGGATTCCGTTATGTAATTTAAATTGCAAAATGTTATTCTCCCGTTTGGTTTCATAAGTCGCGATCACTTTGAAATCTTATATAAAAGTCTTTTATATAACACCCATATTTATGATTAGAAAACAAAATAAATAAAAAGTAAACTTATATAAATTATATATTTCTTTCAAAGTCAGCGTGTTTTTATGAGTGTTTGTATAACTCTGCTACGTCAGTTTCGATACTTATAATAAAATTGAATTATATATTTTTTAATAAATAGCAAAATAGATAAATAGTAATGACATAAAATCGGATAAAAAAAAGGCCATTGCTTGGAAATTTTAAATTAAAACTTAAAATTTTAGTGCTGTTTAGTAAATTTTGAAAAATAGCCTACATTACTATTTTAAATTAAAGTAACATTTTAATTAAAGTTGTAAATTAGATAATATTATAATAAAGCTAATATTAATCACTTTTAAAGGACTTAAAAAGGTGAATTACAGGTAGATTCAAAACAACATATTCCTAAAAACTGTTAGAACGTGTTTTCGTTGCGTGTCGATAAAAGCGACGGTTTATCGTCTATGATCAGTCATTCGATTACCTCACGATTTCATCTCGCTGGCGTATTAATTTTAACGAAAAGTTTTTTTTTTTTGTTTGTTTTTTTTTTTTCAAATCTAAAGGAGACATAATCTCTCGTCCATTAACATGTATGTCAAATTTCAAGAAGATCTGTTCTGTGACTGAAAATTGTTAATACTAGAGTCACTTGTGTGCCGAGGAGAGAAGAGGATATTGTAGCACCCCTTCCAATCCGCCTTCAAGTGTATCTGAAGAAAGAAATGAAAGAAATTGATGGGAGAACTTTATTTTTTTATTTTTTTTGGTTGGATGGCGGAATTTTTTATTTTAGTTTTACTTCAGATATCTCTCCAAAAAACATTCATAAATCTTCTCTCTTCCCAATTTATTGTTAAAATTCATTGCTTCAAAGGCCTGATAGGAGGAAAACATGTATCATTACTGTTGACCATCTGATTACAATTCCCAAAATTCTGAGACAGACCTACATGTTCCAAGACTCCGTATTTCCTTAGTATGGAGACAATCGTTACGTTTGTATTAATCTATGAATATCGAGTGTAGCAATGAATGAGGGAGTGAATCAGGGAAAGAACGTGCGCCAATTATCACACAACAATGAACGCATCTTGACTCCGATATGTGGGAGTAGCGTGCCTTGTCAATAAGTACCAGCTGTTAAATGGTACAGTACTGTACAGAATTAATAATTATATCAATTTTCCTCTTTAATAATCCTTCCTACTCAATCATCCATTACAGGGGAATTTTGCGAGGTAGGACGAATCGTAGTGAGTTCACTACGAGTTCACATCGTCTTTCTTTTTCTTTTTTAAACGAGCAATAAATTATTTATTTATTTATTTATTATTGTAAACTTTATCCATGCTGTATGTAGATATATTAATAAAAAGGACCAAACACACAAGAATTATAAAAGAAATATCGGTCTTCATTACATGTTACGAACGATTCCTTCCTTCTTCTTCAGATGATACAAACTTGAAATTAAAATATAATCGAAGGAAAAACATAGGCTTAATAAGTAACAATCAAATATTAATATTGATATTGGATAATAATATATCAAAGTATGCACATATTGTAACAATACAATAATATTTATTATTGTTTGCGAAAGTTCTGAAAGAACTTGCAGTTTACTTTCATTGCCATTTTTCTTTTAATTTGTGTGTCGAGTCGTGAAAATAATATGAAGGGGAAAAAACTCTCCGTTGTAAATTATTGCTAAACAGTATTTTCAACATTTTTCATTTGCTGCAAATGAATTAAATCGACAAGTATTTATTTAAGTTACCAGTTAAGTTGAATCGTATTAAAGCATAGTTACATGACTATTATTATTAGTAGTATTACTTTGCATTGTTAGTCGTGGATAGAAATGTATTGTTACATTTCTTAGAAAAGAAGACATACGCACACAAAGGTTCACTGAGCT
>JAFIDM010010028.1:53644736-53662759 GCA_023159025.1 Thereuonema tuberculata | reverse complement strand
GCAGATCAGCAATTTAGTTCCAATTGTCGACATGGTGTGGCGCTACTATACTGAACAACAATTTAGTTCCGATTGTCGACGCTTGGAACTAAATTGTTGTTCTACCCAGTAGCGCCACAGAGCGTCGAAAATCGGAACTAAATTGTTGTTCTGTACAGTGGCGCCACACCAGAGCGTCGACAATCGGAACTAAATTGTTGTTCTATACAGTAGCGCCACACCGTGTCGACAATTGGATCTAAATTAATTTTAATTTTATTCTAAAGTAAATTAAAAATTCTAATTTTGATATATTCATCTATGTAAATGATAAATTATAATGTGAATTAATTGAATTTTTCAACTAATTACGCAAATCCTGGTTATTGTGAAGTAAAATAATTTCAATATCTGTTATTTTATTAATTGAGATCAAATACTGATATTAGCTCTTCACATTTTGTTAGGAAATAGCTGAAATAACTTCAGTGGAAATGATTAATTTTTGAAACTTCTGCTGAAACTTCTATTATTTTTAGAGTAAATTAATTTAATTGTGTCGCATGTTTCAAAGGAAGAAATATGAAATTGTGTAGCGTTTAAGTGATTTTTTTGGCTAAGAATCTATGATTTAGACCATAATGGGGAAGGGGGCCCATTACTACATTTGATACTTGGGCCCTGAACTTGATTTGAGGGGCCTGATTCTTCTTTTGGCATTAGTCCTTGCAAAACCATAGCAAACTGTTTCCTGTCTTCAGCTGCACATCTCCAACTTTTAACATTCATTGCCTTCAGATCGCTCTCAACTTCATCAATTCATCTGGATCTGGGCCTTCCTCTTCATCTTCCTTCAATCCTCCCACACAAGATCTTCTTGGTTACCCTTTTGTCATTCATTATTTCTACAGGACCTTTCCATCTAAATTCTTGGGCTAAAACGGAGAAGAGGGTACAAGCGAATCGCATTGTTCGGAAGGATACGTGGCGGAGCGAATTAGCCTAAGAAACCACTTACATGGTATTGAGTTCCGAAGGAACGAATCGTCGATTCCGATTAGCTGTAGGTTAGAGAAGTTAGGTCTACTTAGCTGCAGGGTGTATCATCTTTAGGTAAATTTCGAAAAAATTTTGGCCCTTTCTATTTTTTTTCCGATTCGGAAAATAATTCCAAAGCGGCCATTACCTCGAAGGCTTGTACCCTCATCTCCGGTTTCACCAAATTCTTGCTTTCTTAATCTCAGTAACTATACTGATGTCCTTAAATTAAGGGATCTTGCACAATGAACTGTTCTGGTCGTCCCATCAGAACCAAACTTGGTAGGCGGATGCAGCTCTTGTCAATACCATTCCCACACAAAAAATAAAAATGGTAGAACCTGTTCTGTCCGAATAAAAAAAATAATTCAGAAATGCCATCTGTGTAGAGGCAGTGCAGGTCACGACACAGGACAAATTGTGTGACAGTTTTGGTCACTGCTTGTACAGTACTGTATGCCAATTGTTAGCCATGGCCCTTCATGTCCATTTGGATCTACAAACAAGAGGCAGAGTGATAGGACGTCTTGAGGCAGGCCAGTCACAAGTGGAAGTACTCCAGGTGCTTTTTATCACAATGATGTTTAGGCATTTTTATTTCTTCTGTTAGAGGCAATGCTGCCACCTTTACTTTTTGTGTAGGATTTATATTGGGAAGATCTTCTAACACCCACCCTACCACGTCTGGTCCCAAAAGGACAACCAGATCACTTCATTTTGCAAGATCCTCTTAATTTAAGGACGTGTCTGTATATCTGGTTTCTGGGGTCCCTGATTGGGATGATAAACATTCCCCAAAGACAAGCAATGGAATCTAACAATGGATTTCTATGCTATTTCCGTTAGTATCTCATTTGTTTTCAACAATGAATATTAAATGGTTTTAGCTAATCTAATGCAGTTGGTTTGAGAAGATTAATATGAGTTCAATTTAGACAATGTCAGTAGGTAATTGTGGATTTAATTCATGTTTTTCAGGAAATGGTAAATATGTACCAACTGTGTTCAGTAGATGTTACAACTTGAATATTAATGTAAGCATTTTACTTTTGTCGTTTTTAAAACAAAATAACAAAGAAATTTTAAGAAATAACATTTTTTTTTAAAAAGTAGGCTTGAAGTTCTTTAGAACTTCTTGTTTGTAATTTGAAATAAATTTATTGAAAAACTTATATGGTTTTATAAACCTAAAAATGGATTCAACCCTTTGTTGGAGGAATTCCTATAATTTTCCCCATAGCTTCACTGGCTTCTCATGACGTCCATCTTCTTTCCGTCACTCCTCAGTGCTCTTGGGAGACCATTTTGACAAATTCTGATTTGTTAATGAGTGCTAGACACCACTATCAATAACAATGCCCAGCACTGTTCAATTATTCCTTCCTCTCAGACTGTGTTCAGTCAACATGCTCTCACAAAACTGATCACCAATATAGTTTAGTTCAGATATTTTCACAAAATTCATATTTAATACAAGCAAGTGTCAGAATAATAAATTTTATTAGTATTTTTTAATTAATATTTTTAATTTTACAATCAACATTTTGTCAGAAATGTTTATAATGATATATAAATTTTCAAATGATTATGTAGAAATGACACAAAGAAAGCAAAATTTGCAGTCCGCAACAGAAATTGTACACTTTTATAAATGAATGTCAAATTCCTTGAAAACTATATAAATTAATAAAAAATAAATAAACAACAATAAAACAGCAAATGAATTAAGATAGTTAAAACAGAAAATGTAAATAAAACAAGACATTACCATTTCTGGATTTTATAATAATTTTAAAGGCTTTTCTTTTAAAGAACTCGGCAAATATTATTATTATTTTTAACTGTAATTGAGAAACTTGTTATTTTTCATATCCAAATTTGAGTGGCAACCAGATACAATAATAAATAAATTTTGAAATAAGGCAATTTACCTTATTTATAATTTAGTTTCTTTCTTCTGACCCAACTCAAAATTCTTGCCAATTCTTAATATTTTCTCGGTGACAATGAATTATACCAACTGCATGTTTCATTTGCTAGGAGTGAAAATTTTCATAAGTTTGATTAAATGCCTTCACCCTTAGAAGGGTCAAGGAATTGTCCCAATTACTGAAAATGAAACCCTATATATTTTTTCAGCTATGACAATCTGTATTTAGATTTCATTGTCAACTTAGTGAGAATTAAACACATTTCTTAATTGATATTCCCAAAAACAAAAGTACGATTACTCAGACAATTCGTATTTGTTACTCGGCAGACTTGGGGAGGAGGAACCTCTTTGCGTTTAATCACGGAAAAACACTTCCAGTTTTAGGAAATTCGTTCTGTGCTTCATTTTTGTACCTACACCATTCTAGCACATCACAGTAAATTGTGGGATTTTGCTACAAATTAAGTGTACTGTTATTCCAAAATGGCATTTCTTAAAGACTTGTGATAGAAAAATTTTGTCAAGTAAACTAAAATATCTAACTTAGTTTAATCTTGGAATTTTGACAGTACAGGTATGTCCAGTCAAAAAACTCAAAAGAATTAACCAACTGCACGGCAATATTCCAAAAGTTAAAAATAGCAAAGACGTCTATTAATTGATAATGAATAACAATATTTCAAATGTCAATTACAAATTAAACATTTCTTCAGGAACTCTGATAACCTCGAACCCCATCAACAATTTTGAATAATATCTGCTTGCATATTACAAATTTACTGGATTAATAATACTTTATTTCCAAGAGACATTTTTATAGCTGTCATAATTGGCAAGGATTTGTGAATATCATCTCATAAAACACTACAAAAATACAGATATATCCAGTGGTAAGCTTAAGTTTAGAGTTATCTTTGCAGATATTCTAAAAAAAATTCCCCAAATTCAGTTGTTATTTTTTTTTTTTAACATATGTAATAAAAATGAATAGAAACATACAAGGTCTGTAACAGTTAAGATGCAGTTTACATTGCAATAAATGCAGAAATATATTCTCTTTCTAATAGGATAAACCTAATTTCAAAAACACTTTCCAAAAACACAAAAAATCCCTTGATAGAAATTCAAAAGCAATACTGAGTCAATCGTGTCCTGAATAAGACCAATGTAAGCGTATATCTGCACAATATGTAAATTACCTTGAAATCTAATACAGCCATACTTACTGATCAATCGAACGTTATTTAACAAATAAAATTAATCAAGAATGGCAATGCTTTTTCGATTATTTTAATTTATATCAATATCCAGAATATTGCAAAAGATACAATGGATACAAAATGAGATGGTTTTGTTTAGTGTAGAACTTATAATACTTAGGGTTTGAAGGCCAAACAAATAACAAACCACAACGCAAAGAAAGAAATAATCTCAACAAAAATATCATTTTTTCATTTGGAAGTGAAACGAGAACAACACACTGCTTTCTTTATCAAAAAAATAAATTATCAGGTTCTAATTTGCAATTATTGAAAATAGTTAAATGCTAATAAGATAAATTTTGTTTTTTGCTCAGAATTAAAGTTATACAAACACAAGACAACAATTGGCCTTATTATATAATATGCAATAAAACTTGAACAACAAAATTTATCAAGTAAAGTTTTTGCCAACTAGTAAAAGTCCCAGACCTGTCTGTAAATTCTTTCCAATGCAACTCCTTTTGTTTTTTTAAATCGACTGCTGCTTTAGAATTTAATGCATGATATGCAATAGCATATGTAAAAAGTTTGAAAGAGATTTTGCACTTGACAAGTTAGAACAATACATTTCCTAGCGTCACTGGAATAAAAAAATAATTTATGTAATGAAGAGTTTCAGAACAATATTTTTTTTTTCTTAATTACAAATACTCTTCACTTCACAAATCACTAAGGCTAATTTAGTTTTGTTTTTAGAAAGTAATGTTTATATATTAGGAAGATATGAAACACTCACTGGATATGAAATTACATATATTTAATATATATATATATATATCTCTTTTGTTATTATAATTATTTCACAAATACATATAGAATGGACTTTTCACATCAAAAAATATTAAGTTCACTCCTATAATAAAACAAAATACCATTGTAATATATATTTTAAAAAGCACATACTAAGTATGCAGAATTTAAATTGGCAAAACTTTCAAATAAATAAACAATATATTAGTTTGTACTTGATCATCACAAAAAAAAAAAAACTCAATAAATTAAATTTACATAATTATTTAAGTAATTCATATCACTAAATTAAAATATAAAAAAAAACAGCAAGTTTTTTTTGTTGTTTTTTTTTCTGCTTCAACAAAATTGATACAAATAAAGAGCAAGGGGCATTATATGCCTTTGTTCAAGGAGGTAAAACGTTAACATTAAAATATACTTATTATATACACATTTCAAAATACTGAGGGTATGTTTATGTGTGTGTGTATGTATGTATGTAAAGGCTGTGTATACCTGTGCATGTGATGGCTTTAATGGTAAATATTCAACATTGAAAGAAAAAAAAAATATATCTATTTATCGTATCGAGCCATAAGATCAAGCAGGAAGGGAAATTTTAAATTATTACTTTCATTACACATGACATGTCATGGAAGAGATATGCTTACTCTATTTTATAAAAATTAAATCACTGTGTATCGAGACATAAGAGGGGAATAGTTATTAGTAATTCCAACATCTATTGAACCGTATTAAAATAAAAAATGAATTTTGAAATATAAAACAGGAGGTTCAACTGAGCTAAAAGTATAAAAGTTATAAAAAGAGTTTTGCATTAAAGAAAAAAAAATCCTTATTAGTCAAAACTATTGAAAGCTAACTTTAGAAATGTCAATTTTTATTTCAGCCTTTCCTTTTGTATTTCATTGTATTTATTATCTGCATGGAAAATACACAGAGAAGTTCATTGATATTAGTACAGTTTTCTCTCCTTTATCCACCTTATTAGAACTTAGCTGAGCAAAACAGTAATAAATAACGGCTTAGTTACTAAGGTAAGCTAGTATTAAATACAATGAAACATTAAATAAGAGGTTGTAGCCCCACCCCCCCCTTCATTCAAATTAATTCATTTCAATTTTCTCATGGTTCATCAGAAAAATATAATAATTTTATTATGAAATGTTTCCTTTCTAGTAAAGCAGATTTTTAGGAGAGAGCAGTCTATTTTTTTCTCCCTAAGTATTTGTATTTCAATATGAATAATATTCCAAATATATGAAAATGTTTAATATATATATATATTCTTTTTATTTACCCCCAATACTTTTAAACCTAATAAATTTTTATTTTTAAGAGATGTTTGAAAAATAGACATTTTTACAGTGTATATACATGATACATTTGCAGATAATATATACTTAAAAGAACAACACAAAATGACATTCCAAAATTTCCACTTTCTTTATATTCCTGTGAAGAATTGACACCTGAGAAATATGACTAGATCTAAATTTATTTATTTTGTTTCAATTTAATGTATGAAACAAAAAGAGGACAGGGATTATTCTTCCAGTGGAACTACACAGCATCAGAATCATCATTATTTTTAGAAGAAATAAAATTGTTTATGTGTTGTGTCCAATATAAAATTGAATCTATTCACAGAGCACTTTGTATCATAACAATCACATTTAAAAACAAAACAACAACAACTGTTTTTTTGTTTTAGTAAAGTAATTAAACTTAATCTTTTTCTTCAACTGAATAGTTGATTTTTATGATGCAAAGAATAATCCCCGGAAGAATAACTTAGGTGGTTTTTATTTCTTAAAATAAATAAATAAAGAAAAAAAAATAGTTAAAAAAAAAAGGGTTTTCTTGTGCAGAAAATCCTTAAGGAAACTGATTATGATTAGTTTTTTTTTTTTTCCTTTAAAAATCAACTTTATTTTGTAAGTGGACTCCTAATATGAGTCAGGATGTCACTTGATTTTCTTTTTCACCTTAAAAATAATGTTATCCTATTCTATAATTGAACATAGATTGTTTTATTTCAAAAATTCATTCTCGTCTCAATTGAAAAGTTTTTCAACTAAAAACAAAATTAAAAAAAATAAATAACATGCTTATAAAGTATCTTTTTTTGTTGTTGTTCTAAGCATAACTACGTTAAATATTTACCTTGATTTGCAATTTTCAAGGGACAATTATACACAGATATAAACATCGCTAATATTAAACAATAAATTTCAGAAACACATTTAAAACACTAACAGGTTGATAATACAATTGAAATGGAAGGACACTAATTGGAATAGAAATTATTTGACATCATAGAACCACTAAACAACACAGAAGACATGCTGTACGTTTCCACTGGTAATATATGCATTGTTATCACATTCCATTGATTTCAAGAGACACATAGTAAGCCAATGAATGACGGCTCCAACAGAAGGAAAATACTGAAAACATCTAGTCTTCGTTGCAGGTTTCAGAGTCCCTTTGGTTTGCTCTTTGTTGTATCGTAAGCACGGATTACATCGGTCTAAATTGAAATAAAAGAAATTGAGGTACGGTTAGTATTGAAACTCTTAGAATAGATTCATTCCAAAGGCTAAAATAGAAGAAGATAAAATATAGAGAGAAAAATAATAAAAGATAAAGAAAAGGCACTTAAAAGCTATTTGATGGGACGGTTGAGTTCTTTCACTAAATACTCTGTAAAACATATCACAGAGAAAGTAGATATTGGTCTGAATTCCCACCTCCGTCCAAATTAAATGAGGTGTTTTTTTTTTTTATTCATCCATTATGTTTTGGAGACCTACACTCAGGACTACTTACAGAAACTCCAATTAGCAACTGACACAGAATTTTAATTTTACAAATTTTTGAAATTTGAAGAAAACAAGACACTCAATGGCTAATTTTAATATTCCAACTTCTTTTTTTATGAAAACAGATGTTTATTTTTTATTTTTAACTTTTTATGAGATTTTTTTTAACAACTTCAAAGTATTTTTTGAAGCTTGAACACTTCAACAACTTTATTAAAAACAGCGTTCTAATGAGAAAATTTGAATATTTTCTTAAGCCATCAATTATTAAAAGAAGATAGCTTATAGTTCTCAAATTTGCGTAAGTTTTTTTCCTACTTAAAAAAATTATTTATTTATGTTGAGTCTGGAAATTAACAATTAAAAAAAAAAGAATAAAAGCAATAGTTAACTTAATACAAAATATATTAATATACTATTGCACAACTGTAGTTGAAATGGGAATATATCAACTATGCCTTGATAAGTCAAACAGAGTTTGGAACAACTTATTTACTTGTGAAAAATTAAAAGATCCTCTCATAAAAATGAGGGACCAGTAGCCGCGTGGGTAAGGGCGCTTGGCTGCGAGTTGAAAGTGGCGGGTTCGATTCCCGGCCTCGACGGAGGACGGGGATTTTTCCATGCCCCATTCTCCTCCAAACTGGCCCTAAGGTCTATCCAGCCCTCTGTAGAATGGGTATCTGGTTTCTTTCCCGGGAGTTAAAGGCAGGCGGGCGATGGGCTGACCACCCGACCTTAACTTTGTCCCTTTGGTCATGAAGCGCTGGGAGTCTTACCTCCCACGACACCAAGGGCCTATAAAGGCCTATTGTGGATACTTTAACTCATAACAATGATGTTCATTTAACATTAATTCATGAATACTGGTTCTATTATTTAATTCTATATCATGTTCCATTCCCCCTTCCACTATAATTATATGAATGAAAAAAAAATAAATAAATGCCATATAACAAAATCAAATATACACAGGAAGCTCAGTAAAGTTTTTTGTAGCAGGCAGTCTATTTAACTATAAAATTATTGTCAGACAAGGGCACAAAAAGTCCTGAACTGCACTGAAACTGTACACGTACTGTGAAGAATGTGCTCAGAAAAATCTCAAACCTGTAAAGGAATCCATTTATATCAATATTAAACCATAAGTGCAACGTAGGCTTTAAGAAGCTCCTAAATCCTACAAATGTGGTTTGTGTCAAGGATTTCATTCAGTTAATCACTGATTTGGCAGCTAAGTATGAGATTCCCAAGACTGAAAAAAAAATTTGTGAGACAAGCAAATCTCAAAGATAAGAAAAATAATACAATGGTTGTTATGTTCTGCTTTTCAGGATAACACAGCATTGCTTTGAAGCAAACATGAGGGTTTTTTTTTTAATTAGAGGAGAAAAATGAAAAATGTTGCTCCCATGTACCCCCAAAGAAAAGAAATGTTATTCTACTATTTGGTAAAATAGTGGCGCTCTCTAATGGTAGCCGCTCTCCAATCTACTTCCATTAAATCCATCAAATGGTGGCAATATGTTGATGATGTTTTTGCTGTTTGGACCCATGATCGTGTCAAACTCTCCGAGTTCTTGGACCACCTCAACAACATTGACTCTCACATCTCCTTCACCATGGAAATGGAAAACAATCACCAATTCCTTCCATTTTTAGATGTTTTAATTACCAGAAAAGATCTCTCCCTCTCCACCACCGTTTACCATAAATCCACCCACACTGACTTATATTTGAATGCCAAATCCTGTCATCACCCTTCCCAACTGTCTGCATCCTTTTGTATGCTCATCAAACTTGCCCTTTCCACCAATGAAGCTCTTCAGGAAGAACTACAACACATTAAAGATGTTGCCAACAACAACGGTTTTTTCCCTCCATCATCCCAAGAATTTTAAGAAAGATCCTTCACCCTAAGCCCACTCCCTTCAACAATGATCTCCCTAAAGTTTTTCTCTCCTTTTTTTCCCATTGTAACCCCAAAAATCAGCCGAATTTTTCAAGTTACAATTTCCAACTAATTTTCCTTCCTCCTCCAAAAGTCAGAAACATCATATCCCGCCCCCAACTCCCCAAATACAAGGTATCTACTTGATTCTGCATTGCTGTGGCCAACGTTATATTGGTCAAACTAAACGCCTACTCGAGCATCAACAAGAGATAAAAACCAGAAAACTACCACTGTCACCACCCAATCCAGCATTCCCAGTCACTCCTTCAACTGGGATAGAGCCACCATTCTGTCTCAACCCTCTACCTACATTTCCAGAAACATCGAAGAATATGTTCATATTCTCAAAGCAGTATCCACCTCAGTCAACTTAAATGATGGCTTAGGACACAAAAGACCTCGTCTATTTCTCTTTTAACAATGTGGAAAAATCCCATAGTCTCGATTGCATTAAGAACTGCTAGACTCAAAGTAGAAATTCCTCTAAATTATTTCATTGCTTCATTTCTTTAGAAGAATAAAACATAAGTATTATAATAAAATTGTAAACACATACGACATTCCTGCTGATAATAGACATTCAAATATTGAGAAAGCCTTAAAATTTCTGAAGTTTGACTACCATTATCTCTAATAAGGGTTCCCAGAATCAGCCAACAAAAAGGCAACATCTTGTGGAGTAATTCAAATGAATTATCAGATATAGATTTGACTGTCATTCTTAATGGTTGTAATTTAAAAAAAAAAAAAAAGAGCTTTATTTTGAGTAAAAACAAAATTCCCTACTGATGCCTAGGACAAATAAGAGGAGGAGACTCATCTTTTTTTTCAGTTATAAGTTATGTACTTAGAATCTGCTATTATATCTGCTATTATATGTACTTAGTTATTTTTTTTCAGTTATGGAATATTGCTATTCGCTGTGCACTTTATAAGTAATCCAAATTACAAAGCTGCTTCTTTTACTATCTGCTGATAACTGTAAAAAAAGGGAATAAAATAAATTAAGCAATTAAATTACTTAAAATGGAACAGTCCCGATATTATTCTGCTGCTGTTTATATATATATAATTCATTGATAAATACTTTGAAAAACTGACAAGGAAGCTCAAACTATAAAAAGCTTTTAAAATAGGAATCTGCTTCATTGAAACAAACTCAATTAGCTGCAAAAGTCTTATAGAACGGATGTGAATAGCAGCCAAAAATGGAAAATTCATTAAAGTAAAATATAGAGCAGAGTGGACAAATAGAATGCAGATTGTGAAAGAATAAAATTTGTTCGCAAGATCACTAAAGAGAAGTGCTCAGAAAAGATATTTGAATGATCATTAAAACATTGACAAATCTAATTTATAGAGGCTATGAAACTGGTTTAGAAAATTAAAGTATTCCACTATAGGCCTATGTAGGCTCTTGGGTTGCGGGAGTTACAGTCTCCTGGCATTTTCTGACTAAGTTGGGGTCAGGGTGATCAACCCAATGCTCTCCTGCCTTTCACCCCTGGAAAAGAAACCCAGGTACTCATTTAACAGAAGAACCCTAGGATTGAATCCACCTCATTCAGACAGCAGTCAAATACCTTACCACTTAGCTATCGGGTTCCCATACAAAAATATTAATGAAACATAAAATCCTAATCTCTTAAAACGATGTAGTTTTCATTGATGATGGTCTGTTTGGATAATTCTCCTACGATAGCAGTAGTGGTCTTTACTTGCTGTCTGTTTCATGAATTAACCTTTATAAAATTTACTCAAACACTGGTGAAATCTCATATCAGAGATATGTATAGTAACTGTCAAATGTTTAGGCAGTGAAGCTTCTTATTGTTGCAACTGAGTGGTTGGAGAACCAGGAAGACAGAAAAATTGAAGGAATAGTCAGTCTTTACTATGGCTTGAATAGGAAAACCACTAGCATCATCTGCTCTAAAACTTTGACATAGACAAAATAATAACACAATTTATTTTTAAGTAATTCTCAAACTCTTGGTGATGGAAGACTTCAAACTACTGAACAAATTTCATCTGGAGCAGAAAAATCTCCCATTCAAGTTTATATTATTTGCATATTTAATGAAAGTTGTGAAGCTTTAAATTTTAGTTCAAAACAATTTTTATTAAAGGTTCTGCCTGAGTAAGATCTGATAATATTCAAAAGATGGCAGGAATCACTGGCGGTTTTCCATAAAATGAAAAATAAAAACATTTTAATGTTTGATTGTGATAATACAATTTTGATGGAATAATTTGAATGGGACTAATGCTATTAATGTGGAGGGGGTTTAAGTCTTTTCCCATTACACCCATAAAAAGGAAGACATTTTTTATTTTTGTTTGGAGAATCAAAGCTTTGTTTCTAAATTCTCCCCTCTCCTTCCCATCCCCCAAAAGACAAACTTTTTCTTTTTATTATTACTATTAAATGGTGAAGACTATCCTAATGCCTCTATTCCAAATTCCTGAACAAACCTACATTATATCTAAATCATAGTAGAATTGGTACTAGTTTACAGAACAAGCATCTGTTGATAACTTTGATTTCTTGACATCCTCTACATTGTAATTAAAGTTGGGGTGGGACTGTTGTTGCAGTTGTTTTTTAAAACACTTCTAAATCAAATGTCTTCCGATGTATGTAACACCAAACAAATTACAAATAAACATGAGAACATGATAAGACTGATACAAGATACCAATTTTCCTTAAGAATGCCCTGATAATGAACTGCTTTTTAACTGAAGCAACAGAAGAAAAACTGCAGATCTTCACCCTACAGTGAACTGGAAATAAATGTTGTCATTTAAAGATAAAGCCAATCTGTTCACAGATGTTTAATGTTACGCCTACTTTCAACAAAAACCAATTGGATAACTTTCCTGTATCGGCTCATTTATGCAGCTTCACAATAAAAATCCGAAGTTCATCACATTTGCTAGGATGAGCTCATTTCAACTTCTTTTTTTTTTTTTTCCCTCAGACTAAAAATAAAGTGGATTTGATACCATTAAAAGAAATATACTAAACAACTTCTGACTAATCCAAAAGATTTACTGTGAGAGGATTCAAGTGTGTAGCTTTCAAGTTTGGACGAAGCTAGAATTCAAATCCGCTGTCATATTATTCTTTGTACAATTACATGTCAGGGTGAAAGTAGAGAACAACTGAAATGAGTTTCTGAGATCCCATTTAATGTACTAAGTTATGAGAACTTCTATCTCCTAGGCTGTCATCCAAAAAAAATCAAGATAATTCAATGGTATCAATTTGGTTACTTTTTTGGACAGCTTAAATAAAAAATTGATATTGTTTTGTTCAAATAAAATTGATATAAATTAAAATTGAAATCAAATAAAAATTGATATTGTTTGTTCTTATCAAAATAAAAAAAAAATTATATGCATATTTTCAGAGATAGTATTTTTAACAGTAATTGAAAATCCATTTATAAGTATTCAAAAAAATAAAGCAAAAAAAAAAAAAAACCACTTCAATTTATATGTAATATTTTTTGGGGAAGGTTCCAAAGAAGGTTCATCCCATTGTTGTTATGTATTTCTATATTTAATGAATGCCACCCCCCCCCCCTCTTTCCTCCGACCATTAAATTCACATTTTAACAAAGCAATAATTAGAATTAAAAGAACACTGCACCATGCCAAAATTTTGGAAAAGCAAAAATTTCATATCTTAAATATATTTTGAAGGTTTAAAATTTATAAGAAAAAAAAATTAAAAGATACGATCTTAATAGTGGAGAAAGATAAATGCAATAGACTGGAGACATTAATAACCTAAAGAAAACAAACTAATATCTATATGGATTATAAATGAATGTATTTAATAATTTTTATAAAATTTTTTGTCCTATATTAACAAAATGTGTTTTATAAAACTGAAGTACATAGGTTCTTTTTGTATTAATTAAGAATACACAACACAACTACTGGTAATACTTTATCAAAAATAAAAGCAATGTTTAAGGTTTACTTAAAATAGGAAAAAAAAAATGCAGAATTTTGACGAAACAATGAAGTTTACTTCCATGCAAAGAATTTCAGAAAATTTAATCACATAAATACATTGAAATGCATGTCAGTCTGCAAATGCTGTTACTGCATGCTCTTAACAAGTATTCATGCTTTTACAGGTAGGTTTAGACAGAAATACACAATAAAGATATACTTAAAAACTAACTTAAATCTACATCTAAATATAAAATGAGCTTAAAATTACAAGTGAGGCATCCGTAATTTACCTGAGAAACAGCTCCGTGTTCTTCTTGGGAGAAAGCATAACCATCTACAGGAAAGAAAACAAAATATTAATTTACAATAATCAAAAATGGATCTTAAGGGGTTGCAAAAGTTTCACATTCAATAACTAAAAGTAAAAACACACCAAACTGAATGGAAATTATTAAAAGATCACAGCAACCACTGATAAAAATAAGCCACGGAAATCTGGTAACGATCAGCCACTGTGAGAAGGGGATAAAGGCAGAAAATGAAATGGAACTAAGTGAACACAAAACAAGCAAAAGCAGCTTTAAGCTAAGGCCAAAATGGACTTACATGGTGGTTCCCTCCGGTAGGTAGCTGGAACAAAATTCAACAATCCTATCAGGAGTGATATCAATCAGATGGCTCAAAGCATAAAGCACAGAAAGATACATAACAACATGCTTCTTGGCCGCTAAAAAGTTACTTTATTTAATACTTAATCCTTCCTAAATATCATTCACTGCAAACTACCTTAACTTAATTACAGTTATTTAAATAAAAGCAGTGGCAATGTGTCAAAGTAGCAGCTACTGCATAGTGAATGCAAGGCTGTTTTGAACTGTTCAAAGCAACGATTATATATTTTCCAATATATTTCTCAAACAAAAACAAAAAAAAAAGAATCTCAAGAATTTTGACTCTTGGCTTAAGAGGATTACAGATATGTTAATTCATCCAAAATTCTGTGGATGTGTTGTTAAAAAAATTACGATTAAAAAAAAAATAAATAAATAAATATATATATTTACAAATATATATATAAATCTATATGATGACAACAAAAAAATAAGAAAAACATGCGAACCAGTAAGCTAACATTCATTAGCATTCTAGGGAACAGCCCTGCAATGATGCAATTTGTGCTGTTATGGCAATTACAGAAGACTTAAAAAAAAAAAAGGAGGAAGAAGAAAAGTCACCTTTCAGAGCATTCAGATTTCACAAGATTCAGTTAGATCTCACATTAATTGCAAATATTATAAATTCCCTTCCGTTTATTTTTGTCTTTTTTGATCAGGCTCTGATTTCAAATGCACTCAACTAACAAAACTAACTAGTGAACAGAATAATACGAAACTATTTTAGTTTTGTTAAATGATACATTTGAATGAAATTAAAACAAAAACATGATTACAACAATAATGAAGTATTCGGATGAGTTTCATATGATACTTACGTTGCATCTCAACTTCAAGTGGTGTCCTTATGGGCCTTTTAAAGGCATTTTTAACATTCTTTAGTAGACGAGCCGTCTCGGTAAGCCTGAAAAAGTTTCAAGAAATACTTCAATTAAAAGAACTCTCTGTTTATTATTTAGATCCTTCATAATTTTTTCAGTAGGATATCAAGAAATAGAGATTCGGTCAATTCTTTTTCTTATATCATTAATGATATAAGCTTAAATTTTTGTTTTAAATTAAAATTTATTATTAGTTATATTTTAATTCTGAAATCGTCTGAGACATTTCTACAAAAGCATTTTCAACTAATGTCTCTGTATAATGTCTTTAAACTGAAAATAACTATGGAAAACATTGTGCCTAGTTTATTTAGGAGTAAAAGACAGACAAACAAAACAGCAAAATACCTTTTACATTAACATTATAATGTAGTTGTATTTATAAACATTCAACTTCAGTTCTCAAAAATCTGATTGAATCTCAGACATCCAGAATCATTACCTGTCAGAAACCCAACTCTTTTTATTTAAACTTCGAAAATGTAATAATTTTACAATAATAATAGGACAGGATGACTCAATCTAATAGTAATCATTATATCATCTAAAAGTAATTCATTTTTATTAATAAAAACACATTCACCAACTAAAAAATAATAATAATGCAACATCTGCATTTTTCAGTTCAGAGAAAATGCCATAAAAATATTCTCCATCCTATTTTAACGTCTATTAAAATTCATATCCTCTACAATAATGTAGATGTCTAATATGCTAAATTTTAACAGCATAATTTCTCCTGCCATACTGTAGTTATTGTATTCAATAGTATCAACATTAAAGATGGAATGGTCATCACAGAGATCAACTTTGAGCATATCAACCACCTTTGAGATCAACTGCAGACTGATTAAACCAGCATATCCTAATTAAAAGGAATGGAGAAAGCATCGATTAAAAATCTACTGCTTATTGATGGAAACTACCTAAAGGGAGGAGAGTACTTAGTAACTAAAGATCAATTGGTATATTGAGTCAAGTGACAGTGATTTCAATTTGAAAGTGACATTAGTTGTTTGTATCCTGATATTGCCTGGAAGGCAGAGAATTTACTGTTATTTGTTATATTACTGTTATATGAAATCTTGAACTCATTTATAAGGAGTACAGATATTGCAAGCGAACAGAGAAGAAATGATGTATGGAAATGATGTATTTTATGCACAACATATCACGGTTAAACGGATTATGGACGTTGAGAGCTTCACAGCTGTAATGAGCAAATCTTCAGGCCAATAGACTTAGCAGAGACTGAACTACCATAAAAAGGACTAAGATCTATTATTGCTTTGCCACGGTATAATCATCTCACCCTCTCTGCCTTTTCTTTATGAGGAAATCTATGAAGACCCCACGTGGCAGGGGTGTCATAGGTTACCAGTAGAGAGGAAGGTTTGTGGGAGTTCTTCCTCTGCTCCTTGTTTGAATAGAGCATGTCCTACATGGGGGTGCAAGCACACACATTGGCAAGTATGAACAATTACAACACTGTGTACAACAACCTTGTGACAGCAGGATGCCAACAGATGAGGACATTCTTTAGGCTGTTAAGAGAGATAAATGACGAGTTCAAGGTAATGTAGTGTGAAATGTAGAGGCACAAAACTGCTTTAAAAACTCTTGAAAAAGAGTTAAATACTCTTGTCATTGAAAAATGACACTGATCTTGCTTTCCATTCTGTCTCAGTAAAATGAACGACCATTGCATGTTAAGGTCTACTTAAAAAAATATTGAAACAAATGGCATTGGTAGGTTTCTTTAAAAATAAAAATATGTTATGAAATTTTTAATTATTAAATTATTTTTCAGTACTGTACATATGTAATTAAGAATTAATTGTTCATTGTTTAATCATAACTTATTTCTATTTCTTGTTTTTTATTACTTCCATAAGTTACATATATATTTGTGAGAGAGAGAGAGAGAGAAAGTAGTAACAGTAAATGTAACACACTGCTACAGATGTATAGAGAAACAGCTATAACGAGCAATATTCTTCATCCCATGGATCTCATTACAACAGAGTTTCACTGTATTTAGTTTCTTACATGTAAATGCACAATGGTCAAAAGGATAAAGGGCTTTCCATACATTAAATAAATAAATTATTTAAATGAAATTTTTAAATCTACTACACAAACAGAGAGGAATAATCTCAAGAGGACAAAAGAACAGGACAATGGGCCTTTGCTAAATGAACTGTAAATGATGAGGATCAACTTTTGGAGGTTATTACTGGAACAATGTGAGTCTGGTGGTCTGGTGGTATACACTGTGGTATGGGCTGGAGGAGCCGGGTTCAATCTCTGACAGAGGTTACGGGTTTTCTTGGGTTATTTCTTCTCTGGATGGGCCCTAGGGTTCACCCAGCCCTCTACAAAATGGGAATCCGGTTTCTCTCCCAGGGTAACAATGGGCAAGAAGGAAAAACCTGTCTACAGGAACAGAAAAAGGATGGTATACATTGCTGCCTCAAATTAAATTTCTAAGCTGTCCTGATGGTATAGATTTGGCCCATAATTCAGCTCGATATTCAAATTGCCATATTCTTTAATAAAAACATATTCTTCTCAGAAGTCAAATTCATGTTGATGGTTGTTGTAATGAAATAACTTTACACACTTTCAGGGAATGAAACTGAGATCAAAAGGCTAAACCGATACATCTCTGTCTTGAATCCTTCGACCTAGTCTTCAATTCAAAGGTACAGTTGATCCATTTGAGGAAGGCAGTCCCCTCAGGCGTTGGGACT
>JAFIDM010010028.1:53593301-53624267 GCA_023159025.1 Thereuonema tuberculata | reverse complement strand
ACGCTGGGACTGTTTACATTTCTAGATAATTTCAACAGAGTGGAAAAAAATACTTAACAGGAGGAACCAAAACCAGAAATGAATACAAATTAGGAGTTGAATTTGCATAAGAACAAGATGTTGAAGGAGAAGAAGAAGTTTCGTTTTGCTTGGCCAGTGAAAACGGGTTAGTGGTTTGATTACTACAAGGAAAACAAGAGGTTCCTACAGTGGAGAAGAAAAAAAAAAGAACCAACCGAAAGGAATGCAGTCTTCGCGGTTTTCTCCATCTTTGGATGTTTTATGAACTCTGCCATTAAGAGTGACTGAATGAATGAATCAGTTGGTTAAAGAGAATAAACCTTTCTTAAATACTTTTATTTGAAAACCAACAAAACTTCCCCTCGTGGGTGGTACGTCTGCAAGTTCTTCTTGTCGCAATATCGCATTTAAATTTTGAATTATGATCGAGGAATTATAAAGATTGCCTCTCCGTTTTAAGAGTGACGCTGTTAGCCTATTGGCGACGTGACAGAAGAGGGAAGAGCGGGTAAACGGCTGTTCTGTCTGGCTATCTGAGCGCCATCTATTGCAGAAACATATCGGTTTTTTTTTTTATCATTGGAACAATTATTAAAAATATTTTAATGTTTCGAATCTTTTATCTCATGTTTTTCCTGAATTTCAAGCCTGTGGTCTTCGATGATCGAAAACAATTGTAAGAAATTCAAATATTTGTTCAAATATGACTTTGCATTCCTTTGCATTCGAAGTAATTGATCATGTAATACGTGAATGCGATCAAGTAATAACCATTTGATGTCATAGCCGGTACACTTGATTAACAATGAAGGATTTCATTATTTACTGAAGATACAATAATAAGTTTTTTTTTCAAGTGGCTGGAAATACAGAGAACAGATCAATTTATATAATTAGTAATTGAAAAATAATGAAAGGAGTCCTTGCAGAATCCCCGTAGATTATTTCCTGATTTTCATCGTGATGTTGATGTCTTCTATATCAATCATGTCGGCATAAGGCTTAAGACCTTACTTAAATTAGTGCTTACAGTCGGTGGTCTAACTACAGCCGTCACAATGCTACAACCAGTGAACTTTTTTTTTCTGTGAAATATGACTTTTTATCGGGTGATTGCGATCACTGACTCAATTTAGATCGCATTTTCACTCAGACGGATGTAAATTTTCACCTTTTCATCCACTGTTTACTCCACAATTGATAGCCGATGCAAAAAGTTCCTTTAATACAAAACATTTAATACAAGACGACTATAGTTTCTAGCACAACTGAGTGCCTATTATCAAGTAAAAGTATTTGTGATCATCCACTGTTCTTATTTGTCATTGCTACCTCTGAATTTGTATTAACTTTAGTCAATATTAAAGTCAACATAGACAGCCTAAGACAGTTGGAAGTAACTTTTTTATTTTTTAAAATGATTTTTCTTCAAAGATTCGAAACAAAAAATAAGGATTACTTTCAAAAAACTTCAAAATTATTATTAACTATAATAAACTCTTCAGATGTAAACACAAAACATATTACTTCTTTCCAATATTTCGTTCTGTTTCATCAAAAGAACTTCATCAAGGATTTTCATAGATACAATGAAAAGAAAACAAACTTCTACAAAATAAATGTGAATAATAACAATAAAAAATTATCTTTCACGAATGAACGTGAAAATAATAAGCAACAAAATGAAACATATAAGTAAACTAATAAAACAGCAATAAAATCAAATAATTAAAACGTGAAACTAATAAAACAATATAAACTAACAAAATTAAATACATACTTATTATCAAGTTCAGTAATTCTTTCAATTTATCATTGTTATTCAAAAATTTTGTAAAGTCTGTATTTTGTTAGTTTATATTGTTTTATTAGTTTCACGTTTTAATTATTTGATTTTATTGCTGTGTTATTAGTTTATTTATATGTATGATTTTGTTGCTTATTTATTTTCACGTTCATTCGTGAAAGAGATTTTTTTATTGTTATTATTCACGCTTATTTTGTAGAAGTTTGGTTTGTTGAAAAGAAAGATTTTCTTTTCATTGTGTATATGAAAATCCTTGATGAAGTTCTTTTGATTAAAAAGAACGAAATATTGGAAAGAAGTCAAATGTTTTGTGTTTATATTTGAAGAGTTTATTATAGTTAAGGATTACTTTAATAAAAATATGATAGATTTGTTTTCGTTTCGAGAACAATGATGTGAAGTGATTACATCACACGAAAGGGCTATTCTATGGTCGCCTATACTGGTCAACTCGCCCTACCGTCTAGTCCCATGACAGCCTCTCACGTTAAGATTTAAAACTACATTAAAACAAATATCAATAATTAAAATCAAAATATGGTAATAAAACTATTAGGTAAAACTGCTATGGATAAATAAGAAGTTTTTGAAAGAACATGTACTCTACTTTCCTTAATATCTTCCTTTTTCTTTAAGTCATGAAAACATTACAAATCTCTGTTCACTTTTTTCAATTGTAATATCTGCTAACAGTAAAGATTTCGTTATTTTCTCCGAAAATGTTTCCAATAAATCAACATTATTTACTTATGTGGCTGAATCCAATTCAATGTTCGTCATATTTAAGCTCGCGTACACATTACTAGGATTATTAAGGGAAGTCATATCTGTTCTTTTTGTTTTATTTTAAAATGGCGATAGAAATCCTTTGTTTCGTTTCTAAAACTTGTCATTAAGGGCAGTTTTGTCACCTTCTCGCGCTAGAGGTTGAAAAGGGACCTCGTTTCGAATACAAAAATGTCCTTACCAAGTTTCAAGAAGATTAGTTCAGCGATTCAAAAGATATTAGGATATCCTGATAGACACACCCACACATGATGCGATCATTGTTCCAGTAAAGAAAGAAAAAAAAATATCAAACATAAAACTCTAACACACTTACATTAATATAAACAATTACTAAAAATTTCGAAAAACCGTTACATGGTCTTTTTATAATGGCAGCGTTATCGTTTCTCCTTCATTGACGTCCGAAGAAGGCCATTGTAAGGTTTGGCCGAAAATTGTAATGGTTATTTGAAATTTGTTAATTATTTATATTAATTTAAGTGTGTTGACTTTTATGTATGATAATTAATAGTTTAAACACGTTAATTTGCTGATTATTATTAAAAAGAAAAAAATAAGTAAATAATTAAATAAAATATCAAAGAAAAACTTTAGAAAACACACGATAACTAAACAACAAAATTTCACTGAGCTGATTTTAGATTATTTGCTAATAAATAATCAGCAAACAATCTAAAATCAGCTCAGTGAAATTTTTGTTGTTTAGTTATCGTGTGTTTTCTAAAGTTTTTCTTTGATGTGTTAACAATGTATGCACGTTAATTTTGATTTCATTAATAAATAAATAAAACTTGAAAAATTCCCGCTTCTTATAATCGGAATAGTTTATAGTCTATGTAAACTAAAAAGAGGCAACAACAATGAATATTGCATATTAACATGCTGTCCTCACATCACTAAATTATAACGTAAGAAAAAGGTCATCTGCATAAAAGGATACAGACCATGAGAGGATTAGATTGTAATTCGACATTCTTTCATTCTGTGGTGGATCTTCTCATAGACTATTTTAGAGAAGATGTTGTTTGGTATCTTATCCTCAAGATGATGGACAATTCATCATGAAGGTTAAGGGTCAACGAAGATGGCGAAGGTCAACTAATTAAAGTAGAAAACAGCAGTGAAAGTAAAGAAGCTGTTGGGATAAAGTCTTAATTCTGGTTTTTTTTTTTATTAAAGGGTCTAGGGGCACTAATAAATGACTTCCTAATTAACTTTTCGCGGTAATAAGATCTTGAGATTTATTCCTTTGCAATGAAATGCTTCAGAAAAAAATAAATAAAATTAGAAAGTTATTCCTAGGAAAGTGAGACTTATCAGATCACTGTATCTGTGTGTGTGTCTCCTAATAACTTATAAACAGCTGGATGGATCGTCTTGAAACTTAGTATATAGATTTTAGGACTAGTGACCATCTAACTTTTATAGTTTCCATATTTTCTCATACTTTCTCTTCATATTTATTAAAAAGAATAATTCATCTCTCTAAATGCAGATATTTTTTATGTAATACAGCAAATTTTTACGCTTTTCCTTCTTCAAGCCTTTCTTACATTGAAGATTAACAATTAGTTTCTCAACAAAATGAGGGACATGATATTAATTGCAACTACAGATTCATATTGTAACAGTTTACAATTTAGTCCGCTCAATAAACAAACTCTCCAGCTCTAACCTGATAAAATTTAAATTCTTATTAGTAACAACAATATGCAAAAATGAGAAATTAATGATTTGAATTTTACAAAATAAGTAACGTTATTATTTAACACTCTCAATAATCAAGTTTTTTAAATTCTACTATTTTGTAAGAATTTAGATGTTTATTTATTAACCAATATCCAAGTTTATTAACCTGCTATCGGTTTCAACACCATCATATCTATTTAAATTATTTGTTCTTGAATTTCTTATTAACAAACTTTCAATCAATTCCCTTGTGTATTTTTCTTTTTTCTATTTCTAATGTTTACATTCGTGTTAGGCCTATGTCCTAATTTACAGCAATCTTCTGAAATTTCAGATTCTTTCTCTAAATATAGTTGCAGTGTTCTAGTATACGTTCCTAAGGGTACGTTTACTCTCTCCTAGATAAAAATGATCACAATTCAAGCATTCAATTTTATAACAACACCCATTTCGTGTACAAAACTGCACTCTTATTTAACTTCGAATGTAACAAAATTATTTACCTTCGAATGTGACAAAATAAGAGTAATTTTATTTATCGAGTGTTTAAATAAATAGAGGAAACTCGAGAGATGAATTATTCTTTTGGATCTAATTTTTTTATTTGAAATCTATTTAGTTGAGAAATTAACGCGGTAAGGAGACAAAAATTCCAGGAGAGAAGCACTGCAATATAAACAATGGATTTCTATCCTGTTTCTATTAATTTTAATCTCCTTTTAGTTAATACTTTAAGTTAGCACGTGGTTTATATAATGATCAACGGAAGCGGATTTTTCTTTCCTGAAAATCTACCGTTTCTTAGATAGAATTAACGTGTGTAAAATTAGTACAAAATAAAAATAAGGCCAACACACAAAATAACAAATCCTAACTAGATTTTAATTTTTTTTTTTTAATATGATTTGTAATTCTGTGCGTTGGCCTTATTTTTATTTTGTACCATTTCTTCTAAACAGCAAATATGCGTATTCAGCTGATATTAGAATTTGAAAATAAACATAGGCGTTTCGTTTTCGTCGTTTTGCTGACTTTTAATAAATAAATAAATAAATAAATAAATAAATAAATAAATAAATAAATAAAAAAAATAAATAAATAGCCGTTCCGGCATGGCCTACTGGATTAGACGGCGTCCTCCTACACCGAGACAGATGAGTCAAAACCTGCGTTCGAATCCCGGCGTCGGCATGGATGTTGACTTTCTTTCCTGTCTGCTTCTTCTCTTTCTCTTCTTCCGCTGTCTACGGCACTGAAAAGTATCCAAACTACTAGGGTTGGAACGATAGATCCTTCATGGATGAAAGTACACTTAGGATGTTCCCGCGGCCCTAATCAGAGTGAAGGAAAAATAAAAAGTGAGGCATTGAAACAATACTGAGAAATTAAAATAATGATAATAGTAATAACAATAATAATTTTTATTATTGACATCACACTTGTTGATAAGGTCAACAAACAGACCTATCTCATTGATATTGCAGTGCCTATCAGCAAGAACATGCAGAAAACTCACGCAGACAAGATCAGTAAATACATCGATCTAGCACACGAGCTCCAGAAGCAATGGAGGCAGGACCGAGTACGTGTTGTAGCCATCGTCCTGTCTGCCACTGGTCTGGTGCCTCACACATTGCACCACAGCCTCAGCGCACTAGGACTTCACAGAAACACTTATGCACACTATCCAGAAGGCTGTGGTACTCAACACAACACGCATAGTTAGGAAATTTATGGACACAACCACACATCCCTAATCATCCTTGCACGTCTTTACACTTAGCAATATGTGCTTTGGTCTTTGACCCGCCATGTTGTCTATGCTAGGGAAACCCAAGGTTTGAAACAATAATAATAATAATAATAATAATTTGGAGGGTTTTGAACTGGACCATGGTTTGGCCATCCAATCCATGGAAGAGGAAGAGACCTACAAGTATCTGGGCTTCCAGCAAGCGCGCGTCATTGACAACGCAAACATCAAAAACGCACACAATAAAACATACTGTGCTCGTGTTCACAACATCCTCAAAACACAACTCAATGCCAGAAATAAAATTAAAGCCGTCAACACTTTTGCCGTCCCGACACTAACATATTCGTTCGTGGACAAACACTGAACTCGAAACACTACAACGCACAACACGCACTACATTCACGAAACACAACATGCACCACTCCAAGTCCGCTACGGAAAGGATGACTCTTCCCCGCAAGGAGGGAGGCCGAGGACTCATCAATCTCATCACCCTACACGAAAAACAAGTACACACACTTAGGGAACACTTCCACCAAAGAGCACAACACTCCTCACTCCACTCAGCCATTGTCAAGGCTGACATACATCTCTCACTCCTGGACCTCGCAAACCCTTAATCATCATCATCAGTGTTCTGTCGTAGACAGGTCCGATGGCAAGCAGCAAATAAGGTCAGCAATGTCTCTTCCTCCAAGTTGTTCTATTTCTTGCCTCCTCCTTCAGGCCTTGATATCCACTTGTAACCAATAGGTCATCCAGGATCATTTTTCTCTTTCTTCCTCTTGGTCTCTTTCCCTCAATCTTCCCCTCCAATACTTCCTTCATGAGATTTTCACCTCTCAACACATGACCAATCCAGTTCTTTTTTCTTCTTCTAATGTTCTTTAATAAACTTCTCTCTTCCCCAATTTTTTCGAGAACTTCGTCATTAGTCACCTTGTCTGTCCATTTAATTTTCTCCATCCTCCTCCATAGCCACATTTCAAATGCTTCTAGCATCTCAGCATCTCTCTTTCTCAGAGTCCAAGTTTCTGAACCATACAAGGATATACTCCAAATGTAACATTTTATAAGTCTTTTTCTTAAATCAATATCCATCTGATTTGTGAACAAGTTTTTTCTGTTATAGAATGCAAATTTACCCTTACGAATTCGATCTCTAATATCTAAGTTACATCTGCCGTCTTCCTGTATTATGCTTCCCAAATATTTGTATTGCTTGACCTGTTCCACCTTTTCTCCATTTAATTTAATATATACATTTTCAGCATTTCTGGCAACTCGCAGCACTTTTGTTTTCTTGGCGTTGATTTCCATTCCAAATTTAAGACAGGCTTCATTAAATCTTTTCAGCAAGTGTTGTAAATCTTCCTCACTCTCTGCTAAAATAGCCAAATCATCCGCGAATCTAACGCTTTTTATTCTTCTTCCTCCAATACTGATTCTCATATCCTCTTCACAATCAAAAGCTTCCTTTATCATTTCTTCCGAAAAGATATTGAATAGCACAGGGGATAAGCAGCAACCCTGTCGCACTCCTCTTCCAATTATACATTCCTTTTTGCTTCCTCCTTTTGACTCAATTATTGCCTTTTGATTCATATAAAGTTCCGCAATTAGTCTACGATCTCGCCAATCCACACCTATCTTTTTCAGTACTTCCATCAGTTTATCCCATTTCACCCATTTCAAAGGCTTTTTTCAGATCAATAAAATAAATATAAACTTCTCTATTAACTTCAATATGTCTTTCACAGATTGTTCTCATCACTCCAATTGCATCTCTTGTTCCTCTGTTCTTTCTGAAACCAAATTGGTCCTCTCCTAGATAGTATTCCACCTTGTTGTATAGACGTCGTTTGATAATATTTAACATCACCTTAGAGGTATGCGAGATTATACTAATTGTTCTATAGTCACTACATTTAGTAGGGTGACTAGTTTTTCCAATAGGTATTAGAAAGCTTTTAGTGAAATCTCTAGGCCATTCGCCTATTTTATAAATGAGGTTGCAAAGCCCCAAAATCTCATTAATTCCACATTCATCCAGCTGTTTCAACATTTCTCCAGGAATCTCATCTATACCCTCCATTTTCCCACTTTTTAGCTCCTTAATAGCCATTTCCACCTCACATTTCAGTATGTCCGGACTTCTTTCTTCCAATAAAATTTCATTCTGTTTTTCTAGTACTATTTTATCTGGTTTTTCATTCTTTGCGTAAAGCTCCTCAATATATTCCTTCCATCTATCACTCTGCTCTTCCTTGTCATACATCAGTTTTCCTCGTTTATTCTCAATGTTCAGGTTCCTTATATCTTTTTTCTTATAATGGGTAAGTTCCTTAGCTTTCATAAACATCTTATCATAGCGTCCTTTTCTGTCCATCTCCTCAATAGATTTACATTCATTACTCAGCCAAATTTCCCTTGCCTTATCCGTTTCTCTTCTTAGCTCATTATTTAGCAATCTATATTTCTTTCTTCCTTCTTCACTGTTTATATTCTTCCATTTTCTTCTCTCTTCCATCTTGTTTATCATTTCATTTGTTATCCATGGCTTTTTTAACTTGCTGCTTTCAATAAATCCAATTTCATCTTTAGCTGTTTCATATATCAATTTTTTTTAGTCTATTCCACTTAAAATCGGTGTCAAGGACTTCTTCAAAAGTTTCCTCTAAGTCTCTAATTTTAATATCCATCTTCTCTCTATATTTAGCTCCGGCTGTTCCTTTAAGCATCTCTACATTCCATCTTTTCTTTTTTTTCCCGCTAAATAATTTCTTCAATCTAATTCTTGCCTCTAACACAAGTAGGTTATGGTCCGAATCTATGTCTGCTCCTGGATAAGTTAGCACTTTTTTTACACCGTTCCTGAATCTTTTTTGTATTAAGACATAATCCAACTGATATCTTGCGATGTCTCCAGGCATTTTCCAAGTATAAAATCTTCTTTTAGGTAATTTAAACCACGTGTTGCTCACAATCAATTTATGCCTCTTACAGAATTCCAGTAGTCTTTCACCTCTCTCATTTCTCTTGCCAAGACCATATTTCCCTACTATATTACATATTAATATTAAACCCTTAATATTACATTTTAAATACTATTTGGTTAAAAATCTGAAACTTTGTAAAATAGTTAAATCCTGATAGTTTTAGTTTTTATTAAAAACATTTTGATTCATAATTGGTAGTTATCTCTTGGGCTGAAGCGACCCTTCCCATGCAGCTCCACTGAAACAAAGGCTTTTGCAATCCCCACATTTCTGAAGCCCGGAGGTCAACTGCACTCTCCGGCGACTCATGCGGCTCCACCGAACCTTAACGGAAACAACATTTTATTTATTCAAAAACAAAAATTACATCAAGTAAACTAAAAACTAAAACTAAATTTAAATTTTTAAAGAATACATGCAATACAATAGTGAAATCCATTTGTAACCGTCGGAAATTTGCGGAGTTGAGTTGACCATGCCACAAAACTCCTGTTGCCTGGCAACACGCATGAGAACTTCGATTGTTGTGTAATCAATTGTTGCGGATAAACGCGCACACGCTTTTTTTTTAATAATAGAGATTGAAAAAAAAAATAAAAAAAAATGTCATTAGTTTCTTTATTATATTTTAACTGTTAATATAAAAAGTTGTCGAAGATTGTTCTATTTAGTATGGCAATAATTTTTTCTTATCACCAAATATGGAATTATTATTATCATTAAAATTATCAGTTATAAAGCATAATTCATTTAACAATTGAAACTATAATGTTTTTGTTTTTATTCATCAAAGTTTCGATTACTCAAAACGACGAATTTTTCGAAAAAAAACCGGCGCAGGAATTACATTCTTAATGGGATTAAAAAATTCTTATAAAATTTTTCTTTATATGTAGAATTTCTTCATAAATTGAAAATGAAACCTGTAAAAGAAATCTGTCAAAAGTGCAAAGAATTGTGTGAGATGTAAAAAAAAAATCAAGTTTACAAATTGTTTATTACGAACTTTGCTTAGAATTAATACTCATGCAATACAGTATTGAAATCCATTTGTAACAGTCGGAAATTTGCGGAGTTGAGTCCTGGAGTTGACCATTCAATAATACTCCTGTTGCCTGGCACTGCGCATGCGAACGTCGATGGTTGTGGACAGAGTTGCTCATACAACAACAACTGTTGCCTGTCAATAGCTATCTCCACACTTATGCGATTTTAAGTGCGTTTGACGCATGTTGCAGAGCGCATGCGCTAGAGCACGTGACGCATGCGGAGAAATATTTATAAAGACAGCAAATTGAAATACAAACTCCATAATTGGGAATCAAATTGGATACAATCGGAAATAGGAATGAAACAAGGGTGTACTTTGTCACCAAAACTATTCAACATAATAATGAGTGAATTAACGTTTAGACTCGAAAAGAGCAACTTGGGTATCCCAGTTGGGAATGAAACCCTGCCAGGCTTATTATTTGCGGATGACATTGTTCTATTCTCAGATAATAAAAAGGATTTACAGAGCCTACTAAATACGGCAGGAATCTTCCCAAAAGATTTTCAAATGGAATTCAATTGCAACAAAAGCGAAGTAATAAATTTTAATGTAGTTGAGAAAAACTACTGGCAAATTAATAATCGGGAAATTAAAGAAACCAATGAATACCAATACCTAGGAATATTAATAACAAATGAGGGACAAATCTTTAAAAAACATACATACAACACAATAGCTAAAGCAAATAAACTAAGTGGATGGATAAGGAGCATATGTAATAAAAGCTACAATAAAGTAGAACTAGGTAGAATATTATGGAAATCATTGGCTGTGCCTGTTCTAACATATGGTAACGAAACTATAATTAATACAGAAACCGAACTTCAAAAATTGACAAATATCCAAAACACATTTGGAAGAAAACTTATAGGAGGGAACAATTTGACACCTACTACAGCAGTCCAAAGTAAAATGGGGTGGTCATCGTTCTTTAGCAGAGAAGCTTCAAGCAAATTAAAATATCTGGGGAGGTTGACTTTGATGAATAAAAATAGAAGGTCTAGAAAGGTGTTTGAAAATACAACAGAAAAAAGCAAATGGATAGATAAATTAGAATATTTAGCAGAATATTACGAAACAGAAGAAATTAAAATAAACATTGAATCGGAAAAAAAATGGCACCATCTTATTAATAAATGTGTAAAAAGTACAGAATTAGAACTATTCGTTGACTCTATTAATAAATACAAAACTTTACCATTAGGGTTTAAAAATAAAAGGGCTCCCCTATATCAGGATATTTATGATAATTCCTATGGAAGTTCTTTACTTTTTCAGTGCAGAACGGGATCACTGGCGCTAAATAAAAGAACAGAAAATGGTCTGAAAAGGGGCCAACATGTTTAATTTGCGATAAAAATGAAGAGGAATCTCTAAAACATTTCATCTTAAGATGTCCATGCTTCGGAAAAGAGAGAACCGAACTCTTAAAAAATATGAACATAAACCCAAATAACTGGGAAGAAGATGAATTACTGGACCACATATTAGGATTCAAGGGAGAATTGGACCTGAATAAAATTAAAAACTTCTTAAAACTTGTTTGGATTAAGAGAGAAATTCTAATAAATCCTTAGGGAATCCTATCTGAACAGGAAGTGCATTTTAAAGCATATCCCTATAAACATACATACATACATACATACATACATACGGAGAAGCCTGCTTGTTTTCCGAGAAAACCGTCTAGTTTCTGAATCGCATGCTGCAAAGCAAGCAGATCCAAAACTTTGGATATTCTTGCGTCTTACCGTGCTGCTTAGAGTTGATATAACTACACTTGGTTATTAAATTTGTAGTGATGGCATCTGATAAGCAAACTCTGATATATAAAACGCAATTGAAAAATTTGATACTGATTTGCAAATAATTTAATAATAATTTTTTTACTAAAATACTTGATTTTTTTAATACTTATGTTATCTTAAATAAAACACTTAGTTTGACAAAGTCCTGAAGGGCTTCTATTATTCCTTTAAGTACCACAGGCATCATTGATGAAATAAATTGCTTTGATACTTTGAATAAATACATCAAAGATGTGTAGGACATCAAAGATGTGTAGATGCCTTTGACAAATGGACTTACACTGTGCTGCGAGACGCACGTATTAAAGCGTATATGTGGACACTGATGCAGCCTGCTTCACAAGCATGCTTCAACTGCGTGCGTGGAGACGCAAGACGAAACGAAAAACAAAAATAAAATCGAAATCGCACAAGTGTGGACATAGCTATTGCGCGAGCGAACTGCAATTGTTGCGCAATTTAATTGTTGCATATTCCAAAGTATATGATGGATCTCTTCAATTCTAAATTTCCACAGAAGCATATTCTGCTTTGTTTTGTTAAAGCTGATGATTCAAATTAAAAATCAGTTAATTTAAATCTTACAAGTCAATTATTATTCAGTCAATTATTAGTCCATTATTATTTTGAATATAAAAGCTTACTTAGTAACATTGCTTATTTGCACAGTTCATTTTTTGTCTATTTTTCCGAAGAAAAAGAAAGTTATTTCACCCAATACTTTCGAATCAGTGAAGTTGATTTATGGAAGAGACTCTACTGTTTTCTTTTCAATAAATTTGTCATGATGAAATCATACCTGGCATTTTTGATGAACTGATAGAAGACGACAAGGTTATACTCAAGCACTGGTTAGTAAAGAGACATTGATTATTGTTATAAGAACACAGCTATCAGTAATTCTTAATCACTTTTTGTAAAATTTTATAATTATAAAAGGTGATTTTCTTAAGTTCTAACGTTTTTCTTGATTAGTTTTCTTAAAAGTAAAAAAATATAAATAAACATAGATATTTAACTTAATAGAACTGAATAAAGAAATTTTAAGTTGCTTATATATCTTATGTGACTAGTGTTGTTTCTTCTTCTTTTTAAGGACGTAATAGAAGCAGATTTGTAAAACTCAGTGACATTTTATACAAATTTCCCAATAAACTGACTACAGTTCAGTTCATGAAAGAAGAGCTTTTGATGACATAATTTCCTCATAGATTGATGTTTCCAGGACGTAACAGCGCCATCTATTGCTAAAATCCGTAACTGAATCTTATAAACATTACGACAACATTCTGGTTTAGGTATTTTCTACAGTTACGAATATTACGAATTATATAATAATTAAAATTGAAATACTTAAAAACGTTCCACACTATTCCCCTAGCTTGGCTATGCAAAGTTGTCCTTTCTTGGTCACGCTTATGCAATCACAAAACGACGCCATCTTGGACTGACTGCTCGGAGTTCAAGTTGATGACGTCATACTGATGACGTTTGTTCCAGACAAAATCGATCGCTACGTAATGACCATATATGACAAACCCTTCTTTTTTGAAAACTACTTTTTTTTATAAGAATCAAAGAAGGTGATTTTAATAATTCCGTCAAGATTTAACCGATCTTTTTAGGGGATCGCGAACTTAAGGTCATGATTCTTTGTAGTGAGGACTCATTAAACTTTCGCTCACGTCTTTCTTTTGTAAAGCATAAAAACGAAAAGACTGTATCACTAAGCGTAGCTGGGACGGGGGGAGAAGGGGCCGGCACTTTTGGTTTATTGCAGTGATCGGAAAACCGGATGCATTACCCCAAATCTCAGGGATAATGAAGATTCAATAAACATACAAATAAGAGAGGAGGCTGTGAGAGGAGGTTTTCTAAGTTAAAATTAACGAAGGATTATTTAAGATCTACAGTGAGTTACTTTTGGGGTTATGAAATCTTGCCATACTATCTACAGAACAGCAACTGACAGACGAAATAGACTACATCTACAATGTTACCGATGATTTTGTAAGCAGAAAAGCAAGGCAAATAACGTTGTAGTGGTAGAATTAAATTTTTCACTTCGAAAATAAGCGTGGTGTTTTAATTTTTTTTCTGCTAAAAGTTATTTTTTTTTCCTGAATTAACCTACATTTTATATTTCTTTTTTATTTTTTTCTTAAAACGTAAACTTACTTTGTAAACTTGATATTGGTTAAGAACCAAAGCCATGTTATCTATTGTAATGTGTAATTAATTATATATGTAAATATATGTATATTTATAATAAACATTTAAACCATAAAAACAAAAAAAATCCCTATACGTCGTTTTGACTTCGTGTCTAAGTGTGTTGGAAGTGTATTGAGAGAGCGGCAAACGCCCTAGGCGGCACAAACTCTAGCTACGCCAGTGGACAATATACATCAAAGATTTAGGAAACCATATCAATGACTATTCGAATATTTCCCAAATAGCAAAGTGTAATAACTGAATTCTTTATTGTAAATAATATAAGATTTCAATAGAAGATTGTTTCTCTTAAATAGAGAAAAACACCAGATGATATTAAAAATTATATAAAAAAAAAAATCTGTAAAAAAAAAAAGATAAAGAAATAAAAAGCTATAAAATTAGGAAATAAAGATACAGTAAATAAAAGCACCAAGTAATAGTAAAAATCTATCAAAAAAAAAAAAAAACTGGAAAAAAAATACTGTAAATTTACTTTTAAACTATAAATAAACATAGTTTCCCTTATATAATTTTGTAAATCATTTACTTAATGCAAAAAAAAGAAAAAAAACACTATTCTTTTAAAAATTCATTTCTTTGTTTGATTGTAATCTGCTTTTTATTTTTAGATTTTAATCCTTTTGATGTTCCTTGTGTAACTGACTGTAAAACCTTACGAAATATGTTTGTTGAACCTTGGAACCTGAAACGTTTCGATGTTAATAATGAAAATTGCATAATACTAAAAACAAAACAAAAGCACATTCGGTTGAATGAGAAAAAACAAAACAGCATCTGTAAGAAAAGCAATTGTCTATTACAAAGATAGATCATAACGCTTAAATAAATCACATTGTTATTTATGGTTCTATTTGACTCTCCTTCGAGAACGTTGATGACTAAAATGTCAATGAATTACTTGTCAGAACCTACAACCTTCTATTACTTCCCCCTCCCCTCCAAAAAATGTAATTCTAATAAATTATTGTGTGTATAACCTTATTCGATTATAAAGTTAGGGAAAGGAGTCTGTTAGGTCATCCCCAAACTATTTACAAGTACTTCAGGAAGTATGTAGAAAGTTAGTTTGAAAAAGGGCATCAATATCAATGGAGACTATTTAAGCCATCTTCAGTGTGCGGACGATATACGTACTACAGATGCATGACACAAGACTTTTACATGCTTTATTTACATTCTCAGTGGATAGTGTGATTCAGTGGACTGCGGCTAGAGGACCTACGTTCAATCCGCGGATGAAGTCAGGAAATTTTACCCACATTATTTTCTTCCCCTGGAGATTACTCAACTCTCTATGAAATGGGAGGGTTGGGTAAAAGGCAGGCGAGCTTTGGCTGACCATCCAATCTCAACTAGACCTGATTGGTAATAGAAACGTTGGAGCCTACACCTTCGATGCAACCATGAGCTAGCAGTAGCTTCAAAAGAGAAACCTAACTACTTGTTTTATTCTCTGAAAAAACGTTAAAGATAAAGAAGCAGAGATTAAGTTTAAAGAATTCATTAAAGAAAAAGAAAAGAGAGATGGACCTGGAATTAGAGGTCAAACATGTACTTTTCTGGGATATCAAATTCATATGGATGACAATAAGAGAGAATTTCAAAAAAATAACTTAATTCTCAATGGAGCACTGTCACTACGCTTAAAAGATTTTACCAGTTCTCATTTATAGAGCAAAAATATTTGTGAAGAATACAGTTTAGCACTTACAAACAAATATGAAGAAATGTGATAAGATGCATATTACAATTAGGCTTCAAGGCAAACGAAGTGTGTGGGTGAAATAGAAAATCAGGGTCGTGCTATTATAATTCCATAACAAATTAAAATGGAATTTGAGGAACAAGCAGCAGCTTACATCAAACTAATAAGTCCTAATAAGGACGATACAGCTGTCTGAGACTCAATCTCACTGATGATAACCATGATCTGGTTGTGAATTTTTTTTCCCTCCTTTTTCCTTGAAAAAGAATCCGACAAAGGCATCCCAAAAGTCTGAGGATTGTTACAATTTTGTAATCTTTTTGTTTATAATTTTTAGTTTTATATTTTTTTTTTATGATGCTCTTATTTTTATTTTTTTAATTTCTGTCGAGATTAAATTTTAAAATTTACACTTTTTAAATTCTTATTTGTTATTTTTAATTTGAATTTGCTTGTTTGGATGTTTTATTTTATTTTTTTTCCTATTTTAATAAATTCATCTTGTGCTTACTAAATTTTTGTTAATTATTGTAATTCAAAGTTAGTTTCACAAGCGCTGTAAATAAAAATAAAAACCGAAACCTACATCATTAGTTATTCCAATGTTTTAATCCATGAATAGCTACCTTTATTTCTTTTGATTAATTAATGAAAAAAAATAGAAATTAATATTAAACACACTTTCCAGCAAAAAAGATTTTTAATAGTTATTTGGAATTCTAAGCATTTCATAGTTAAAACACTGTCCGCTTGGGCACTTTTACTTCCGGTGTAATATCCGGTTCGAAATGCTAGTCCATCGTCCGGTAAGAATTAGCTTTAATTTTACATTTCAGTTAATGTTTCTGTAGTGACATTATTGTAAAACGATATTGTAAATCTATTTAGAATTTAATAAAATAAAAGTCTTTTGGAAAGCTGACGGGAAAGACAGTAAATACATCTCCAACGCAGCCTTATTACAATCGATTAATGGGAACTGTGGATCGCAGTAATTTCTAATTTTTATTTATTTTTAATAAAGTGAATTAATAATTCGAATGCTCAACGGTTAAACATTGTATTAATAATTCATCAGTACCATTGTAGTAGGTGAAAGTAGGAATAAGAATTGTTTTTCATCGAGTTTCGGTGTTAACACGGTGCTTCAATGCGGAGTGGAGACATTTTTGAAAATGGTGGAGTGGATTTTGAAATTGAGGTCTTTTAGAAGTAATGACAATTGAGGATCCTTTTGGAAAATCAAAAATCAGAAGGGATTTGAGTAAATAAATTGAAAGATAATCGAATTACCGAACTCTTCGATTGGCAACATATTAATGAGAAAAATTTAGTAATATCTTTTTTTTTCATGAATTAATGATGTGACTCCTTTGAGCAATTGTAAAATGTTTACTAAATAATTTTTGATTAAAATTAATTGCTTACAAATAAATTAATAATTATAAAGTACAGATAAATGTTAATTATTTTAAGTAATTATTAAAAGACAATATTTAATTATGTTATTTATTGTTTACGTTCATTTATGAATTAATTTTAGTAATTAATTACTAATAATAGTTTAAAGTAATCCAATAACAGTATTTTAGTTGAAATTGGATTATTGGAGGACTATATAAATACATACATACATGAATGTATATGGATTAATTATCCTTATATATTATTTCTCAAAAGTGTTTTTGTGTCGGTGCACCATATCTCCCTTAATACTTCATCAAAATTAATGATTGAGACATCATTTTGAAGATTACGTTCACCGCTAATGACGAAAAATAAACAAATTGTTGAAAATTAATGTTTTCGTTAAAAAAAAACTGTATTTGAAACACCTTTTTATAAAAATGGAGAAGGCGCCATCTATTGACAATGCGTTTAATTAAATGCACGACAGCTGTTGGAGTTGTTTATTAGTTCTCAAAGGTGTTTTTTTTTTTGTTGCGAATTATTCGCACGGGTCAACTAGTTTAGATATGTACCCCGAACCTAGATACTTAGCAAGAAAGCAGTCAGTGAGCATACTATCTCTTCACATACAAGTTAGTGACTTGCTCCCAGTTCCGACTGCCTTTATTTTGAATAAAGAATATTTGAATTTTACTAAATAACTAATGTTTATAAATTGCTTCAATAATTCACTGGACGTAAAATCATAAGTACTTGCTGAAAAAAAAGAAAAAAAAAACTAACATAATCTCGTTAATCTGTTGGATCACCTGCCGTGGCATAATCCTTACTTAACCTAATTTATACGTTCTTCTTCCGTTTAATTCTAAATGTTAATAGTTTATGGAGCTTATAAAGTAATCTTATGTCTTTGAATAGACGTAACGAAACTTGCTAAACGAATGGGATGATTCGTGGAATTTATTTCAATGCTTCAGGTTTTGGCCTCATTTCACTTTGTGAGTATTTGTGTGCACGCAATATTAAATTTGTATATATTTCATTAATTTTACCGCCAAACATTAGACATAGCAGCAAGATGGCATTGTTTCGACGTTTTGAGTACTATTCCATTTCTCTGTAATGCCATATATATATATGTGCTACAAAATACAAAAAGATATAGTATTCGCTCGATATTGAGTGAAATCTTGAATAGGGTTTGTTACCTAATTAACCCCTGGTCATAAAAAAAAAAAATACAAATTCTTAATTTTGGTAATAATAAAAATTAAAATAAACAAAAATCTTGCTATCTGCTGCGATATTGGATAGAAGATTAATTATTGTTATCGTTTATCGAAGTCGGATTTTTTTTTTAAATATTTTTTTGTCTGAACAAAAGATAACTAGGTAATAAAGAAAAAGACACTCGAAAATTACTTTTAAAATTTTTTAAGAAATGCGTTGTTTTTTTTCTTATCTTGAAAGCCATTTTGAAAATATTGACATAATTAAATAAATAAATTTTCCAGTATTTTGACAATCACTTTGAAATAAGTAATTAAAAAAACTGAAATAAACATCTTTAGATTTCTATAAAAGAAATCGTTATTTTAATTTCCTAACAAGATTTTTTTCAATAACTTTCTTCCATTTTCTTGAGATTTTCATTGATTTGTATTAAAGAAACTTGATGAAAACTAATTTTCCCGCTCATTTCTTGCTATTTGCGTCTTCCTTTTTTTTTTTTCTTTAAAATTCACATTCTAAGTTACTGTATTACAATTAAACATTATGGTTGTCTTTCCCTTCCAGTGTTTTTACTTTTTTCATCAATTAAAAGCTTTTGTTTGATTTAAAATACTTTTTCCAATTCTAAAAAATATTACTCACATCTTCCATTAATGGCAGTGCGCTTAAAGTTTTATATTTTTGCTTAAATATTATCTTATTGTACAAATTAATTTTCATTTCGCTTATCTTTCATTATTATAACTTTATAATATAAAGAAAATATATATATATTTATATTTTCTTGACTTTACTTACAATTGTTGATCGCTCATTCATTAGCCAAAGCACTCAGTTAATTGGACATTTCCGTTGCTTAGCAACAACACACATGTCACTTCTCCGAGATTTATCCGTAAATAACATTGCGACCAAGAATATAGTTCGTAGGTTTCTGGCTTCGTGAAATTGTTCCCAAAAATAAATTCAAGAGAGGTTTTTTATATGTTATGAGAGAACACAGAAGGAATGGATTTAATTCAAAGCGAAAACTCTTTTAACAAAGGATTTTGTAGAGATATTAAATACAGGACTTGCATTACATTTTGAAGATAATAAACCGGCCAAATCATCGTAGCTCAAGATTGATTTTTTTTTTTAAGGATTGCATGGAAAATATTCCAATCTTAATTCTAATGTACAACACCTGAGGTTCAAAAAATGAGGATTTTGTTTATAAAACAATTTCTTTTCGTGGTTTCATAAAAATGTTAATGAAAAAAGAAGTATTAAAAATAAATAGGTAATAGTTTCAATGTCGTAGTTAGTATACATTTAAATAAATAAATAAACCATGGAGCAGTCGGGAGGAGACAGTGGTGATAAAATATTGACACTGTATTTATTGCAATTATTTTTGGTTGGAAGATAAAGCCAAAATGACCTCTTCATCTTGTTTATGCGATGGTATTTTGGAGGCAATGGCCCTAGAAAGAAAACCTGTTGATCCGTTATTGAATGCAGTTTTTATTAGCGACCCATTTGGAAGCTATTGCGTTTGTCCTGTCCGTCCGTCCGTGGCTGTCCACCCCTAACAACGCCTGAACAGAAGGTTGGATCGACAGACGGATTTCACCATTGTGTTCAGAGGCCCAAACACCATAGGAATAGGTTATGTTCAGGGACCAATCCCCCCCCTCCCCCATATTCGAGATGTTTGGCTTAACGTTGCGGACTCATATATTGAAGGTTGTCGGTTCAAATCCGTATATCTACTTTCTTTTTTTTTTTCCTATTTTTTTTATATTTTTTCTTACGTTAATGTACTTCCTTTTTTTATTATTATTTTTATTTTTATTTTTTTATTATGGGTTGCCTTTAAATTTATGCTTTAACACAAAATTATATTCAATTGTTTTTTTATTTTCTATTTTTTGATTGGAAGATAAGATCAAAAAGACCTCATTCGAAGTAGGTAATGGCATTTTCATCACTTGTCCATCCACTTGAAAATGGCCATCCTGCATCAACATTGGTGCGCTATCAAATAATGAGTTCATTCAAAAAGGAATAAAATATCCCTTTTTGTCTTAACGGTGTGAGCGGCGATTTGCTCCGTGCTCACATTTTTTTTTTTTTTTATTTTAATTTATTATAAAACGGTTCCCTTAAGTCACGGGGATGAGGGTTAGAACGTCGTAAGTTTAGTATAAGAGCACTATGATGTCTAATGTAATAAGCTTAATATAAATTCAGTGTTTTCAATTATATTTTTATATAATATTTATATTTTTGTATAATGTAATATATACTTACATGTAGATATATGTATATATACCTTACTGTATGTTTAATTATCATTTATTTTTTTATTGTTCAAAATGTTTAGAATTTTAGTTAATTTTTTATTTTAACCTTTCAATGTCAGAGGGTAGGGGGTGAAAGACACCCAGAATTCTGGGAATAAGCCTTTCCTTTTTTTTCTTTGTTATATTTCTATTTTTAAGGATCTCTTACCTGGAAGCGGACATTGAACTCTGGGGTACAAGAGTGCACCTGCATCGCCCTTTGTTTCAGCTAGACCCCTCCTTTGTAAGGTCATTGGACGTGGCAAAATCGGAGGTCAGCAAGGTTGCTTGACGTCAGAGGGGTATTGTTTTTTTTTGTATAAAAAGGGGTAAGAGGAAAGGAGAAAAAAAAAAAGAATCCAGACATGACTACGAAAGACAGCAGACATAGAAACCAGGCATGACCACGAAAGACAGCCGGCCGTAGAATCATGACATGACCACGAAAGACTGCAGGCCGTAGATCCAGACCTTACCACCAAAAAACCGCAGACAGGAGATACTGACGTAGCCATGAGACCTTTTAGCGACCTAGGGCTAGCGAAGGCTAGATGCGGACAGTCTCTGTAAAGGACGGGGAAGGTGCCTGAAGCCATGGACGGCGAGGACCAGCGACAGCGCGGGGCGACCAGCCACTTTCTGGCAACTAGCGTTTTTTTTTGGATCCTGCCGAATGTTCCCACAGATGAAGACGAAGTTCTCCAGTCTCCCTTAATAGCAAGGAAATCCACCGTGCGATAGGCCGATCGTCTTCAGACGACTCATCAAAAGGAGCCCACGAAGTTCTCCAGCTTTCCTTTCCTCTAAACAGAACCCGCATGAACCTGACCGATGGCAATGCCCTGAGCTTCCGATTTGGCCAATGAAGTTCTCCAGACCTCCGGGTGTTTTGTGAGTATGGCGAAACTTGCCCGTTGAGTTCATTGTCCGCATATTAGTTGTTTTGGTTGTTTTTATATCTATGTGTTTGTATATATGTGCCTAGGTATTTTTTTTGAGGGTCCGGACCAATTTTTTTTTATTAATTTTTTTTTTGGGGGGTCATTAATATTATTTATAGAATGTTTCAGAATGCATTAATCCTTGTAAAGAAAGGTGTAGTACACCATTGTTTTTTTTTTTAATTTTGATTAAATATTAGACAATTTTAGTGAAGCAAACCCTTGTCTCTTGGTTTCCATGTTTTGGGGGATTAGCGGGGTTTATCTTCTTACACTCATAGCCGGAGGCTGAAGGGATACCTAGAAGCTCGGGGAAGAGATAACGATTTACCTTGGGTGGGGGTTAATGCCCGAAAAGGTCTCCTCTTTTTTTTTATATATATATAATTAACTCTTAAGACTTTAAAGATTTCCTTTTTATCCCTGCTAACTGCTCATCTTGTTTAAAGATTTAGTAATTTATTCTTACGCCATATTTTGGGCCCAGCATGGCTTCCACGGAGAGTTAAAGGGGGGATTAAACCTAATTGTAAATCTTTTGAGTAATTAATCCATAAAGGAGGAAATACCCGTTACAACGGCTTGGAATCAATTCTTCTTGGATTATCTCATACTTACCAGGGGGAGATGGGGGTGGGTGGCCTAGTAAATGTAAAAATCTTTTAATAATAATAATAAAAAAAAAATTATAAACACTTATGACAGTATTTAGCCCAACTGTTATCTTCATTAAAACAGTAATTGTTGTGAATTCATGATGGAAACAGTGACCCCTCAATTTCAAGTAATTATTTTTCAAGTAATTGTTGTGCTTAGAAATTAATGCAGTGGTGTTTTAATTATTAACTTATGGTTTTACTGCCGCGATTTCAATAATGCACCAGCAACTACTACGTAAAACAATAATTTAATAAATTTAATGTTATATTACATTTATTTCATTTTTGTTTCTTTTTACTAAAATCCATGTATTTATTTATTATTTTTTTTTACTGATTATTTACTAGATAAATAATAAGCTATAAAAATAAATGGTGGTTGTAATTTAAAAAAAGTTAACATTTTTTAACATTGTAAAAGTTAACAGTGGCATGTTTTGGTAACCCATCAAATAACTTGCATTTTGTGTTCAAAATCATTAAGCTTTTCAATTTTTCGTATTTGATGTTTTTAAAAATTAAGAATCATAATTCAAAGACAAAAAAAAAACTACGGAAAAATGAAACCTATCTTACAATTACTAAGATACTATGTTACACATCCAATAAAAATAATACAGCAACTATATCAGTTTTTATAAAAAATAAAGTTTCATGTACATGTGAATAAGATAAATCAAAATGCACAAAAATTAGGGTTCGCACCCTCAGCTATCATTGACAGAAATCTGAAAAAGATGTTTCAGCCTTTTTAGTCTTCCTCAGCCAGATTTACCATCGATACCAAGGTTTGGGAGCCCACCTCTGCTCCTGAAAGTGGTTCCCCACCTCAAAAACACAATAATATAAATCTTAAATTTTCTGCATTTTGATTTATTTTTTTAAGTACCGTATATGCTCCAATAGAGGCCCCCGGCGTTTATTTGCAAAACTAGCCTCGGCTCCCGGCGCTTAATAGAGACCGGCTGCTATTAGAGGCCCGGCCATTATTAACAAAAACCTTCAGAACGCAATATTTTTTACACATAAATAGCGGCTAATATTACAAACAGCTACATTATTTAAATTTCACATGCTATATAAGACTGTTAAAGTTAAAGGGCAATGTCTTTCTGTAGCTTTCGCTACTATTCGTTGTCCTAATTCGCACCTCACCGGAAGTTTCTTTCGCATATTTCACCACGCGAATCTTAAAGGCAATGCCAAATGACCGTTCCGATGGCATTTTGTAAGGCAATGTACCGTAAGGTATTATGCACCACTAGAAATGGATTCTGACACTAGTAACAGTAGGCAAATATAAAAGACCCGGCTACTGTTAGAGACCGGCTACTATTTGGCCAAGTCCCCTCTGCAGCCCGGCGCTTATTAGAGACCGGCGACAATAAGAGCCTCGGCGTTTATTGGAGCATATACGGTACTTATCTGCAGAAAAATTGATAACAAATATGAATGTAGTAGTGGGATCAATTGATATCCTTTCCTTGCAAAATTATTTGATTCAGACAGTGTGGTCTTAAGTTAACTGAGTGCTGGTAGTTAATGTGAAGAAAATAAGCTAATTAGGTTACTTAGAGTCTTCTGTGTCTGTAAGTATCATGAGAATCAAAACAATCTTCCAATTTCAATGAAGTTAATAGTTAAATTAATCAAATGAAATTGGCCAATGCAGAAAACTTTTTAATATAGATAGCTATGGATATTGAAATTCCAAGTAACAATTTAAACAATGATTCTGTGAGACTAGAGGATTGATCTCAGCTTGCTAAAAGGATCCTGGTTCCACCTGTGTTTTCGGGCACTCCTGGTCGTACGATTTGAATTTCCACCCTTTTAACGCTTTCTTTAGAAGTACCAAAACATGAAATCACTTGACAGGAGAAATGGACTGAAGGCAGGATGTTGAAGCACTTCTCACGGAAACTTCTGCAATTTGGCCATTATGATTTAGACAATTATGCAGCCTTGCATTTTTATGAAAGAAGAATTTGGGCCTCTTTTAGATCAGCACTAACAAGGGAAGTGTGTGACCTCGAATGCTGAGAACCGCACGAAAATGTGCTTAGAATATAAATCGCTCATCTCAAAAGCAGTGGTATGAATCATTCCCATGCAAAACTCAGCTGTTGTCTGCTAGCGCACTTTGAAGAGCTGCACTTTAAGACTGAATAGCTTTGCAACACTATCAGGTCAGTAGGAAAAGTTTGTTGTTCAGGTAGCGTAATTATTTTAAGCAGAGGGAAATATGGCAATATAGTGACGACATTGAAATACGTATGTTTTTGGTCCTATTATATTGTTTTACCAATGTTCCTATCTTGGACCTTCAATAGATGATCATTCAAATGTCTCTCATGGTAAGATGTGCAGTTTTGCATGAGAATGACTCTTACCACTATTTTTGGCATGAGCGATTTATATTCTAAGCACATTTTCGTGCGGTTTTCAGCGTTTGAGGTCACTCACTTTCTTTGTAAGAAATTTTGGTATCAACTGTACATATATTTTCTGGTATGAGTGATGTTTATGCAACATGAAATGATGAGTCTTCCACCAGTCCCTTTTGTAGTAATGACCTGAACAAGCTCCTTCATCTTTGCCACAGTTACATTGGTGATATTGTCTTTTGCCTGTTCTGAAGGAGGATTGTTCTTCAAGATGTTTCAACTGGTCTGGAATGCTGACTTCATTCCTTCATTACTGATTTTTCTAGAATATTATCTTGATACGCATTTGCCAATGAAGTCTTCTTTCCTGCAAGAAAACTGATTCAAGCACGTTGATCCTCCCCTGATGCTCTCATTGCCACTTTAGGATATGGCTTTGTTTGTAACAGATCAGCAACTATACAGACTAACTACATGTTTCCCACAATAACCGATATGCATGTATTCTCATGTGTCTGATAACAGCATTAGCTAGCAACTAATGTTGGTTGACTTTCATTTGACTTATCTTTATATTTTCAATTGGGATTCTTAATGATGAAGTGACAGAGCTGATGATGATCATCAATAAGCCTAAACTGAATTGTCAGGCTTTGCATTACTCATATCAACTATTGGAACTAAAATCAATGAACAATTATTCACTTTAAATTTAAAAAAAAGAAGATACTTTTTGTCAGTCTTTTATAATAAAAATAAGCATAAAAACGCACCCATTTAAAGGATTCACTGAACTATTTTTGGAAATTATGACCGGGAACCCAAGACAGACAGTTTCAAGGTTCCTACCTCTCGTCAGTTGGATTTGCCCAGTCCTCATAGCTCAATGGAATCCAAAAAAAGATAAACAAAAGACAAGACTAAACAAAGCAATTGGGCGAATCCAACGGACGAGAGGTATTAACATCGAAACAGTCTGTCTTGGATTCCCTGTATGAAATTTCCTAAAATAACTTAGTGAATACTTTAAATGTGCATGTTTTTATGCTTGTTTTTATTGTTATATATGTACCACGCACATTTAGTCTTTTATAATGATCTTTTTTTTTTTTTTAATTTTTATTTTAGGCTTCGATACTTCTGCACAGACCATGTTGTCTGTATCAGAATTTGAGATGGCTGAACAAACAAAAGAAGCCAACACAGTTTAGAACAAGCTACCCTAGAGAACCTTTGGTAAAAAAAATATTTGACGTGGAATTTCCTAAAGAACCTCACAACCCTCCCCCATTCCCTCTCATCTGGAATTTTCCGAAACCAGAAGTGCCAAAGAAGGAGGAGTATCAACCAGCCAAACTCCACATGGTGTGGAGAGTTCGACCCATGCACGGAATTCCTCATTATGAGAAAAAGATTTTAGATGAATTTGATTTGACTGGAAAGGTAAATATTATCAGTATTTTATAACTTGTTTAATCATAAAGGTTATGAATAGAGTACAATAGAACTTCATTTCTGTCATTACCTTACACCTGTTACTTTCAGTAAGCTATTGTCTTACTAGATTTGTTTTCTCTAAAAAAAAAAAAAATAAGCATTAAAAAAAAAAAAAAAGAGAAGAGTAAACTAAAACAAATAATATAAAAGAAAGGTAGAAAGATCATTGTAATTATCTGGGTTTTTTTTTTTTCATTACCTTTATTACTAATGAAGTAATAGATATTATATTAATAGGTAAGTAATAGAAAAAACAGAATTCATGCATTGTATAATTAAAATGTTAATATTGCATGTTTTAATTATATAGTGTGGCCAGGGAAGTTCCCATAACCCCTATTATGTATTATTATTTGTTTGAACCATATTATTTTGATGGTCATGTTACTGACGAAACTTATTTACACATGTTACAAACATGGTTAATCCCACAACTTGAAGACATCATGGAACGCATATGGCTACAGCAGGACTGGGCACCAGTTCACTTCGCTCTTACTGTGCGCGGGTTTCTTCATGAGCATTTTCCGGGATGCTGGATTGGTTGCGATACTCTAGCATTGTCGGCTCCATTGATATGGCCACCACAAAGTCCTGATCTCACAATGTCCGACAACTCAATGTGAGGAATCATCAAAGCCTATGAGTCTGAACATTGTTATGCTATAAATGAAGAATTGTACAATGCAGTTGAGGACAATTTCGAACCATCACACTGGACATGCTCCAAAAAATGTCAAGTAGGACGTAGTACCATATGAACTTCTGCATATGATGTATAAGCATCAGTCATTTAAAACCGAACATATATGATTGTAGAAATGGGTCACTGATCCTTGCAAGTGATGTCCCATGTAAAGGAAGCGGTTCATCGGAGTACCTAATTTACCTTCACCCGTGACGTCACGCGTGACTTGACGCACAGTGAATGCGCCGAACACCACTGGTGGCAATGTTGTCACCGTCCAACCGTAAAAATGAAAGCAAGCAAAGAAGAGTAGAGCGGTGTTGTGCGTTTTTTAACAATGGAAAGTGTGGGAGCAAGCAGATGCATACGAGGATGAAAGCAGTGTACGGTGATTACTGCACAAGCCTCACACAAGTGCACATTTGGCGAAAACAGTTCCTAGTGGGCCGCATATCCCCCGTGACAATGAATGGCCAGGACCACCACAAAAAGGGACTGACAGTGTTGTAGCACATGTGGATGAGTTGATTAGAGGTAACCAGCACCTGACTGTGGATGACATCGCAGCAAAGGGGGTCTGCATCATGGTAGCGCCCATCAAATCATCACTGATAGGCTCAGGCCCGAAAGCAGAATGTTTTTTATCTTTCTGCAACGATTGATGCTAAGACGAAAAACTTTCTGTAGGTGCAGAAAAAAATTAAACTTTTTTTTCGTTTATGTCCTGCAAAAAACAAATCTTCAAATCGACAACCAAAAAACAAACGGAATCTCCAAATCGACAATAAAAAAAAAAAAGGAATCTCCGAATCTTCGAATATTGACAACCAAAAAAAAGGAATCTCCAAATCCGCGATCGACGTCTTGCCCACCCCTATTCTATACGATATCTTTCTGCAGCCCTCAGTTTCGTTCTGCGACATTGTCGCACCGTCGCTTGATATTCTGCTTTGGGGGGCTCCGGTACTGGAAAATCTGCGGCTCAATGGGTTCCCCATAACCTTAATGAAGGTCAAAAGGGACTATCGCATGGCCATAGCTCTGTAACATCTGCATTGATGATGACATTGTTCTTTAATTAACCTGGCACACTTCTCATCGAGTTTCTGGAAAAAGGGGCAAGTGTGAATACCGTGTGCTATCTTGACATGCTCACGAAGTTGCGGCAAGGGATAAAAGGCAAAATGTTCTGGACTGATCTCAGAGGGTGTCATTTTGCTCCACGGCAATGCCTGAGCAAAATATTGTTACTGCCGATATTGTCTGCGCCACAATGCAGAAATTGATGAGGGAAATGTTAATGTATCCCCCCCCCCCAACATACACACAGTCCTGACATGTCCCCTGTTATTTTTAAGTGTTTGGAGAATTGAAATATGCCCTTAGATACAAACAGTTCACATCGGACGTTGATGTGCAGGATGCAGTTCAACAATGGTTCCAGCAGAAATCCAAGGACTTCTTCCACAGAGGCATTTAGCGTCTCTTTCATAGTGGGATAAGTGTCTCAACAGGTGTGGTGACTACTTGGTGACTAATGTGCTTTTCCACCAGGTGTTCGGTTTTTAAATGACTGATCCTTATATATGAACAGCATGATGGTGAACACAGAGACACTTAATGTGCAAATATTTTCTTAAAATATGACTAGCAATTAAGGGAATTTCCCAGCTACATTTTAAAGTTCTTCTTTAAAAAATTCTTCTTTTTTTCTATTACTTATCTATTTATCATAATTCTCAATGTTATAAAACAAACAAACAAACAAACAAACCTCAAGATGATAAGGAGATTTTAAATTCTTTTTCTCTTTAATGTGTATATTAAATGGAGAGGGGGATGTTGATAGCAGACCTGCTTCCTCATGTTCAATATGGTCTTTAGGGTTAAGTTAAGGCATGATATTTCTTGAGTTCAGTACAAAGGTCTGTAGCTCTACTATATGTGGTTTCATGTAAATTTAAATACAGTAGCCAGCAATTTATAATTATTTAGTTGTAGCTAAACATAGTTGGTTGTAGGAAGGAAAAAACTTTTCAGTTGAAATAATAAATCAAAATATATTGAAGCTGTTGAATAAGAATACAAAAATCAGTTTGTGGTGATTATTTTTATAGTTTCACTATTAAACATTCCTAAAGATTACGAATTTCATATATTAGTTCAAAAGTTCTTTAGCTTTGTGGCAGAAACTGCTTGAAATCTTCTTGCTTTTAAAACTTAGAACATACTTAATATTATACCTTGAACTTGATGAATTCCGATGTGTATATTTGGTAAATTCCACTTTCCAATCTATGTTCCAACCTCACAGTTTTGCTTCAAACAGGAAAACACCTTAGGCTTAACCTTGGAAATGTACTTTGATCTTCTTCGGTATTCACCATTTACTGCCTTTTTATTCGCTTGGTAAATCAGTTCACTGATTAATCTTTGGTGTTGGGTTTCATAATTCATTTCCAGTAGCACATTACACTGAAGACTTATTCAAGGAACCATCATTTGTGGGAATCGGCTTTGATCCTGAGATACCAACACAACCGCAACACATTTCCTTTCAGTTTCATTTTTTTAAGTACAAACACACATTGTTGCTCGTGGAGTTGTGTGTCCTTAAGCACTTTGTTGAAACACAAACAATAACAAAACAAAGCATTTGATGTTTTTCCATAAATTGATGGATAAATAATTTATTTCCACTTATATTTATCCACTATTTACAAGTTTATAATCACTTCTCTGAAAGCCTTGGGGGCCTCATATATTTCATAATAGTACTGAACATAAATTGTATGTGGTAAGACCCAAGTGGGATCTTTTCGCATCACACCATATATTCTATTCCATGTATTCATATTTATAGTGAACTTGTGAATGTTTGTAGTAAGCAGGGAACAAACAACAATTGAAAAGATTGCAAGAAAATTAAAAACTTTTTTTTGCTTCTACTGAAGCACTTTCTGTTGCTCTGCTTCTGAAAGATTACCTTGACTTGACTGTATTTTATATAACATCTAATTGTTTTTATTTAAACTAAACTTTGATTTTGAAATTAGTTTTTGCTAAATTAAAAGCGATTTCTAGAGATTTTCACCAAATTATAATTTACAAGAACAGTTGGTTGGAATAAATTTCTCAGATAAAAAGGTTTAACTTAAATGAAAATAAAAAGGATTGGAAAATGTACAGTTTTAACTTTTTTCCCTCATCCTTTTTTTTAATGATTCAATTGCATTTAATGCGAGTGTGTTTATGTTTGTGCCTTATTTAAATGACAAGCACTTATCTCGACAGCGTTTTAAATCTACTAGTTAGTAAATTTTATTATCTTCCTGGAATACCTCTGGCTGATGAGTGCTAATAAGAATGAAACGGGTATCCCAGAAACTCACTGTTAACATCTCATGGTAACCCCAGCAATGTACATTTTTTTCCTCGCTTTCTTCCCGAGTTTCTATTTTAAATAGTTGTTGTTGTTCTTAGAGAAATTCTAAAAAATTGGGCTATGAATGTTTATGCTGTAGAAGAACTTACCTTGCTGGAGTAATTTTTCATGATACATTAATTAATTTCTAAAATATTTTCAATAATACTTAAAGAAAATTTCTTAAGTTAACTAACTTGATATAATTTTCTTTCTTTCTTTTTTTTAGAAATCGGAGTTTATAATTGTGAAAAACATACCAGAAATCAATAAAAGGTTGTGGAAGATTAAGCACTTGATTAGAATGAAACCGATAACCTTTCTGAATGGATTACCTAAGGATGGCGATTGTACTGGAACCATTCTTAAACCCACAGGAGAATTTATTGTATCAGAAAAACTAAAAGTGGATCCTGAACTCCTCAAAGAAGATACAGAATTTGAAATGTTGAAACTGGAAACAAGGAGAATACGTCAACATCTTCTACTAAAATGGAATAAGCCAATAGATTATTATATAAAATTTTAGATTAT
>JAFIDM010010028.1:53558626-53578301 GCA_023159025.1 Thereuonema tuberculata | reverse complement strand
AAGGCATATTTATTGTCCGGTTGGCGAATTTCTCTCTTTATTATATTATTTATTATATTACGAACAACAATAAATATAATAAGTAAATAAATAAGGACAATGGCAAGAATAAATGGAGGAATAAATAATAAGTACCTTGACAGCTCCTCCATTTCCTCTTGATGTATTCTCTTCCTTTCCTGATAATCTTCAGGTAATAACCTCTCCATCATCACTTCAATAAATTCCGTTATTGATTGCTTTCTTTCTGCTAGATACTGTAACAAATTCGAATAATTAGGAAGCCATAATTTAAATTTTTACAATTTAAAATATATTGCTGTAAATCTTTTATCTGCTCAATAAGTTTATTTCAACTGTCTGGTAACTTATTTTGTGGCAATTTAAAAAATGCTAAATATTCAAAACTATCAGCTAAAAAATAATGTTTTTTTTTTTTTTTTTTTTGAAACCTTTAAGTTTTTTTTGAGCTACAGATTTTATTGTAATAAAGAAGTTAACTATTCTTTCCATCAGAGTCAAGATCTAAAATATTAATTTATTAAAAAAACTCAGTAATTAACGTACATGTTTTAATGATGTTTTACATAAAGGGCAGACTGGATTGTGATCCAGACACCTATTCAAACAAGTACGGCAAAATGTGTGTCCACACGGTGAGGTAATAGGTTCCCAAAATAGCCTGTCAAATAAAAAAATAAAAATAAGATTTTCAGAAGCAATATATAGTAGAAAATATGTCAATTTTAACCCAAATTACTGATTAAGCTATTAATTTTCTTTAATAAACCCCATGTCCTTATCATTAATGTAACCTTCGAGGGGAAAAAAATTACAAACCTTGAAACAACTACAAGAATAAATAATACTTGTTGAGGCTATGTACAACACTTATATGTGGGTAATAAAATATAGAACCACAGAAAGCAAAAGAACAAATATATATAATGGAAAGATGAAACTGAATATGAACTGTTTGATACTAAAAGTGACATAATGTGTCAGCTAAACTTTTAATCCAACACAGATTCTGATTTTACTCGATAAAGGTTTGACATAAATTTATTAATAAAATTCTAATCTAAATGGGAATCAAATAAGAATACTGCGATCTGCACAAAACGATCTTCCTATATAAGCACATCAAATCCCTAAGATCACAAGGGTCCAGATTTTTATGATCTAAGAAGATCTAAGCTTGTACTTATGAATTAAAAAAAATTCAAAGTATGACTTAAAAAAATGACAATCAAATAAACAAACTATATGCTTCTATTTGGAACCAAGAATTTTCGCTAATATTTTAACCTGATATCCATAAATCTAATATTCGAAATTATCCAAAGAATAATATCTTATGAGTTTTCACTGATATTTTAAATTATCTCTAAGTGGAACTCAAATATGTTGTAATATTTATCCAAATATGCACTGAAACTTTAGAAGGTTAACACCTACATATGTATATGCACAAGAAAGACTATTATTTGAATCAAGAAGTATATTTAAAAAACTGAAAGAAAGATCAGGAAAAAAAAAAAAAAGGATATATCATGAAAATCTGGGCCCTAATGATAAGAAATCTACAGCTGTATATGGGGGGAGAAAGAAAGAAATTCTCCTAAAAATGTTTTCAAAATAACTCGGGATCTTCATACTTCCATCTAATAACAGCAGCAATATTTCGCAGAAGACTTTTCCTGCTTCATCAGGCTTACATTTTGGAAAAATAAAACTAAGCAAATCAACAAAGAAAAACTTAATTCAAATATAACAAAGAGAAACATATTGCTCATTTCACTTATTACAAAGATAAACATTGTAAGCATTGAATATTATACTGAATACTAAACATTGATTTTAAAAATAATTATTTAAGGTTTTTTTTTTTTTTAATTTTGCAATATTTCTTGAAAGTTTCAATGACGAATTTATTAACATCAATACCTATCTGCGTGTTGATACAATCATAATGCTTTATAACACATGCTTCCAATATAAATATATTTATTTTTCCAAAATGTAGGCCTGATGAAGCAGGAAAAGTCTCCCTGCGAAATATTGCTGCTGTTATTAGATGAAGTAATAAACTAGTTTTGTAAATATGAACTCATGATCTATTTTTACTTAATTATGACAATTTTTTTTTATTATTATTATTATCCATAGGGTAAGTTATACACAAGGTCCTGGAGATTGTTTTCCTTTAAAGGACAGCGTTCTTTGCCCAAACAAATACTGAAGAAAAAAAAATATTCAAGCACCAAGCCAGGTTCAGACACACAGCCACATGGCAGGTCAAAGTAGTAACCAATCAGCAGTGTCCGAACGACTGATAACTTATTGATTATCTATTATTCAATATTAATTTACTATTTTCTATCCTATGGAAACTTGAAAAAGATGGAATAGTTAAGGATGAGGTTAGGGCGCAAAAATGTTTATCATCTTTTATCATTAATGTGAAAGTAATTAAAGGGTAATTAAAGGAGTAATTAAATAACATACAGTGAAGATAAGAGCATTTTTTTTAATCAGAATTTTAAATCTGATAATTAATAATTGTTACTGTTAATTTATTGTGAATGTAAATAATGTAATCAAAGAATAATAAAAAATATATGTGAACTGATTCTTAATTTTTATTTGTAATTTATTATTAATGGATAAAAAACTTTTCTAAATCTATTTGCAAGAACTTAAATTTTTCTTAAATAATCAATTTTATTAAAAAAAAAATAATAATACACTAATTATATTGCAAAAATAAAAGATTACTTAAAATTTAACAAGAAAATGTCTTTTCTTTCAATTTAAGAACATACAATTGTTTAAAATGTAAATTTATAATTTATGGTTAATTGTAATGTATCTCTAAATTCCAAGTGAAGAAGAACAAAATTAATAGGAATTTTATCAAACAAAAAAGTAATTTTATTGAGAAGAATCTAATAAATCAACAACTTCCTGAACACATTAAAATGTGAATTAAAAAAAGAAAAATTCAACCTTAGAAAATAAATAACATTATTTATTAGTTTTGAGCCTAAATGACAATGCAAGGAGAAACCAAAACTGAATACTTTAAAAAAAAAAAAAAAAATACAACCCTCCCCCACAAATATCAAATTATCTATTTATAACTGAAGAACCACAGAAATCTTAATGGAAATTCATATATCTACTATTTTATAGATAGAAATAATTTTCAATTTCTGCTTCCTCCTCTATTCTACATAGCTCATAGCTAAGTTTCTTGAAGACCGATTGCCAAAAATAAGTTTTTTTTTTCTCAGTTAAAAAACTGTTTGGCAACTTATTGATTCCTAATGAAGTACCAGTTTTGTGAACGATGCAAAAAAATTGAAAGTCACAATAATTTTTTTTTTTTAAATTCAATCCTATAATCTCTAAGTTTGAAGTGATTAATGTGCTTTCAAATCTATTATCGTTTTTTTTTGTTTCCCCCCCCCCCCATAGTAGAAGAAACATCTAATGATGCTAGTGAGGTATTTTCTTGAGCATTTTGCCATTTAAGCATAGCTGCTGTTGATCAGTGGTTCTTATCTAGAGAACGAGGTGCTTTTTCTCAATGTGCTAGACACTGTCTGGTTTCATTTATAATCAGCATAAAACATTGTCAGGGTTCCAAAAAGTTTTATCAAGGTGAAAGGGTTCCGCGATTAAAATAAGTTGGGAACCACTGTCGTAGATTCAGATCTATCCCAATCTCAAGTCCATTTTTCACAGAGAATAATAAGCAATCAATTAAAGTGACCAATTCTAAGTATTTAGCTGTTGATTTGAATATATAGTGTACTATAATGTATGAACGTTATTAAAACTTTTAGAACGAAAAAAGAATTGGGAATTTGGTATGTGTGTAGGGGGGAGACATCTTGATTTCTTAAACCCTCTGACATGGTTTAATTCATTGATTGTCCATAGAGCCTTTTATAAATTATTTCTCTGAGAACGAAAGCATTATTTAACGTTGGGCCTCTTTAATGATATTTCGATAAAACAAAATGCAGCATTTTCAACATATACACAACTTCCTAAGAGTTCTGCATGGAAAAAGAGTTTCTTCCAACAAAATAAAATTATAAGCAAGAAATCTTCCTACAGTTTATGTGAAAGTATTCAGATATTAAGGCAATACATTATAGCAAAGGCTAGAGATAGTGTTTTGCGAAAATGAAACATAAATCATTTGCAAACTTTGAGAAAAGAAAATACCAACTCCTAACTGCCAAGAGTTATTATCTAAATTGTTATCTACAATTAAAAAATCTTCAGAACAAGTCAAACAAAAGGTGTCATTGCTGAGTGAGTAAAGAAATTTGGGAAAAAAAAAAATTGTCTTTTGTTAAGTATTCTTATCTTAAGAAAGAATTAATTATTGCATCATATATTTAATTTTAAGCAAAACAGTAAAATATTATTAAACAGTAATGTAAGAGGGCTGATTACTTAATTGCATAATTTTAAAAATAAACTATTGCAAAAAATTGTAACAATCAAAGCAAAGTTTAATACATATTTCTTATTGTTTGTGTTTGTTTATATTTCTCAAGTTAATTTCCCTAGATACCTACCTACATGCTATCTATTCAAAGCCTCATTGCATTGTATTAAATGGTGAGAACATCAACTACTTCATAATTGAAACATTATTGAAAGAAGATAATAAATGAAATGTAACATGAAGTATTATATGAAATTTTATAAATATCTTTAAAAATTTGTTAATAACATGCTAGTTAAAGTTTCAAATGTTGTCAGCAATCAATTTTAGAAATAATACTTTAGACTGATAGGACAAGGAGAAAGGACAAGGAGACCAGTATCTACAGAGAGAAATAATACTGTGGTAATTTCTAAAAACAAAACATAACCAATTGGTGCTTCTGGGATTTATGGGCAAATTGATTCCCAAATTTAAATCCACAAGATCTTCAGTTCAACTCGTGCTTTACGGAGTTCCCTGATAAGCAGAAGTTCTGATGACAGCCATGAATTCCAACTGTACTACAAATTACTAAAATGTACTAGAAATAACCATTTCAGTAATATTGATTTCCCACGATTGATCTGTTTATTCCTGTCAACTATCAGATAAATTCCTTCGAATTTACCACAATTTAGATTAAACAATTTTCAATCAGCCCTCAGACAAAGAAGAGTCAAATGAAAACGGACAGACACTAATTATTTGCAATTGTAGCAAATGGAGAATTAAAATAAAATTGATGGATAATTTTTGCATAAGAACTTCTTGCGACACAAGAAAGCAGTGACATCATGCAGACTGTGTCTGCATTGACAAGTAGTTCACAGCAAGGTCTCACACTCAAAACAGATACATTTCAGAGATTTTCAAGGACACTAACCTTGAATTTCAGAATTCAAGAATTTATCTTATTCAGTGATAATTTAAATCTACAATTGTGAAGACAGTTTTTTTTCCCCAGCTTGTTTCACAAAATAACATTACACAAAACAAGCTATTGATGCAAGCTTTCAAAAATCCAAAAAGAACTTGGCTGCAATATACTTTTAGTTTGGGTGTATCCCACAGAGACGCACTATGGCCCATTGGGTGTTGAAGGCTTCAATATTTCAGTGATCAGCGACTGAAATGAAGTCAGCCCAGCACTTGCCCGCCTGTACTTTTAGTTTTACTAACAGGAAAACATTCTTTCAGCTGCCAAGATTTTTTTAGCTTTAAAAATTTCAGAACTTTCAATGATATGCTTAAAAAAAAAAAAGATAAGAAAGAAAAGTGAATACTTCAAAGGTTTCAATAACGTTTTTAACTGTAGTTAAGTGAAGAATAATGTTTGCATTTCTTTGCTGAGAACAGTTAAACTGAACAGTTTAACGGCCATTCGAAGACAAGTGGCTGCGATTTATGACATTTTTATTAAAGCTAAGGAACAGCACAAAACAAATTTTATCCTGCAGAAATGCGCAAACGATAACAGACATACTTTGTGCAGGTTGGAAATATGTTTCTGAAAATATCCCTAAATGAGAGAATGATTCTATATTGTTGGCAAGTGAAGCTCAGGAACTGCCCTTGTCATCATGTTCACAATAAATTGTTGAAAAGAGTTTGGCTTTAGCACATCTCAATAAAGGAACTCTTTTCTAAGAATTCAACCAAATGACTGATTTGGTTTCATCTGACACTGAGGGCATAAAACTTAAGTCTCTTTTATTGGTCGATATGCAGATGGGATGCCACTGTTCTTTGACCCATGGCTTCTCGATTGATAAAAATCATAATACTTTAATGCTATTAATGCTTTTTTTTTTTAAAGTCTTGAGATCAATAAATTCAAAAGGTTAAAGTCAGTTGATAACTGATTAAGTGATTCTTCTCCATGCTATTCTATATTGTGAGTGACGTCCACTGCATTTGCATTTGACTCATCTTTGTACATTTTAAAAATCCAAATGTATTTATTCCATTTCCAGTTTTCTAAAGGTATTCTATTCTTATTTCAACTCGTCACAAACATTTCCTCAATGTTTCATAACAATGAAATGGAACATTGTAATTTCTTAACTTTAAAAAATAGTTATAAAAACCAAAGTCATTTATATATGGAAGTCAGGAATGTTTACTTATCCCTTCAACAGCTAAAGACAAAACTAGTATAAAGCAGGAAAATTATAAATCAGCAATTTAAAAAAAAAAGCAACAACATATATAACGAATACATTTAAATCAAGTTAGGACTAAAGCATAAGAATCGGCAATGAAGCTGAAGTAATGAACTAAGATCTAGTAGTTTTTGAAATTACAAATTTTAGATAAAATTTGCTAGCTTCCACGCTTTTAGTTCTACTACCAGAAATTTCCTTCTTTGTAATGACAATAAGTAATATTCAACAATCTTATTAAAAAGCAAAGCAATTGGAATTAATATCATAGGCTTCCATTGTCATGAGAACATTTTCATTAAACAAGTACAGTAAAACCCCAATTATCCGAGCCCCGATTATCCGAGTTTCCGCTTTAACCGAGCTATCAAATAGTTCTAGGATTTTTTTTTCGCAAATTAATCTTCGTTCGTCTAGTCATACCACTCCCTACCTTGGATCTGGGAATGGTTTTGATGCCAACAATCCTGGGTTATCCTTAAAAAAATGGCGAAACATTGCTGCAGAAAAACGCCAAAGTAAAGTAAAACAAAAAACAATTCAGGACTTTAAGAAAAAGAACTCTTTCAATATGAATTGTATGTGGTGTATCTGTATAACTTTTGTATTTGTTAAAATATACATTTAAACCTAGACGATTTATTTTATTTACAATTTTCGATTTAACCGAGTTTGTCTTGGTCCACATTAACTCAGATAATCGGGGCTCTACTGTAGCTAAAGTTTAGAAACTGTTTTAATTCCACATGTTTGTGACACTTTGAAGAACAAACCCAGTTTTCCTTGAGCGGAATAAATACAAGTGAAGTCTGTTACAAATTTAACCTTTTTTAAGTTAAAGGAAGTCAAGGACATACCTGTAGCATAAAGTGCATTCAAAATCACTTCTATCTATTAACGAATGATCCACTGTTCTTATATCTGTTTGTTTCACTTCACACACTAAAAGCAAACCAACTTAAATTCAGAACGGCAACAAAATTACAACATTTTTTTTTTAAAATATGTACAAAAAAAATCAATAATTATTATCATTTTATCTGTAAGAATATCAATCAATATATTGCCCCGAGAAGAGGATGCAGTAAGTTACCCTCAAACATTAACTTTTAAAACTATAGAGCAAAGTAAGCAGTTTTCCTCCTTTTTCTGTAAGGCCTAAAGTCCTCATCTTGGAGCAAAACAAAATAAGATTATAAATCGTCCATTATTAAAAAAACATAATATTCAAAGTCACTCTTCAATTGTTTTGTTAGCTACTTGAAGAGCACTAACAACAATGAAACAACTGATATAGAAAACCAACAATAGCTTGAAGGGTCATTAAAACAAAATAAAGTAAATAGATTAAATATGAATATACAGCAAGTTAGTAATTTAGAAAATAAAGTTACAAATTTTTTTCGTTTGGGAGTATCTAGGCACATTAGAAAAAGGAAAAATATTAAAAACCTGAAAATAGTAAGTTTCATAATAGAACTGTCAATTATTTCAAAAAAAAAAAAAAGGCCCTCTCAAATGCTCCATTAAGAAGGTGGGGCAAGCTTCATGCGATTGTCAACTGGTCAAATATAAAGAGATTTTCGTTTCAACCTCCATATGGATGTATTTCTAATTTCTAATGAACTCCATCTTCAACGTGAGACAATTACATATAATATCCATTGAAATTTGTCAATGACGACTGAGCAAAAAGTAGAACTAAATGTTGATTCCCCCCCCCCCCCCCCCCCCTTGAAAAGTATCTTCATAAATATTTGATGTGAATTTACTTGATTGATATTGCTCAATCAAGAAGCAAATTAAGACACAGAATTAAGTTAAATATTATATTTTTCTAATCAGTTGGTCTTAATTATTTCTTTCTCTCTCTCCCTTGAACAGTTCTTGGCAAATAACACTATTGTTTTGTTTTTGTTTTTCGCAGTCAAAATTTAACCTTTTATGTTTCAACAAAAGCCGTGCTTTCTCTATTTGAGTGCTTTATCATTGAGAAATGATGGTGTTCTACAAATTCATAAGTTAATCAAATTTGTAAACTTGTAAAATAAGGTCTTAACTGCGACGTAAGTCATTATGCATTGCTGAATTGAGATAATAAATTGTACAATTTCCAAAATCGATAATCTATTCAATTCATGACATACAATGAAAATTCTCCTTATAAATTCCATATTTATTCACAATATTTCGTTTCTTTCAGCAAGAAACTTCTTCGGGTTAATTGAGGACAAGAAAATCTCTTTTATTTTTCCTCTAAAATTCGTTATTATACATTTAGAGTTTAAGAATTAATAATATTTCTCTAATAACAATATATGGACTTAACGTCCGTGATTATATCACATTCTAACAGATATGTAATAATTTCATTTCATATACAACCACAAATGGGAATTGCACGAAAAATTTTTGGTTGTAAATGAAATGAAATATTACATATCTGTTAGTACGTGATGTAACCACGGATGTTAAGTCCATATATTATTATACATTTAGAATTTAAGAATTAATAACGAGTTTTAAAGGAAAAAGAAAAGAAATTTTCTTGTCCTCAATTAACCCCAAGAAGTTTCTTGCAGAAAGAAACGAAATATCGTGAATAAATATAGAATTTAATAGGAGAATTTTCGTTTTATGTCATGAATTGTACAATTTAATAAAAAAAAAAAAAAATCTATTTTTATAATTTTTGCTTGGTAAAGCATTTTAAAGTTACTAAGATACTAAGAAAGTAATTTGATTAGTAAGATTTATCTTAAAAGATAAATAATTTTCAGAAATGTCAAGTTTTATACCAAAATTGATCTTATATACTTTCTTTTAAAACAAATAAAATGTTTTCCATTTCAAATACTGAATAAATTATCATAACATCCATTTCTTTCGATAATTTTTGCATAAAATTTTAGTAAGGAATATATTGCAAACATATGCATAAGTTAATTCCTTACTGGTAGATCACTTAAACTTCTGGCACTTTAAATAGAATGGACTTCCCATTTAATCTAGAAAGATATAGTAAAATCTACTTAAGTTTTCTATCGAAAATTATCGATGGTTTTAATAAACATTCTAAATGAATAAAGTCAACAATAAAGTTTTAACAGAAATGAGAGAGAGATCAATAGAAAATAGGCCAAGGGAAGAATTAGATAATTTACAGTTTTAAATCTTTTAAATTTAATTTAATCTGTGCCACAGGAAGACAACATGCATAAGTTATGCATGGCATTCATATAAATGAAATTTAACAAAGCTTCACTACTTGCTCTTGACTAACAAAACATTCTTAAAACATTTAATATATATAACTGTTTTGTCACCCGATTCCCTATTTTTTTTTTCTTTTTAAAAGTTTCATTTATATAATTTTTAATTTTCAATAAATAGTTGAAATTTCTTTTTAAATAGAATTTATCATTTGTTCAATAACAGCTTTAATTTCAAGTAAAATTAAGTTACTACTAAATTCCTTACTTTCAAAACAAAACTCATTTAGATTAAGTGCCTTTTTAAAAGTTAAGGAGCTCACGACAGGCAAAATTAATAATCTAGACATTAATGTCCAAAGCTTTGTGCATTTAGTATTAAGGTTTGAGTTAGGATTCGAATCAAAAACTCAATAGCAAAGATTAAAGCAGTGCATCTCAACCTTTTTCACTTCACAATGCACTTTTGCATTTGCAGAAGACTCCACACCAAATCTAAAACTCTCACAACACCCCAAGCTTTTTCATTGCTTTTATTACTAATAAAATCTTTTGAAAATCGCCTAAGATTTACCAATGAATATAAAATTCTATTTTTTTAAACATTTAAAGATAATCCGAAATATTTTTCAGCCGATTTGAATGGGAATCAATACTTTATTAATCTTAACTGTTGGAATGAAACAGAACATAGTTAATATTTCTGTTCTCCAGGTTATTTGACATGTAGATTTTATTCTAGGTATGAATGTTTGACACGCGTGAATCTAAAGGCTGATTACAGATGCACTTTCAGTGTTTTCACAACACACACATTGAGAAGCTCTGCATTAAGCAAACATTTTGGATGATAAGACTGTCATTATTCGAGGATAATTATTTTACATTTAAGAATTTATAATGTTGGATCTCTTTACTTTAAATTTTCAGAATCCATTTTTTGTTAATGGACCATATATATTTAGAAAGCTCAAATTTAGTAGGTTTAGTTTTAAATATCTCAAATAAGATTCAATTAATTTATAGTCAATCTCTTGTTATTCTTAAATTAAGACAAAGAAAGTAGTCTTATAAGTGATCTAATTAGCCTTTTCTCTTTCAAATTAAATCTATAAATGCTCAACTGAAAAAAGTGAATTGAAATTGCTATTATTTAAGTTAAATTTAAGAGACAAATCAATTAAATTTGAAGATTCAAAATCCTATTTCAAGACTCCAATATTATCAATTTTTATCCTGTGTTTTTAAGTTAATCGTGAACTAATGTCTACAGCTTTTGTATAAATTCTATATAATATCAACATTTGTTTTTAAAAACAAACAATACTGTAAAACTCAAAAACAAAGATTACTTTGAGATACAAATCTATATTACAGGTGGTTCAAGTGATTGCAAATCACCAGATTTAAATGGATGTAATGATTAGGAAGGATTGTAACCTGGATTGGAAACCTTTTCAAATTCATTGTGATATTTAAATTGCACAGCATTCCTAATGCTGGCCGTCTTTCAAATATTTACATTTTTTTTTTTTAACAATTTTAAAAAGGACATTTTAAAAAATGCTGTAACAATGTTCATCCTATTATGCTATTCAACGATACGTAACAATTACCAATTTTAAAAAGTACATTGGTGAAGGCAGTACTGTGAACAACAGTAACGATACTGAGACATTGGAATTCACAACCGATTTACCCTTCTGGATTCATTAGATCTAATAGTTAGCACAAAGCCATGCAGGAAAACCTATCTCCTGTAAAACTTGGGGAGTAAACAGAATTAACCTTCTATACACTTTGTTAATTCTCCCTTTGAATTTAATATGACTGAATTATGCAATTTTCTCAAGACAAAGTATTTAAAAAACAATCCTAAAACAATGTTCGTCCTATTATGCTATTCATTGATATGCAAGCTGAAAATTATTGATAAAACAGGTCAAAATGGCAAACTGTCATCAGGTAGTATTTTAAATCTTCAGGTATACATCCTCTATATTGTTTCAATCTTTGCTTTTGCATCACACAGTATTTTTTATTTTTAAAATAAATTTAACAGCATTAAAACGTGTCACCTATTATATGCCGAAGCTCTTAAAATTCATTAATGAATGAAGAAGCCATTAAAGCCATGGAAGCAATATACACACACACACACACACTATATGGCCAAAAGTATCCGAACACCCTTCCAACAAAGTGGATTGGGCACGTCAGGAGGTTTGATGCGTCATCAAACGCTATAAAATCGTTGGTGGGGGCTTGGTGATCATAATTCTGTATTACCGATAAAATGAGTAAGTCAGGCGAGCTCAGTGACTTCGAACGTGGCATGATAATCCGATGCCACTACTGTAGGTAATCGGTTCGTGAAATTACAGACATTCTGCACATGCCGAAATCAATTGAGTGATGTAATTGTAAAATGGATACGTCGAGGCAGTGAAACGACAGCTGCACGAAGTGGTAGACCGAGAAAACTAACTGACCTTAGCCGTTTAACCCTGAAGAGAGTAGGAAAGCAAAATCGCAAGTCTCGTTGGAGTCCCAGCATGCGTCGGGCGTTGTCCCTAGCAGTAGGACTATTCGCCGAGAGCTAAACTACTTGGGTTTCCACGGCCGTACGGCCGCTCACAAGCCGAACATTTCCGCTGTCAATGCAAAGCATCAGTTGCAGTGGTGCAGAGCTCACTGCCATTGGACTGTGGAGGAGTGGAAAAACGTTCTGTGGAGTGACGAATCTCGCTTCCTGATCTGACAGTCCGAAGGACGCATGTAGCTTTGATGGAAGCCCGGCGAACTGCTTCTTATCAGACTGCATTGTGCCACCGTTATGATGGCAGCATAATGGTGTGGAGACGTCTTTCGTGGTTCAGCCTGGGTCCCTTAGTTCCTGTGACAGGCAACATGAACTGTGCGATATACAGGGCCATTCTGGACAACACTGCCCTCCCAATTCTGTGGCAACAGTTTGGGGAAGGCCCTTTCTCTTCCAGCAGGACAACTGTCCCATACAATACAAACATCGAAGCTTCTGCAGCCATGGTTTGATAACATGGATGTTCCACAACTTGACTGGCCGTCTCAGACCCCCGGTCTCAACCCCATTGAACATCTGCGACAGATTACATGCCCACCGACATCGCCCATCTTCCCTCGCTGGACTCACTTCAGCTGTCATGGCTGCCTGGAAGTCAGTTCTTGCGACCCCCTATCAAAACCTGGTGGAAAGTCTTCCTAAATGTGTACAGGCAGTCATCGATGTAAAAGAGGGACAGACATCATATTAATATGTGCCATAGAAGCCACCGCATCCCGACCACGGGGTGTCCGGATACTTTTGGCCGTAGAGTATATATATATATATATATATATATATATATATATATTTATATAAATAGAAAATTTCTGTACCGTTTATATTAAATTCCTATTTTGAAAATAGGAAATATTTTCAAAATAACAAAAGACCTCTATTCCAATTTGTAAAATATGATTAAATGCTTGTTTTAGATTAATTTTTTACAAAGCAATTAAATAGAAAAAAATAATTTTGTATCAGGAAGTTTAAAATAAAATAAATCTCATTTAGTCAAAATAAATCAGAATGCAACAGGTCAAATTAAAATTATTAAGGTGAATAAAATCAACTTTGAAATTAACTAAAAGGTAATTGTTAAACTTTTGTTTCTAATTTCTGTTCAATTGACTTGTCTTCCAACCCTTTTAAGTGTTTCATTCCACATTCTGATATTTTGTACAAATGTTATTTTCTTTAGGAAGTGGGTGAAAGAACTGATATTTAAGAAAAAAAAAGCATATTTACTTTTAATTTTCTCCGTTTCTTGTAAACATCGGTCAATTAAACTCTTCAAAACAGAATTTGAGTTTGAGAGGAATTGAGGCGGCCGTTCCAGTAAGTTCCATTCACTTTGAAACATTGATCCTGATGTCCGACAACATTGCCTCTTCCTTTTGCTTTGCACTGACTGAAAGCAAAAAAAGAGAACACATTAAATTCTGAAATAAAAAAATACAAAAACTAACAACTAATCTTTAATTAAAAAAAAAAAAAAAAAAACCTCTTTAAATTTTTTCCCCAATCTTAATAATAATAATAATAATAATCACTAATAAGGTTTAGTACACAATAACATAAATTAATTCTGAAAGTTTTTTTTATTTATTATTATTTACAAGGATTATTTGTTACTTGGCTGGAGGGGGGAGGAAGAGAAGGAACATTCCTTCATTTACAAATTACAAGAATTTTCTGGAAGAACTCTAAGGCCTATTTTCCTTTAAATGGTGCCTATCTTTCTATCTTTTTTTTAGTCATTAAACCATGTATAAGTTCACCATGTTTGTAAAATTAAACTGTTTGTATGTTTTGGGATCTTCAAATTTTCCAAATAATTAAATCTACAAGGACTCAAGTTGCTAAATCCAATTAATTTTAATCAACTCAAAACACTGTAAAATATAAGATGGATTTATTTTTTTTTGTAATCAAGTTGTGCTACCACCATTTCAAATCCTTTTTCTACAGGTTTTCTTCTTACCTTCATGATCAAAATGGGATATATATAGAGCAATTTTTAAATAGAGAAATTAAAAACATTTCTCATCCATAAGAATGCATACCAAGTTTCAAGAATATCCATTCATTGGTGCAATCATTGGTACGAATGCACTAACCTACTGTGTAAGGCAAGGGAATACGACAACAAAAGGTTCTTAATTTTAAAATGAAAAAGACAAATAAACTAAGTGAGCTAGAATAGTGTTACATGAAATACAACAAAATGATTAATATCACAATCAGCAAAATATGTTTCCTTTAATTCTGCTTTCAATAACTGCATAATGCCAGAGGAACTAGATATACAAACTAATTTAAATAATATTCTTAAATATTGCTTATTTATCAAGAAGTGAAAAATAAAATGAAACAATACGTATTCGTTTTCATTGGATTTTGAACATTAAAAGATATAATACTATTTTGAAATGAAAAAAAATGACTAACAAATTGTCTGAAGTTCTGGAAATGCAACACCATCACCTTCAAAAATCCCAAACACTTTAAAAAAGAACTGTGGTACTATCAATTAGAATGAGAGAATCTCAAGAACAGTAATGTAAAATTTGAAGGCAAAATGTACTGCGCTTTCTATGAGTATTTACAAACACAATGTAAATGAAAATTATGAAATTAACATTTCTGATCCTTACTGTAAATTCATCACCACTGGAATGTTCACTGTCATCTTCGCTTGCCTGCCGACATGATTTTTGGCTGAGACGTTTGTACCTTTGTTGCCTTGAGAACGATATCCGGGCAGCATGAGTTAAAAATACTTTGTGTAAGAGCTGAAATTAAGACAAAAATTAATTCATCGTGATATAAAAAAAATATATATAATAAACACTTTAAATAGTTATTAAATAGATTCTGGGAAAATTGCAAAACCAGTGTAGAATTAATCTTCATTAAGTAAATAGATAAAAAGGAACTTAATTTTTGAAAATTTTAATTCTTCATTTTTTATTTTCACTTGCATTTATTTACTTTTTTTTACTTCCATCTAAAAAACACCCGAGTACGTTTTCAAATCATTTCCTAAATTATGACAAGGAATATTTTTTGTCATTCCAAGTAAATTGTTTTAAGTCATTGCAGTTGGGGGAAAAAAAAAACAAAAAAAAACAAACAAACAAACAAAAAAAAAATGTTTTCAATAAATATAAGGAATTAATATTTATTTATTTTTTGATGTAAAGAAATAAGTCTTGAAACACAATATCCATAAAAATTCCAGAAAACTTATCAAAATAAAACAAACATTACAAAATTACCTAAAAAAAAAATAGAATTTATCCGATATTGTTTTATGTGGGAAAAAAAAAAGTGCCAAGTTGATAAAAATATAAAAGTCCCAAGAAAATATAAAAAGATTTTGTATTTAAAATGAAAACAAGATGATTATTTTTAAAGTGAGATGATCAAACTTGAAGTAAATGTTATCAAATTGATCAACTTTCTTTTGAATATAAAACAATATTAGTTAGCCTATAATTACACTGAAATTATTATTTTGTCTTGCATTTGTAAAATAAACCTTGAAAAGTTCATGTAATTTCTTATTCCCATACATCATATTTCTTAATCCAAGAAGCATAATAAAATAATTTTAATTAAGGGAGAAAAATTTCCACAATACTTGATATTTGATTAACTTATGTAAATTAAAATATAATTACTTTGGTGACTTCATTTTTGATGCCACTGGCTTCAGGATCTAATACTAAACACTGCATATAAGAAATGAACGCATCTTCATATTTTCCAAGGTTTTGCAAAATAATGGCCTTTTGGTGATAACCCTGTAAGAAAATTTAAAAATCCTTTTTATAAGAATCAAATGAATTGTTATAAGACACTGACAAGAAGCATTCCTCAAGAATATCATAAATCTGAAACAATGTTTCTTTGTTTGGCTGTGCAATAGCATTCATTTACCTGAACTAACTCAAAGAGAACTACAATAAACAAGTTCAAACAGCTGCAAACACAATTGAACTTTAAAAATATATATATAAACATATTTTTACAGTTTCAGACAATCATCTCTCATCATTGAAAAAAAGTAAATAAAATCATTCCTTTCATTTATTTTTCCTGATGAAGTAAAGCAATTGTCTTTTCTAAAAAAATAAAAATTATTATTCTATAAAAATATTTTTTAAAGTTGAAAGTGCGTTGACCTATTCATCATCACTATGAGAAACTACACTGAAAAAACATGTTTGTTAATAACTACAATTTAAAAATAAAAAAGGGGGGGCAACTTCACGACTCTATAATGATGTACCTTGCAGTACACCTTCTTAAATTGTAAAAATATCCTATTAGAAAACTACTCATATTAGTAGCATATATATATACATGTGTGTCTTTTTAGCAGAACGTCGACTTACAAATACAATGCTATTAATACAGATGCAAGTTGGTTTTTTTTTTTTTGCATATATTTGCAAAATTAGCACTATTAGGACCTAGGACACATTTGATACAAGAATATTAACATACTTCATATTGATAATGTTCTTGTGTGAAATGTGTTCTAGATCCTAACAGTGCTAATTTTGCCAATATATGCAAAAAAAAAAAAATTGTGCATCTGAATTGATAACATTGTATTTGTAAGTTGATGTTCTGATATTCAGACACAAACGTATACGGAGGATATTTTTGTAATTTAAGAAGGTACCGCAAGGTACGTAATTGTAGATATGAAGTTGCCCTTTTTTCATGAAAAGCACATTTGTACGTTTCAAAGTATTTGTGAAACATCCAAAGAATTACAGAATCCTTGTGCTGTCTTTAGGCAACTTTCATCTTAAAAGTATACATTTTTGAAGGATGTGTGTTTAATTACATTGCAACAATGAATGTCCAAATGTTAAAATGAAATTGATTTTGTAGGAATTGATTATTTTATTTTAACCAATTTTTTTCCTAGTATATTCATAGATGTTTGAAGCTTACCTTGTTTTCTTATCGTTACAACACTCAAATTATGTAACAAAATTTTTTTTCTAACCTCACAATGAAAAAAGTTGATAGATTTTTGACTAAATAAATCTACTTTTGATGTAATTAATCCATGCAATTATAAATATGAAATGATTGAGATGCAGTTAATGATTTCAAATTAAGAAGTTCTTCATATATCTTAGAGACAAATACAGGCAATAGAGATTAAACAAAACATTAATAGACATAATTCTTCATATTAAAATTTTAATCATTTTTTTTTTTTAAAGAAATCACACAAAGTCTAGTAAAGAGTCTATCAGTGCAAGCTCTGTGAAACAGACTAATTTCTTATGTAAGACAACAGAAATATAGTCTCACATAAGGAAAATAATTATACTTTCTTTAATTTTTCATTATTATTATTAACTAATAAACTTCTGAGCAAAAATGAAATGAATATTAAAGTTGTCAGTGTCCAATATTAAGGGCATTTATTCAGGCTATGCAAGTATTGCATAACATGTCTGCATCTGTGTTGCATAACATGCTCAAATCATTTGCATTTGACTGAATTTGTATTTGAAAATGATAAATAAAAATGCAAAGACTAAAAGTTGTACAATGAAAATAAAAGGTTTAAATTGAAGGGTTTTAAATTTAAAAAGGCTAAATAATTTTTGATTTTCTATTGATTTGAATATTGCTCTGTACAAGATGTTTTTCCTTAAAGTGACTGTATTTACAAAAAAAAAAAAAAAAATTGATTTGGAAGAAAACCAATTTGTTGCAGTACAGTCAACAAAATGGTATTTTGTAAGCCTACTTTTCAACAATTTATAACTCTTAGATAGCGATTCATTATTGCTTATTTTACTTTTTATTTTAAGTCAGCTAATAGTCAAACAAAATAACTTAACAGTGTCAATACCTTAGACCAATCTGGACGAAGTTTGACTGCTTCTTCTGCAAATGTTAACGCCTCTTCCAGTTTTCCTAACTGAAGAAATGCCTGAGATTGGTTTCCAAGTAACAAATGATCACTAGGAGCTGGAAAAGAAATCAATTCTTTTAATTTATCTCTAGGTTTTCTGCTTTCGACAAACTAGTAGTTAGGAGGAGAAAATAATTAAATCTATCAAGTTTAATTAGTGTAAGACTTTTAGGAAGTCCTAATCCACACTTAAAATTATTGCTTGAATTAAAAATGTATTGAGATAAGTTTGGAACAAAATTGAAAAAGGCAAAAGAAACAATTACCTGTAGTAAAATAACAGAAATTAAATACAGTTTCAATATGTAATTAGCAATCAAACATTTTATGTAAGTATAATAAGCTTATATAATTTTAATAATTCTAGTAAAGGTCAAATTATTTTATGATTAAGTTCCCATTCACTATTTATTAAACATTTCTTTTAGTTATCAAGTCAAATGAAATTAATTTATGTTGTTAAGCTAATATTTGAATTTTAAAGTGTAATTTGAAGGGAGAATCTCAAAGTTTAGCTCTGCTGTTACATTGATTTTTACGATAAATATTGATGCCTCAAAAATTTTTTAAAATAATTGTAAAAAAGTGCTTCATTTCATCTTCAGATTATTAAAAAAAAAAAGGGCTTAATTTAAATTCTGCTCTGTAATTTCCTGCTTCGCTTTATTCATGAAATTCCTGGTTATGATCTATTTGTTACCTCAGACAACAGCTAAAAAAGTAGATAAAAAAAAAAAAAAAAAACAGCAACGATACGGTATTTAAAAATGTAAGATTCTATATTAAAAAAGTAATAAAAATGATTCCACAGACAGAGGAAAAAAAAATGGAAGAAGTGCTTTAGTTATATAAGATCATTTGACAACACTTTGGCTGGGGAAAGAATGAAAGTCTACGGGTCCTTTAGAAAGAGCTAAACAGAACTGCAACACTTTTATTTTTTTGTCAATTTTAAAAAATGTTATCATTTGTTGTTGTTTCTTGTTTTAAGGTTTGATGAGATCACCACTGTTGATTATTTCTAGAGATTTCTTTTGAAGGTCAATGCTCCTCTGCCAGCCAACACACGTCAACAACTGAATCTTGACAAGTGTTCAAGTAAGCTGCCAACACTGCCACAACTTATTGATTTCTCTCTTGCTTTTTATTCAGTGCCTTTCTTTAACATTTGCTGTATTTAAAACCAATAAATGCATTAATAATTATCCTCTTAATCCTAAAAGTCAGTCCCGGTGAAGTAAGCATTCACTCTAG
>JAFIDM010010028.1:53548175-53558526 GCA_023159025.1 Thereuonema tuberculata | reverse complement strand
TCAATGTGCGAAGGCATATTTATTGTCCGGTTGGCGAATTTCTCTCTCCATTTATAAATAATTACGGACGTTAAACTTGCTTTTAATATAATAAAGATACGTAAAAAGTTGTAAGAAAGTTGATCTTGTTTTATTGCAAAATGTTAATAAATTATTAACAATGGACGTGACTTTACCAAAACATTTAATTGCTTCTTTTCTGTTATTTGTAATAGGGCTGGTTTAGATTCAGAGCATGAGATTCCCATTTTTGTCTGCACTGTGGCTTATCCAACAGTACCGTGTCCACTTCATGTTTTTGAACCTCGGTATCGGCATATGATTAGGCAGTGTATGGAATCAGGATCAAGGCAGTTTGGCATGTGCACTTTTATGGAAGAAGCAGAACGCAGGTATATTCTTTTTCAAACATAGCATTGCAATTGACTTTTGGTTTATTTTGAATTAGAATTATACTTCATAGAATAAAAAAGGCCTACATACAATTACAATAACTAACACAATAAAATATTGACACAACTGGTTTCTGTCATTAATTCGCAAGTTTCATCAGGTCATAATTGTCAACCAATTTATTAAAAATGTGATTTTAATGTGTTAATTATAGTAATTATGTGTGTGGACCGTTTTAATTCTGTCAAATTATCAGTGCACTTTAAATTTGTACTTAGAATTATATTTGTCTGATTTTATTAATATTGGTAATATTATGGGCTCAAAGATAGGGAAACTTGGTGCTGGTCTTGCACTGAATTACACAAGGTTCGCTAATTATTTCTTGAAGCCGTTTTTTTTTTTTTTTTTTTTTTTTTTTTTTTTTTTTTTAAAAAATCTATAAACAACAACAAAAAATTAATTTTTCTCCATCAATATCTACTTTATTCTTAACTATCTTTCATCTATCTTGTGCATAGACAGATTATAATGTGTATTGTTTACATTATAATGCCATTATATTTAAACAGATTTACACATTCAGCATTCCAAATAAACAACTCCGGAAGTTAAATAAAATAAAAAAACTAACTAATACTAATTTTAAAATAATTTGTGCAAAACAATTGAAAACTTAGTATTTTTATTATAATAGAAGGGGTAATTGAGCTAAATAAGATGTAGGCATAATTGGATTGTTGAATTTTTTTTTTTTTTTTTGACCAATCAGAATTTCAATATGAATCTACTTTACATGGGTTTTTCTTTGTTTCTGTTACTCAATTACTCATACATTGAAAAGAAGTTAATGATAGTTTGGTTTATAGTTTTGCAGAGTTTGGTACAGTGCTCAGGATAAGAGAAGTCCAGTATTTTCCGGATGGAAGATCAGTTGTTGATACAGTAGGCGTCAGGCGATTTAGAATTTTACAAAAGAATATGAGAGATGGATACAACACTGCATCAGTGGAATTTCTGAAAGATGAAGAAGTAGAACAAGAACAATTAGAAGGTAGGGTGAATAATTATTATTCCTTCTTTCTTCTTTGCTAAATATGTAAAAGGAAAGCATTTTTGCAGTAATTGTATAAATAATATAAATAAGAATTACGAAAGTAAGAAGTACTGTAGTGAAATTTAACATCATATATAAAATATCACCATTCTGATATACAGTAAACATCCATTAGTCCGGCATCCAGTGATTCAGCATGCCTTATAGTCTGGCATGGCTGTAGACAAGGTGAATGAACAATCAATGTGCTGATGAGATCGTTTAACATTTAGACCGATTAATTTTTATAGGAATTTTCATTTTGCACTTTTTTTTTTAAAAAAATTTTGATTTAACTTACAGCATTAAACTTATTAAATTACTATTACTGTATTAATGTAAATTGTTTAATTATTTTTTTTTAATTCTAACTCTTTTATGTGATATGAAAAAACAATATTAGTATAATGACGTCTGTGTAATGTTCACGCTAATAAATATCACATTACTTATCACTAAGATAATTTTTTTTTAATTAATTTTTTCTATTTTTTTTTTTACCGCGTTTTAGTTTGTTATCCGTTAGTCTGGTATCTTTGACAATCCAACACCATCAAATTCCCGAACGTGCCATATTATTGGAAGTTTACTGTAGATAGTAAAAATGAGCTTGATATAAGCAATTGATTATTCAATATCTCCATGTTTGCTCTTCTTTGGCAGCACAGAGATTGGGAAATGATAATCAAAGATACCTCGTTAAAATATATGAAGTTAGAAAATAGCTTTATTTTTTTTTTTTTTTTTTTGTAAATAATAAGTTCAATTGAAGCCATCTTCCATAAAACAGATTAATTTCAATTTAATTTTAACATCTTATTTACACTTGTTTGATAAAGTTATATATTTTATTTATGTTTTATTGCTTCTATTTTTCCCCTCTCAGAATTAAGACTATTACATGACAATGTCCATGAAAAATCTGTCAATTGGTTCGAAAACCTGAACGGAAGAGTGCGACAGCGGATCCTTTGTTTTCTTGGTTCAATGCCATCCGTGGAAATCGACTGGATCACTTTACCCAACGGCCCAGCCTGGCTTTGGTGGATGGTGGCCATTCTCCCACTGGAAAAGCGAGCGCAGTTGGACATTCTTTCCATGACATCCCTCAAGAAGCGATTAGAAGCATTGCAACGTACACTCAACCACATTCAAAGTTGTGAATTTGATTACGATTTTGCGTGACTAGTACGGCTGTGTCTGGGCATGTTTGATGTCCGGCAGGTAATTGCTTGTTTTGTCACTTTCGTTTTTCTTGTTGTCTTTAGTTATTTGTCTTGAGTTACGACAGTCATCAGAGGGTGCCCAAAAATGGTCTCATCGTCAGAATTTATATCTCTGAATATTATTCATGTCTAGTCGCCAAATCTTTTTTTTTATTATTACTATTATTTAACACCATCATCATCATCATTTTAAATTATTTAACATAAAATTATTAATAAAGAGGACATGGTACCTATTTGTTTTTAAATATGGTATCGTATTTAAAAAAAAAAATACATATATATATATACTTTATGATCACTGTGAACAATCTTCCCCCTTGTGTTTCAGTTGTGGATCCTCCCACTGTTGCAAAATACCTCATCACATACTTTGCGGAAACTGTTTTACCAGCTCCTGATTCTCCACTAACAATTATAGACTGGTTTTCCTCTTCTCTCTCCATTTTTGTAAATGCCTCTTCAGCCACAGCAAATACGTGAGGGTCGAGATCTCCCATACTCTGACCCCGATATGCTGTAATGGTATCATTTCCATAGATTGGCAATTCCTCGTATGGATTGATGGCCACCAAAACAATACCACAGTAGGTATAAATGATATTACGATTACAAAATCTTACTTGAAGATTGTATAAAACTTCTGGTTCGTTAAATAACAAAGTCAAATTATTTTCCCCAATAAGAATATCAGGGTTTCTTATAAATATGTTCAACTGAAACACAAGTAGAAAAAAAAAAAGTTTTAGCATCCACTCCTACCATGGAGGGGGCAAGACTATGGGTTCCAGATGAAGTAATTTTCCCCCTTAACGGGGACTTAGTTAAGTTAAACTTTGATTACGTACATAATGATACTAGCAGAAATGGAGAAACGAGAGTAACTCAAATGCAGAACTTAACTCAACTGCAGTTTTTGGTTTTTTATTGGTTTTTGTTTTTTACATAAATAAAGGCGAAACAGCTTTTATGTTTTCTTGCTACTGTGAAATATAAATGAAATATAAATTGTTCTTTCTCTGTAACAGTTAAATTCAGACTTTTTTTTGCACGCCAGATTGTCAGTGTAAGTTTCTGTGGGCCAAAACATAAAAAATTTTGTTCAGACAGACTTAATAAAACAGGACAGTTATGTATTTATTTAATTTGAAAGTGATAGGATTAATAGGATAAGGGTTTATAAATGCCTTTTTATACACAATAGTTTCTCACTGGTTACTTAAGCAAATTCAGAAAAGTTTTCCATGAACAAATTCGACAAAGGTTTCTTGATAGTTTTTCAGTCTCTCATCCTATGCTTCTGAAATGTGAGAGATTTACAAATCAAAAAGACTGGGCGGACAACTTAGCAGGCTGTGCATTTGACATCCATTGAATAAGCTTTGATTTCAAAAGTATTGAAAAGAAATCGAAAAAAATAACATTCACAATAAAAAAAAAAAAAAAAAAAAAAAAAAATAATATCACAAAAAAAAAAAAAAAAAAAAAAAAAAACAGTCTGATATGACATAATATTGTTATAATGAGAAAAGCTTAGTTTATAATCAAACAGTTAATTTGTATTTGTATTGAAACATTTTATGGCGTGTTTTATTGCATAAATCGGAGATAAATTAAAGAATTTTTGTGAAGTCGTGATATTTTAAATATAATCATTACTCGATTTGTATTAGATCTGTAAATGATTTTAATTCCATCTGAAAAGAAAGTTTTATATTAAAAATGAATTATCCTTAATTAAGAATAAATTTTTAGTTCAAACTTATTAATAACAATGAAGAAAATATAAATGTTGTCAATTGTACCGAAATTGATGTTTCCAAAATTGAGTCTTCCACTCAGTCATTGTTTTGTCAAATGTGCAGATCCTTCCAATATAAAGCGTCTGCAAAATCAGATAACAAAATTATAGATTTCTGATTTTTCTTTTTCTGTAACTTATTTTTTTTTTGAAGCCTGGTATTTTCCAAAAAATTCAAGTGATATATCCATATTTATTGTGTTATATAAAAAAAAAACAAGCATACAAAACAACAGTTTTTATTAAATGTTGTTATCCTGGGAATCCTTTTTTTTTTTTTAATTATTATGTCCTGACTTATAAGTATTGGGAGAGTATAACTTAGATGGATATTTTGTGTTTTAAAATGTAACCAAAATTTCAGTTTTTCACTGCTCGGTTAATATTAAGATGCAATTACCAAATTCAGTAAGCTAAAAACAGAGCTGTGGAAAATAAAATAGTCTAATTTTGTTATTATTACCATTTTTGTACCATTGTACTTACATTTGGAAACTTATGAATTTTAAAGGAAAAAAAAAATGAAAAATCAGCATTTTCAAAGAAAGCGAAGAGAAGTAGACATTAGAGCAAATTATTTGTATGATAAGGATAAACTTGATGTCTAAATAAAACACAAATTCAAAAACTGTTATAATATGAAAGCCACCTCATCAAAAAAAGGCCTTTATTACTCTGGATATCTACTATAATTGAGTCTAATAAAACAAATGTAATAAGATAAATAAATTCAACCTTTTTTTTATTACAGAACATGATACAATTATGGAAATCATGTATAATATTTTGAGTGTTTGGAATATCAAGGCTGTTCTGATTGTACAGCAGCCAGTACTTGGTATATTTCACTCTATTTTTGCCTTTTCGACTCAACACTTGAATACCCAGTATGCATTTGCAATTCAGTGATTTTTAAAAACGGGTACATTAATGAACACTGACTCAGTGAACGTAGCATTTTGTCAACTGATTGCAGCTAACTTGGTTATGCAATTCTTCAGCCCCTTTACATAAGAATAGAATCGATGGAACAATTACAAAAAATTCTTAAACGAAAACACACATGAAAAAAAATCAAAGAAGCGTTGCTAAAATATTTCACATACACTACCTTTCTATGCATTAAAACAAATGGCATATAGTGGTTATTTAGAATGTGTATAATTGTGCCATAAAATTATAAGCATTGTATTGAAATTATATCTGTGCTTAGAATTTTAGTGGGGGGAAAAAATATTTGATAGTAGTCGTCATATAATATGTAGAATCTTTGTAAGTTGTAAATATCGGGTTCTAAAAAGTTATTACTTTGTTCATCGTATTGTTTGCTCAGTATAAGGCTAGGGATTATGTCATCAAATGTTTACGCAATCACATTGATTTGAAAAAAAAATATATATTTAATTAAAGATTAGTAAATTTAATTCTATTTTTGAATTAAGGGAATAACAAAGTAATGAAATGTGCAACTTGAACTTTCATTATTTAATAAGAATTAAATAATTGAACAATGTACTCTTTAATTGGATATTTTTTATAATAATATAAAAAAATCTTGAATTGTACTTCCAACAATTTCTATTACGTAGCATTAGAAAGATTTCGATTCACAAAAATACTGTGGCAAAATAGGGCTTACTTTTGAAGAAAAATGGTTCTTGCAAAAAGAAAAATTATATGCAATGTTTAATGTCCGTATATTAGCAATCTTTCTGTTAGTACGTTACTCCTTTTCAGAATTATTAGCAGTGATGGCAGAGTTTATATATGTAAAAAGAAAGGAAAAAAAAAATCTAACAATATCCATATTTCATAATTTATTTGTAGCTAGATTTGATTATATTAGATACTTAAAAGCAAACTTTTAAACCTTTTTATTTATTTGTTGTTTTTGATTTTACGAATAGGTCTTACTAGATCGATTCAATCTCTCACTTTATATATGCAATCTTTTTTCTTTTGTATTTTATTTGCTTTTCATGTGAATTTTATTTTGATAATTCCATTTATACATTGTATTCATGGGACCAACAGAATTTATATTCTGTGGATTGTAAGACAAATGTCATTACATGACTTTCAAATTAGTAACCATGTATATTGATGAAGGCTAATGTACGTATATTGAAATATATTGTCTCGAAGCCCATCAAAATTTATAACGTCATAATTATTTTATGATGTCTTCATTGATGATTTTTAACATCGAGTTGGAGAGTGATTACTGTTCATTAGTTTTGTCCACTAATTTATTATTATTTATTGGGTAATGATTTCCTTTATTGTATATTTATTTATTTATTTATTTAATTTATTTATTTATTTATTTATTTATTTATTTATTACTTGAAAAACAAATACATCTTAAGTGGCCATTAATGTCATAATATGAAGTTAGCTTTTTTTTTTTTTTTTTTTTTTTTTTTTTTACGTAAGTTTTAAAAAGGATTATATTTGCTGCATAAATGCAAAGTTTTCATTATTGAAAAAAAAATAATCTAGTGTAATTATTTCATTATGATTCTTAACTGCTTTTTTCTGAACATATGCAAAAATTGAAAAGAAAGAATTTCGTTTATTAAGAGATTGTCCAAATTGTTTTTTGTTTTTTTAAATTTAAACTGTAAATTTTTGTAATCTTACGGTAAAATCATTATTAGTTGTTGTTTGTTTTGCTTGCTAATAATAGTTATTGTTTTGTTTGATAAAATGTAACATTACTGTTGAAAATTGTTATTATTATTATTATTATTAATGGTCATAAAAAGAAAAAAAAAACTCGAAAGTAGTAATGGAATGTTTAAAAATAATATTTTTTGTTTTTCTTTTAATGTTGCAACTCCTTTGATTTCACATTAGAAAGATTATTTTTCTTACCAACAATTAAGAAAAAGAAATACAAGTGAATATAAGATAATTCCAGAATGTTTGTCATCAAAAACAAGATTATTATTTATTTATTTATTTATTTATTTTTTAATTATGATTTCTCATCTACAAAAGCTTTTTGTTTTTGAAAATACTGATGTTATAATAATTATAACTTAAAAACATTATTACTAATGTTTTTGCTATCTAAAAAAAGAAAAAATGTTGAATTTTTTTGTTTTGTTTTAAATATAAAGTTTTCTTAATTTTTTATTGTTAATTTTTAATACATGACATGAAGAATGATAAAATAATATGCACAGCAGTGTTTGTAAATTATTGTGAAATGTAAAATGCATTATGCTTAATATAAATTCTGTGATTTGATTTTTTTAATTTTAATAGAACATTATTAAAATGATCAGTCCTTACCGTTGTGGTATTATAGTTTGATCTGTATTATTAGAAGTCAACTGCTTGTAGTGAAATATGCAATTTTACACTATAATGTGCTATGAAAACAGCACATGCAAACCTTATGCAGTTTTTAAATGTTATTATATAAATAGAAAGACATTGGGAATCTCCTCATATAATTTTATAAATACAGGGATAGATGTTATCCCATCATTCCTATTGTAAATGTCTATTGAAATTCCTTTAAAAAACAAAAATGTTTTAAGTCTTTAGTTTATGATTTGATGTCGAGACTGAAGTCTTAATTTCTTTCTTGATAAGTTTATAGTTGTCAAGTTGGCCATCTGTAATTGAGATTTTTCTTCTAAATCTTTTTTTTTTTTTTTTAATTAGCTATCGGGATTGAAAACATTTGATTACAATGTGAATAATGTGTGCGTTTACATGCGTTTCTCTTGGTGTGTGTGTGTTTTCATTTCAACATCATCACAGAATTGATAATTAACAATTTTATTTTTTTTATTTTTTTTTTTTTACCAAACAAACGATCACTCTTAACATGATTTTGACAAAAGTCAATTTTTTTTTTCTGCTATGAAGATTTGAATAGTTAGTATAATCCAATTATTGAATACATATTTATTTAAATTATCCTCAGTTAAATTGTTAGGGAAAATAAATTCATGTTGAATCTTGTATTAAAATCATGGCTATGAACTTGTTTGGCATCAAAATCAAATAAAAATTCCTCTTGAAAATAATCCATGTGAATTTCCCAATAAAAAAAATAATAATTAACAAATATATTTTCATTTCTACAATTAGATTTTTGCAAGGACCATAGCTACACCCCCTCCATCACGGCAATCTGTCTTGTTAGACCTATTTTACAGACCCTAATAGTTTTAAAGCAAGAAAAACATCCAAACTTATGCCTGGATTCAAATTCAGGTTCAGGCCATTACCTTGATCAATCTGCTGTGTGTCTAAAATTAGTTTTTGATAACTAGTGTATTTGTAAAATTTAATATAAGTAAAAGAAACAACGTGGATCTAATTTTTGTTTGAAAGTATTGTTTTCTATTTTTTTTATCAATTATCTTTATACTGAGCATCTATCAAAGAAAAAAACCCAACCTATTGTTAAATGTAAGTTAAAAGGATTAAGTCCTGGTTGATGGATATTTCATTAATTATCCCAGTAAGGTGTTACAGATCCATACCTTCTTTCTAGTAATGTGCCCAATCCTTAACATCGGAATAAATTGAAAGTGTTTATAAATCTAAACAAAGAAAATCTTTTTTTACAGAAATCTCAAAATACAGCTGTTAAGAAAGAGGGAAGAATATTGCTTTAGTAATACGAAGAAAACTTAAAAGCATTCTCAAATTATAAAATAACTAATTATCAACAAATACAATTTTTTTAAAAGTTCCAGTTTTGAAGACGTAGAAATAAAGACAATACCGTAATCAAGTGTTTTCAATCCCATGCTTGTAATTTAAACTAATTTGTAGATGTTTGTGGTTCAGTAGTCTGTGCCAAATCCCTAATAGGTGAAAGTAAAAACAAATGTAGTCATTTGAAATATTTATTATAAACTTAAATTGCTGTGATATTAATTCTTGCATGTTGTTTTCTTTTCTTTGGTTTTGATTTTCTTTTTATAGCCTGTTTGAAGGTGATGTTTTATTTGAGGGCTGCCGTGTTGTCATTTACAGGAACTGTGACGTTCTAGAAGCAGTTCTTGATATTTGTATGCATCATGAATATTTATGCAAATTTTAAAACTCCATTTTTACTGCTTCACATAGAAGAGCATCCCATTGCTGTTATTTAGAACTTGTCTGAATGATTTAGTGAATGCAATGTAATAAATGTTTACTTTTTATATATTTAATATTTTTCACCTTTGGTGGAATACTTTTGTATAAAGATTTCATGTACTTGATTACTACATATTTATTTAAATAAAGTTCTTAAACTAATTCAAATAGTAAGTGTTAATGTTATAGCTGTAACTTAAAATGTTAGGATCAATTAGAGAAACAAAAACAAATGAATGTAATTTTGTGCTAAAGCATAAATTTAAGCGTGATCCATAATAAAAAAAGAAGTACATTAACGTAAGGAAAAATAAAGAGGTAGGAAAAAAATTGATGCGGACATTAAGAAAAACAAAAACCATTAAGAGAAAAAAAAAACCACAACAAGAGATATTCGGATTCGAACCTACAACTTCCAGCATATCAGTCCGAGAACTTGCCAATCCTGCTATAGCTGACAACTGAAATGAGATGGTTGCATTTCTGACATTTAAGCTAACAGTGGAAATCCAATGAAAACAATGCCAAATATCTCTTAACATGGAGGGGGGGGAGACTTGGCCCCTGAAAATACCCTATTCTTATGGTGTTTGGGCCTCTGAACACAATGGTGAAGTCCGTTTGTCGATCCGACCTTCCATTCAGGAGTTGTTAACTGGACAGATGGATAGACAGGACAAATGCAATAGCTCCGAAATGGGTCACTAAAAAAAGTTTACAAGT
>JAFIDM010010028.1:53518702-53538497 GCA_023159025.1 Thereuonema tuberculata | reverse complement strand
TTTTTTTTTTTTAAATGGGTATACAGATGAATGTTTTTCTTTTTAGGTTATAGATTAGTTGTAAATTCCCAGAATAAATTCCTCACCTAATTGGAAAGCTTGTGCATATTTTGCGACGGCTTCTTCCACTCGCCGTAGGAGGAGTAGGTCGGTTCCTTCGGTCCTTAATCTGGCGGCTTCGATCTCTTTGGGCCACCAAGTTTGCAAAAGATTGGCGATGAGCACGTTCACTTTGAGACTGGTCAGCGACGACACATGAGCGTAATTACAGCCGCAGCGAGTGCATGTCCTGCTGGCTTCGTCGCCGTGCGTCAGACACGCTCGGCAGTACGTGTGTCCGCACGGCAGGGTGACGGGCTCGAACAGGAGGCCGAGGCAGGCGGCGCAATCCACGGCACTCATCCCCCGCACTTGGCCGCCGTAGAGATTCTCTTTTCTCTTGGACCTGTCCACGAGCAAGCTCACAAGACCCCGCAGACGGTCCGGGCTGACGGGTCCGGTATAGTACGCCGCCGAGAAGTTGGCCACGGCGCCGCGGATGTTGCCCGTTCGTGCGAAAGCGTCGGCGATTCTTAAGTACAGTTCGGCTCCATTGGACAGCTGGGCAGGTGACAGCTCCACATCCGAATCCGCCATCGCCGGTCATCGATGAAGGTTCGGGAAGAACAAAGCCGGACTGAAACCGCTCAGCTTATCGCCTTGCATTTTTGATACGTATACTAGATTATGTAATAAATAGCGAATTGGGGGCGCGACTTATATAATTGTCACGTGACTACATTCTCGCGCTCCCAGTTATGGCGCTCAACTGCAGAAACTCAGTTGCTATGGAAAATGACGCTCAATTGTTTGCTTTATTAAGATATTATTATTTTCTTTATAATTTCAAACTAAAAATTATAAAATAAATAATAAAAAAAAAAAAAACCCGAACGAATTTGACAAACATTTTATAAAAATTCTAGATGAATAAGGAAATAAACTCAGAGAACCACTAACTGAAATTATTCTCTCTTTGAAAATATTAAATTAAGAAAAAAAGAAATTGGGTTCCTTATTAAATAAATAAGTCAAGAAATAACTTTTTAAACTGAAATATCGGTAGATAAATTTGTTAATTTTTTTTGCAGTTTTTATGTTATAATCGTGTATGTATTTAAATGAAATAAAATGAAGTAATAATTTATCGTAAATATTAATTATTTAATTTTGAGAATTAATTTTAAAAAAAAATATCCTTAACAGAAATATTCATTGAAGAATATTTAAAAGGTAAGTTTGATGTTTGTTCTATTTTTTTTTTTCCTTCACAAATATGGATGTTGCAATTAATTTAAAAATACAGAAATATGTTTAATCTTATCTATTTCTACTGTAAAATATATCAAGATATTCAAGAAAAAAATAAATAAATGAAAATAAATGAATACGTAATTTTAAAGGAAAAATCCCATTTGTATATTATAAAAAAATTCAACCTTACTTCAAATTTTCATTTTGACGAAAATTGATTAAATCCACAAATCTCACCTTGAGCTGCCGAAATCCTCTTTTTTTTAAAATTAAAATCGAAGTCCCCATAAACCAACTGAATTACCATATGTCTTACGCTACTACATAGGGTTTCCAGGATTTTGAAATGGAGGGGATTACGATGATCAGACCCACTCAACCAAACAAAAACAAAAATATTATGTCCTTTTCTGAAATAGCAGGGCGATGAAATTTCCAACCAAAAAACAAGTTCAAAATCTTAGGGTTTTTTTTTTTTCCATTTTCGGATGCAATGAGGTGGGGAATGGGTAAACCTCTACCAATCTCTCCCCCTCCTTTGCTACACCAATAGCGGCCATAACATTAGATATAAATAAAATTCGCTGTTATTCAATAATGATGCTTCTAATGCTTTTATACAAAAATTTGTATCATCTTCACGCAAATTTCTCAGTACAAAAAAATTGAAATATTAATACTTAATATTAATACTTAAAAATTAAGTTGTCGAATATTTTAAATTTTCATTTTTGGACATTTCTATTTTAATTTACAAATTTCGTTAAAATAGCTAAAACCAATGTAATTATTCAGCAAAACATAAATCTTTTACTTTTATTATTATACTGACATTTTTTTCGTCAGTAAGTGATTAACCAATTTCAGTAAATTAAATCATTTCATATGTAAATACAGCTTGGAAACTATTGTCTAATGATAGATAATTTCCTTTTTTTTTTTTCGGTTAACTATAACGTTTCACCTTTTCCTCCACTTAATCTTAAAAATAAAGAGATACGGATACTTTTCTTTAAAATTTCCAATTAGTTCCGCCACGCATTTATAAGGTGAGGATGATGCCAGTGCAGAAAAATGCAAAAGAAGTGCTTCAGAAAAACAATCACAAGACAAAAAAAAATAAGGTCAAGGTTATGATCTTAAGGTAGAAAAATCAAGCGAAACAAAGACTTCGTTACGATTTTGAAAGAGTTAAAAGGTGAAGATAAAAAGAAGAGGAGAAACGGTAAAAAACTAGAAGATTAGAATAGAAGAGAGAAATTGACTGTAGGAAAATGAAGATTGGAAAATTAATTCATTTTTATTCCTATCCTTCTTTTTCAAAGAATTAGTTAGCAAAAAATTTTATTATTTAATTTATATTTTATTATTTTTCGTAAATGAGAATCGTATTGTAAACAAACTGTCCAGCAATAGCACTTCACAATATTTCACCAGATGGACTGCATATTATTGACGGTATGATTTAAATTAATATTTTATGACTAATTTTGAAAATAATATTAAATGTTAATTATACAATTATTCATTATTTTTATTCATTGAATTGTTAGAGGAAAAAGAAAAAGTTTTAAATTGTTTCTTGGAAGATATTGATGAAAAATGTTTTGGCGGGAAGCTAAGTTTTGAAAAAAAAAGTTCTTAATTTATACAGAAACTTCCCAGAATTTGTGAAAAGACGCAATAGGAAAAAAGATATGAAAGCATTTATTTTTTTCTTTAAATTTCATTGCCTATGTTGATGAAATTTACTGGAATTGCTAGAGATTTTCAACTAAGATTTAATTTTTCGTGAATTCGTGAAAATAAAAAAAATAAATTAAAAAAAAAAAAAAATCACCAAAATGGAGAGAAAAAAATTAAGACGAAATCGTCTTAATTATGGTGAAAGGGCCTTTTTTTTTAGATCATTTTTCTGTGGGTTTTGGGATTCTTTTCTGAGATATTTATGTAGCTTTTTGATCTTAATTGAAAAGGGCGGGAGGGGGGTGGGTTGAAACAACATTATATAGTCTATTAGAAACCAGATACAGGTTTCTGAAAATACAGAAACATAGAAGCAAGATGCATTAAGATCAATATATATAATCATTTTTAAACATAATTTCATAGCAATAGTAAAACAAAATGGAATCAGTTTTTTAATTTTCACAGAAGATAAATAAATGCCCCTCGCTGATTATTTCACTCAAAAAGATATTAAGATATTTGAAAGGAATAAAAAAAAAATAATTGCAATTGTTATTCATAATGAAAAAGTGTGGGTGCCAAAAGAAAAACAACAACAAACACTATCTTTCATTTGGGGGTGGGGTGGAGAATTGGGGACTTTAATATGATAAAGCTAATGATTAGGCAAAGCTTGATTTTTTTTTTAATTAATAATTTAAAATACATAAGTAAGAATGAATATAATACAAAATACAATATAAATTTGATACACAACTTACAAGTCTACATGCGTGTGTGTGTGAAAAGGAAAAAAAAATGGAGTACAAATAAATTAAATATACAAATATATAATAACCAATTTAGCATAGTAGATATTCTAGAAAACATGTAAATTTACATTGATTAAATAATTTTAATACATATATTAGTATTACATAATAGCAATTTTAATAATAATAATACTTATTACTACTACTAATAATAACCAACAACTCTTAGTTGAATACAACATTACTGAAGCATTTAGCTTTGATATCAAAATAGGTTTTGAAATAAGCAAATGTAAAACATATCACATAGAAATAGAGAAATTAAGACAACAAGTCAGTTACAAGCAAACAATACTGAAACTGACGCATTGGCAGTTGGTGAATATTAAAAATACTTAGGATTCTTACAGACACCAATCGTAAATCATACAATTTATACATAATAGATATTTTATGGGAAAAATGTTTATTAAAACTCTTTACATGTTTCGTAACATTTTTGTTATATTTTTAAAAGAGAAATTATAATTTTAAATAAATTAGACATTATAATTCTCTTTTGAATGTGCAATAAAAATGTTACGAAACATGTAAAGAGTTTAATAAACATTTTTCTCATAAAAATATTTATTATGTATAAATTATATGATGGGATGTTTTCAGTATTTACGCTTGAAATATAAATCATACAGTTAAAAACATATATCAAAAACAATTTTAAAAATAACTAGGCCATCCCCATGTATACTGTACGCGCTTGTATTTCTACATCACACAGAATTTGGTTAAGTAAGAATATTATATTTAAAATATTGCAACAATAGTTCTAATTGTCATTTTCGAATTAGAAATAAACAGACGGATCGGAAATAAATAAATAATCTTGAGATTCAAAAAAAGAAAGGTTGAATGCATTCATTATTGATGGGGGGAAGGGGAAGGAAACATAAATCAAAAAACAATATAAAGTGAGTTGTAGTCCCCGTGGCCTAATGGATAAGACGTCTGACTTCGGATCAGGTTGCAGGCTCGATTCCCGGACCTTTCATTGCAAAAATTATTTCTATTTTCCAGTCTCACAGGAAATTTCGCCGGACAGACAAATAAAAGATTTTAGTAATAAATATAGAATAGAAAAAAAAAAAAATACTCAACACTGAATTGTGATAAAAATACATACACAATCCTTCTTCTAGCTTATTGTTTTTGCATTATCAAATGGAATGAACTGATATGGATTCATTAAATACATTAGAAAGAGTGACATGCAGTAAATATAGAATTCATCATGAACAATCTAAAAGATTTCCTTTATCTAGATGAGAAGGGTGAAGAGGTTGCTTATTAAAAATCTACGTTGTAAACAATTCGAAAACCGAAGACAAGATTTCCACTCAGACAGCAATTTCTATAGACGATAACAATTCACCACTAAAATTAAGCAATCCCGAGTACAATCCCAATGATTATGTAATTTCAATTGAATTTAAAACAAGAGACCTGAAGAACAAAACCTTCCACGGAAAACATCCGTGTCAACTTTCAAAGCTACATGTTGATAAACAAGCTTCTAATAAATGGCATGAAAAAGGCCAACTCTACCGAAACAGAAGTTTTTGTTTTTGCAATACATGATCAGATAATAAAAACTAGGAATTACATGAAACATATCTTTTTCTGTGACAGATGACAAATGCCGACGATGCCACTCTCAAAAACGGATCAACCTTACATGGGGCCCCTGGATGGAAATTTTGTAAGGGCCCTTGCATCAAACTGATTTACTAGATTTTGTTTACTAGTAAAAACGGATCATATTCTGGTGAGATGTCGTTATTGGTACTCTATAAAGTGTTAATAAAATTGGAGAACTCGAAAAAAAAAATTGCGTTTTTAAGCGGCATATTTGACACACGTATCAAAAGCATTGACTATATACAAGGGACTAATTGTGAGTGCAGTAAATGTAAATGTTTGCAGTGAAAATCCTCAAAAGATATAACAATGTCGGCAAACAAATACCCCAAGTCCTCGCCGTAAAATACAGCCTAGTAGAAAATACCATATCCTGATTTATAAGCAAACACAAATTCTAGAAAAATAGCCAAGTTAAACTATATTGAAATGGAGATATAATAACCGACATACAGGGATGCATTCTCTCACCGTATTTGTTCAACCTGTACAGCGAACACATCATGAGAAGAGCGGGACTAGAGAAATCAAGGGCTGGTGTAAGGATTGGAGGGATCAAGATCGACAACTTAAGATATATAGATGATATCACCCTGTTAGCAGAAAATGAAAAAGACTTAAAAAATCTTCTGGGCAAGGTTAAAGATGAAAGCTTAAAATTTGGACTTAGATTGAACTTAAAGAAAACTAAGATCATGACATAAGGAAAAATGGGAGAAGATTAAAAACAGAAGATGAGGTGATAGAGAAAGTCTCACATTTTGATTTTCTGGGTTCAAGACTGGTTGAGGATGGACTATGCACAGAAGATATAGAGAAAATAATTTTGTAGGGTCGGCGAGCAATGTCAAACCTGGAGAAGATACTGAAAGACAGAGACATCTCTAAATCTACAAAGATTAGGATTGTGAAAGCAATGGTCTTTCCCGTGATGATATACGGGTGTGAGAGCTGGACAATGCGATAGAGGGAAAGAAAGAAGATCGACTCCTTTGAACTCTGGTGCTGGAGAAGACTATTGAGGATACCATGTACTGCAAGGAAGACTAACCGATGGGTTTTAGATCAGATTAAACCAATCTATTCGTTGGAAGCATTGATTTTGAAGCAAAAACTTTCCTATTTTGGCCGCATTATGAGAGCTTATAATTCCATTGAAAAGATAATCCTGCTTGGGAAGGTAGAGGGGAAGAGAAGAACAACTCCGTTGTTAGTTCTGCGCTCACCTTGATGTAATTGATATTTATACATCTCCCGAAGAAGGCCCGAGGCACCGGGCCGAAATATCGAGATAATATCTCATCCTGGAGTGAGGAAATCCCTCAAAAAAAAAAAAAAGGACCTATATAATATTAGTAATTAATAGAATGTTAGCTACTACGCTGCCTTCGTAACCCTTGGACGAATCACATCCGTGCATCTCACATGACCTGAGATTATAATGAAATCGTTCACTTCTAGCGCAATCAACCCTCTGTAGATAAAAAGCATTCTGAAAAATATTCAAAGTATTTGCTATTCTCCGAAGAAATCAAAGAAACGTGGCATCAGAATAAAGTAAAAAGAAAATTATTATTTCATCAACTGGAATCATATCACATGCACTGCATAAAAGCATAGAAAAACTGGACCTAAACAAAAAACATTTATTTAAAGTTACAAAAGACAGTCATCATTGTTACTTGTTCAATAAACCGTCGCTTTATTAATGACACTGAAAATATAATAATATATGCTGAGCTTGAGTTACTCTGCTACACATTGTAAAAACCGAACATTTTAATCCGAGAAGAGACACTCGTATTATATTTATTCATTCACATATACGAAGATAATTATGTAACTGTACAGTTCATATTAGTTGGCATTTAAAAATAGGTTCTAAAGGGATTTCATTATCTTCCAGGTCGTTGTACGAAGTATTGGGCAACAATTTTGCGATAGGGTAAAGTACTGTCTTCCTAAAGAGCAAAGTACATCGTATCAGTATTTAAAAGGTAAGGCTAATAAAATGAATTTTAATACAGTTCTGTGAATTAAATTGGTTGAAACTTTTCATTCAGATTCTTTAAAGAAATTCTTTGAGGCCTGAGCACTGCTGGCACACGAATTTTCTCACTAATTTACTCACTAGAGAGTTTTTCATTGTATATTTTTTCCTTTTGAGGCACCACTGCGCTTTCCGACGATCATTCATGTTAGCCTCAGTATCAGGAGACCTTGTTATTTACTGGTGACTACACCTGGCTGATGATCGCCAAAGAGCGTGAAACAGCTGTTCCAGGATGTCACTTGTAAATAATTTGGTCTCACCCATTGTTATTTATTATTAATTCAAATGGGCAGTTTCAATTTTTATGCTTTAAAAAAATTCAATGAGGCCTGCGCACTGCTGGCACATGAATTTTCTCACTAATTTTTCATTGGTGAGTTTTTCATTGTGTATTTTTTCCTTTGAGGCACCACTCGCTTTCCGACGGTGTATTTCTTTAAAATAATATTGTTACACAATTAACTTGCCTTCACTATACTTTAAATATTGTTACGTAAATTGTTATTAAATAAGCCTGGTTTCATTGTTTCCTAGTTACATTCTACGCCAATGATACATTGGAAAATTTAGAAGGCTAATATAAAATTAACAAACATTAAAAGTAAACAAAAGATAATTATTTAATTTATAAATAGTTCAATATTTACCTCTTTGTTGTGTCATTTATCAATTTGCCCATCGGAAAACATACAACATGAAACTATTATGCTTTAACCGTTAAATAAACAAGAAGTCCGATGAACTTTCTTTAAAATGTGATTTCTTAATGATCCTTTTATTTAAAGTCTGAAAAAAGCCTAAGTTTATTTACAATTCTTCTGAATACAAACAGTACAAATTTTCTAAATTCTAAAAAAAAAGGAATTTGCATTTTTTGCTTAAATTATTAAATCGGGTTTTAATCGTACTAACCCCACGCAATGCACCACAAAAGATTTAATATTTGTTGATTTTAGACAATGAAATATCAACAGACATAGGATGGAAATCCGTTGTTTAGATTCCAATGCTTTTCTCTGGAAATGTCTGTCGGGTCTACAAGGACCTCTTTGGAAAAGATTTCGTATATAAATTGTGAGATGGACCTTAGTCCTCGAAATGTGCCTACCAATTTTCAAGAAGATCTATCCAAAGGTCAAAAGTTACGAAGTGGGAACCTATACACACAGACACTTAGGCTAATAAAAAATTGTTGAAGCGTATGTATGTATTCATGACTTAGAACATTTCAAAAATATTTTATTTTTTAGTGAATTATTTTATCAAAAAAGAAAAAAAAAAATTAAATTAGAAAAAGAGAATAAATTGCCTCCAACCAAAAAAAAAAAAAAAATGACCAGCTCATATTGCCAAAAAAAATAAAAAAAATAAAAATAGGGCTACTAAATACATTTGTAGGGTGATTCAAAATTCCCTGTGCAAACTTTAAAGGTAGGTCAGGAATACAAAAACAAACCGTATTCATAGTGGATCATAAGTCCGCAAACGCCACCCGAATGTTTTAGAAGGTACAGTAAAGTTCAGAAATAAAAGAGAAGATGTTTATTGGCCCTATGTTACAATATAACAGTAAGGTGTACTCTTACAGGTTCGTAGTAGGTGCTCATAGTTCCTTCACAAGATCTCTGGTGCAAACGTTTGATGATTGGGCACAAGTCTGTTGGGAAACCGTTAACGATACAATCGTACAGCGACTCGTCCGTTTCCGTTTGCTGCCCCATAGGCTAGGTGATATCTGCCTTCTCAGCATTAGTGAAGCGATACATCCTACTCGTACAAAGTGAACGTCTCAAATGACGATGGCTCATACTGCCCAACTAATGTGTTGTCAAACAGCGCCCTCTAACAGATTCTGGTGGCGTTTACAAAGAGAAGTGGAGATGAGAAAAGAAAAGGCAAAAATTGTTTTCATAGTGTACACGAAATTGTTTTCATACTGTACACGAAACCATAGCGTTCAAGTTTCATTTTCGACCACTTCCTGTGAGACAGGAAGTGATCACAGACCGGAACTCGCATGTTTCCCCATCTTTACAAGTTATAAGGGTTCCAACAATTTGTCCTCCAAATGAGAGATGGCCGGCGGAAGTTTGAATTGCGCAGCCATTCCGGTAGCTGATCAAGTATGTTTTCCTGTCACAATGGACGATGGCGTCTGTTTTCACTGAGAAAGACATGTTGATAACGCCAAATTAAAACTTCTCTCGACTATTTAGCGTTATTTCAATACCAGTTGCTAACAATAAGTATTTATATAAATAAATAAACATATATTATTTATAAATACAATGCTCTTTTGCAAAGTAACAAGCGATTACCATAATGGCGGCGTCCTGTCATAAAATCAGACGGAAGTGCCTGACCAGACTAATCGATCATACATGCGCAGATCGCACAAAAACAGGGCGGCCATCTCTCATTTGGAGGACAATAGGCAACTGTCCAACTTTTATTTTTGACTATAGAAGTAATGACAAGGCAGACGACGCGACGTACGGATAGAAGGAAGTTTCTTCCGTTAGAAGCAAACCAATTAACGTTCCATAATTCATTTTAAATTTGCACGTGCTTTGATTTGATTAGTACTTAAAATCAGCGATGGTGCGAGCAGTAACAATGGAGACGCCGTCGAGACCCTTTTTTTCTATAAACTATTTGGTCTCATCCATTGTTATCTGTATGTTTTTAACAATTTTAAGAATTTAATAAAGAAAGCAATTCATATAAAACAATATTTTGTTTTATAATTATTTTGATATGTATTACATGTCCCTAATATCAATGTAAAGGAAAAAAGGTTCAATCAAAAGTGCGTATCAGGCACCAAACATAGTTGCTTCGAAGCTGCCCCGAAATCCGCCCTTAAAATTCGATAAGAATTTGTTTGTTTATGGTCCAACTTAGATATGAGCACGATTACTTGGATCTTCACTCTTCTCCCAAGCCCTCAAAATGGATCCCGTAGTGCTGCATGCCCAATCTCGACTATGCGTTGGATACATGAGAGTAATAAATGTTTATCAATAGTTCTCAAGTTTTTCGGCCTTAGTCTAAAATCCAACCCATAAAATAAAAAACCAATAAAACCACTGGAAGTGTTAACAGTGCATTACGACATTGGCTAGTCATATTGTAACAGTTTTTATGTAAATATCTTTACATATCATTTATTTGTATTTTTTGTAGAAATCATTTATCTGTTTATATATAAATATCTGTATTTTATTCATTTTAATCTTTACCATTATTTATTTTAAATCATTCGTTTCTATTTCCTAATTATTGCTGTTCTGTTTATTTTTAAATTCTTTCCCGTACAGCCGTTTAATTAGTTAATTAATTTAAGTTCGTTATGTTTTTAGCCAATCATGATGTACATTTTTTAATTACTTTACCAATGAAATCCAACTTTATAAAATCTATGAAAACCCATGTTTTCTGTTTAATAAATCAATTCAGTTCAGTTCCAAACTTCACTCGTTGTTGCTTCGCTCCTAAAAATTTCTCCCACAAATACCATTACAATATTACCATTCAAACCATACATGAAATGTTTTGAAATAATGGATATAAGAAAACCTTGGTGCAGTGAGAAGTCTTTCAAAAACCTACAGTTCTACTTGAGTTGAATCTTAACTAACAATACTGGTTTAGATATTAGAACATTATTATCTTTTTGTGTTGATCAGGAAATCGTTAAGTGACCTTCTACACAGTCACGTGATTGCATTGAAAAATTTGTTACACCGCTTCACAACAGTTTTTAATCTTTTTAATCCTTTTTAATCTTAATTAACTTTAACCTTCTTTTTTTAAATCTCAAGTAAAATAGATATTTTAGGTAAATAGAATTAGAATTCATAAAATAGATACCAGATATTGTAAAATTATTTTTTTGGTTTTTCATATGTGGTCACTAATATTTTGACCATTAAGGTCCTGACTCAAGCAAATGCAGGCGACTGCAAACCTTTTATTTCTTAATTTCTTTTATCAATGCACCTAAAATTCTGAAAATTTAAATATGAACTTGTGAAGCATCTGATATTTCTATTTTCTCGTTTTTAATTTTCAAAATATTCTATCATTAATTAAATTAAAATTCAAAAACAGACAATTATTTGGGTGTTTTCGAGATATTACTCGGTATTTTGAACTTAAAAAAAATTCACGAAAACCTGAAATGATAAAAAATTCGTAAAATAATTATTGGTATTTAAAATATTTATTATTAGTGCAACAGTTAATTTGTAAAAAATAATTTAATCTCACACAATTTCAGAAAAAAAAAAAAAAAAAAAAAAATTTTTCAATTAAAATCTCTTCCTGAAAAACCAAAGGCGGAATTACTTCGAGACACGATAAAAAATAATAAAATTTGATAATAATTTTTCTTGAAATCAATTCGATATCTCATTCCAAATATTATCTCAAGAGTCCAATTGCTTTTTGTTATCGTGATAAAATTTATTAAAATTTTGATTTATCAGGTGCTTTTTTTTTCTTTAGTTATCATATTTTTAATATTTGTCATATTAATTTTATTCATCTGGAAATAAATTTAAATCCTAAATCTTTAATTCTTAGGCTTCATGTTAATCCTAAATGTGGCTCAAAAATGTGCCTCATTTCTAGTCCACTTACCTATGAAAAAGTAAAGGTCATCAAATCAGGGTAATCTCTGTTTGTTCTTCAGTACCTTTTGAATCGCTGATCTTCTTGAAACTTGCTATGCCCATTAAAGGCTTTGGATGATCTAACTTTTGTATTTGAAATCTTTCTTGTTGAGAAATCATCCGAAAAGACAACTACGATCCCTGTAGAAAAGCTTTGGAATTTAAACAATGGATTCAATGGTATTTCTTTTATTTCATTGTCTTAAATAATGAATATTAAGTCCTTAATCCAATACGTGGTTTCATACGATTGATACAATCCGATTGACAGAATGTAAGTAAATAATGCGTAATTATTATTATTATGTAAAAGTTTCAAACCTTGGGTTTCCCCAGCACACACAACATTCTTCTTCTTCTTTTTCTTCTTTTTCTTCTTCTTCTTCTTCTTCTTCTTCTTCTTATTATTATTATTATATCGGAAAAGCTTCAAACCATGGATTTCTCCAGCTAAGATAATATGGCGGGTCAAGGACCAAAACACATATTGCCAAGTGTAAAAAAAAAATAAAAAAATTGAAGAATGGTTTAGGGATGTGTGGTTGTGTCCATAAATTTCCTAACTATGCGTGTTGTGTTGAGTACCACAGCTTTGCATCCTGTGAGTTGAGTCCCTAACTTTGTAACGGTGTAGAAGTCGCCGGGTTCATCTGCGATCCTGGTTCATCTGCGATGACCATCGGATGCGCTGGCATCCCAGTCTTGGTGGTCGCCTGCTCTGACACAGACGAAACACTTCCGACCGGCGACCATTCGGAATGGATGGCGTTGCCCGGGTATTGTGGTAGCCATACTACAGGATGGGGTGCCACTTTCTCCACCACCACCTGCGGGAGACTGTAGTATATTTTTCGAACGGAGGCCTCTGCCAACCCCCGAACGCGGGTGACTTTATCCTGCGTCACACCCGATGCAGCATGATCTATATTAGAACGAGTTCTCATCATAGATGGTTGGACCCTTTAGCCTACCCTAAAGCTAGTACAGTTCCCGCCTCCAACGCGAGGAGATAGAGTCCATGGGGGCTTATTATTATTATTATTATACACATTTTGACACAGTCAAAAATTCGCTGACTGGAGCCTTTAGTTGATACAAGTTTCAGCAAAGACAATATGGCGGGTCAAGGATCAAAACACAAGTTGCCAAGTGTAAAAAAGTGAATGATTTGAGATGTGTGGTTGTGTCCATACATTTCCTAACTACGCGTGTTGTGATAAGTATCACACCCTTCTGCAGTTGTGCATAAGTGTTTTTATGAAGTCCTAGAGTGCTGAGGATGTGATGCAATGTGTGAGGCACCAGACCAGTAGCGGACACGACGATGGGTACAACACGTACTAGGTCCTGCCTCCACTGCTTCTGGAGCTCGTATGCTAGATCGGTGTATTTACTGATCTTTTCTGCGTGAGTTTTCTGCATGTTCTTGCTGATAGGCACTGCAATATCAATGAGATAGGTCTGTTTGTATCATTATTATTATGTTTGTATGTTTCAAACCTTGGGTTTCCCCAGCAAAAACAATATGGCGGGTCAAGGACCAAAGCACATACTGCCAAGTGTAAAGATGTGTGCAAGAATGATTAGGGATGTGTGCTTGTGTCCATAAATTTCCTAACTATGCGTGTAGTGTTGAGTACCACAGCCTTCTGCAGTTGTGCATAAGTGTTTTTGTGAAGTCCTAGTGTGCTGAGACTGTGGTGCAATGTGTGAGGCACCAGACCAGTGGCAGACAGAACGATGGGTACAACACGTACTCGATCCTGCCTCCACTGCTTCTGGAGCTCGTGTGCTAGATCAGTGTATTTACTGATCTTGTCTGCGTGAGTTTTCTGCATGTTCTTGCTGATAGGCACTGCAATATCAATTAGATAGGTCTGTTTGTTGACCTTATCAACAAGTGTGATATCTGGTCTGTTGTGATGTATGGTTTTGTCTGTGTGAATGGGGCGGTCCCAGTATAGTTTATATGAGGGTGATTCTAATACGCTTTGTGATATGTACTTGTAGTACGGGACCGTGCTCTTAATAAGTGAATGTTTGTGTGCTAGTTGTTGATGAACGATCGATGCTACCTGATTGTGTCGGTGGAGGTAGTCTGTTTGAGAGAGAAGGGGACAGCCTGATATTACGTGGTCGATCGTCTTATGCGTAGTGTGGCATTTCCTGCATTTGTCGTCATGTGTGTTTGCATCGTGTAGAATATGTTTCTTGTAGTTGCGTGTGGAGATGACTTGGTCCTGTATTGCGATCATGAACCCTTCGGTCTCCCCAAACAGCTCACCACTCGTCAGCCATCTGTTCGACGCTTCCATGTCGACATGAGGCTGGCTGAGTTCGTGATGATGTCTGCCATGGAGTTCCTTACGAGCCCATGATTCACGCAGCTGCTGAGTGTGGGTGTCAGGGGTGGTGAGTGTTGGAGAAGAGTTTTCGAGGTTCAGGGGTGTGAGGTGTGTGTCAGCCTTGACAATGGCTGAGTGAAGTGAGGAGTCTTCTGCTTTTTGGTGGAAATGTTCCCTAAGTGTATGTACTTGTTTTTCGTGTAGGGTGATGAGGTTGATGAGTCCTCGGCCTCCCTCCTTGCGGGGAAGAGTCATCCTTTCCGTAGCGGACTTGGGGTGGTGCATGTTGTGTTTCGTGAATGTAGTGCGTGTTGCGCGTTGTAGTGCTTCGAGTTCGGTGTTTGTCCATGGAATTATGCCGAACGAATATGTTAGTGTGGGAACGGCAAAAGTGTTGATAGCTTTAATTTTATTTCTGGCGTTGAGTTGTGTTTTGAGGATTTTGTGAACTCGAGCAAGGTATGTGTTCTTCAGTGCATTTTTGATGTTTGCGTTGTCAATGACGCGCGCTTGCTGGAAGCCCAGGTACTTGTAGGTCTCTCCGTCTTCTATGGATTGGATGGCCAAACCATGGTCCAGTTCAAAACCCTCCAAATTCGAAGTCTTCCCACGTATTATGTGTAACTTGTTATTATTATTATTATTATTATTATTATTATTATTATTATTATTGTTATTTTTAAGAAAATTGGACATTTTGTCTTTCTTGTATTCACTAGATACTAAAATTTGAAAATAAATGTCAGCTGTTCATTTTTGTCATTTTTGCGACTTTTATTACTTTATTTAATTTTTTTTAAAGAACTTGAAAGAAACAACATTTCAAGAAAATAGGCTTTAAGTTCTTTGTAACTACTTCTTTGTATGCATAGTTTTCTATTATGTCAAAAAAAAAAAAGTGTCCAAGGTGGCCCTAAACAGAATAAGGTTCTGTATATTTTTATTTCTTTTGGTCCCCTCTGCTCCTGTAGGGCTTACAATACCGGGATTCCGACTTTATTTCGGTATGCAAGTTCCAGTGTAAAAAAAATATTAGTGTTTTCTTATTAATTTTGAAAAAAAAAAAGAAGAAGCTATGAGTCATTGTTTGGTCAAATAAAAATTACAAAGGTTTAAGTTTGGTGTTTTATTAATTGGAGGGCCGCGTTGCTTTTGTTTTCTTTATATGTTTCCCGAGTTCACTGAGATACAAGATACTGGGCGGATACAACTGACGAAGGTCTGGAAACCAGAAATGGTCCATCTTGGATTCCCGGTATCACAATTTCAAAAAACAGATTAGTGAACTCTTAGTCTTGTGCTTTTTGAAAATTTCTTTCTCATTTTATGCATTGAAAAATTAAAAAATTGACAATTAAGAATCAAAATTTGACTGACGATTTTAGCCATTTTTCACTTGACCATTTTCTTCTCTGTCTTTTTCTACATTCATCACGCTAAAACGTTTGGACGGATTTCCCTGAAATTGGGTAGGTAGCTTATTTACTGTCAAACTTAAACACAGACATTTTTTTTTTTATCTCCAATCTAAAAAATTATACGAAAATCCTCGACGAATTCATTTATTGCGATGATAATTTTTGGTCCAACCTAAAATCTGAGCATGAATAAAGTTGGTGTCTTTTTTAGTCCTCAAACTTGGTCTTAGATCGCTGATACGCAGCGGATGATAACTGAACATCAACTTAATGTAACATTATAATAATAATAATAATGCTATTGTTAATCTTGCATACTAAGTCTTTCAATTCAACGTGAATATTTTTCTTGTCTGTCAATTTGTCTGAACTCGCATCCCGCTAAAACGGCTGGACGGATTTCCATAAAATTAGATTTGTTCCTTGCGTATGTTCTTATTTAAAACAAAGTCACATTTATTTTGAACTCTCCCCCCCCCCCTCCCGCAAACACACCTCCCCGTACGTCATCAAAATGCCCTTTATCCAAATCGATAGATAACTGAGTGTATATTTCGCTTTAAAAGAACGATTGTTCTGATAATACGTGACGGCGGGTCATGGCCTTCTTATCACCAAGATAAGACGCAATAATAACTGACTATCTTTCCTGGAATTGTAGGTTGCATTTAATTCGATGCCTAGAAACCAGAGTGTTGATGAAACCTTCCAGTGAAGTCGTAAAAGCAGATTAATTTTCTGCCACTAATCAAATATACTGTATATCAAAATTAGAGCAAGTTTAACTATTAATCGCTTATGTTTCTTAAGATCTCATTTTATTTAGACAGGTAGTGTGGATGCTTAAAAATGCATATCTATACGTTTCATTTATTTTAATAACTATCTGTATTATTAAAGAAGTGTGTGCGCACATCCATCAACATCCATCGCAACAATTCGCACGCGCGTTGCCTCGCAACAGGAGCATTGTTGCAAGGTTGACACTGTTCATAACAATGAAATTTCGCAAGCGCGTTGCCAGGCAACAAATTTCCGACTGTTACAAATGGATTTTAATACTCTATTGCATATAGTGTTTAGAATTTAAACTTTAATTTATTTTTATTTTTAGTTTGAAGTTTTAGTTTATTTGATATTTTTTTTTAATAAATAAAATGCTGTTTTCCGTTACATATACGAGATTTCCGGCTGTTATTAATTATGATATCTCTCTCTCTGGTGTAACTGTCTTTCTGACAGGTTTCAATTGGACGCTCTCCATTTTCTTCTATCCTGTGCATCTTTCTTCAATTGTTCATACTTTCTTCCTCTTTTAACATCATCCAGCATTCCAATCCTTCTTCTTCCTCTTCCTCTCTTTCCTTCCACTTTTCCTTCTATTATTCTTTGTTGTAGACAATTTCTTCGTAGCGCATGTCCTAACCAAGATGTTTTTCTCTTGCGTATGGTTTCTAACAATTTCCTTTTTTTCACCTATCCTTTTATTATGATATATAATGAACATTTTTCCAGTTTATTTTAATCGAATGTAGACCGTTTGAGTGGCATGACGTGATGTGACTTCAGAGTTCAAAATAATCAGTTACTGTCTCCATTGAATTTGACTGTGGAATAGCCTAGTGCTACAGCAGGCTCTTGTTTGTTATATTTTTTTCTTTGAAAAGATGAGAAAAAAATGTATTTTTTTTATCTGAAAGCCTTTTTAAACTCTTAGAGTTGAATAAACCCCATCTTAATGTTTTTAATCCATTATTTTTAAGAAATTTAGAAAAAAAAAAATAATACGAAACAAGCTGTGTTTTTGTAAATTTTTCAGGTTTATACTTCCATACAAGATGGCTGACAATAACGATAGCAGTTAATTATTTTTCAATATCGAAGTTCTAATTTCTCATTTTATTAATACGTGAGTTTCATTACGTGAAGTTAGAACTTCGATTTTAAAAAAAAAATAATTAACGCAAATTAATGGTTGCTGTTGCTATCGTGATCAGATGAATTCTATCAATAGTATGGCAGTCCAAACCTGATAAATTGACAAAAATAGAGCTTACTTCGTATTGATTTTTTTTTCAAATTTAAAATTTTCATAAAAGAAAGAAAAACAAAACAGCAATAAACTACTCAGGTGGAATTTCTTAAACTCTTAAAAAATTAAAAAAAAAAAAAAAAAAAATTTTTGGACTATCCTACATTCTTAACAACGGTTTAGTAGCCGATTATTTTGAACTGTGATGTCAAATCAGATGGTTTGCGACAACATTTAAACGGTCTATTGCGAACAAGATTTCTTTGTTGCACCCACTTCTTCAGCTCTCTTTTAACATCATTAGAAAAACGGGTTGTAACAATAAAGTTTTATGTCCTAATAATTAATATGCCAATAGATCTCCGTCTATGATCGAAAAGTTAAATTTAAATATAGTAGATTGTTATAATGAAGATCTCTATTGATTTTGGTACAAACCTGATCCATAGATTAAGAGTCAACAAGAAACTATCAAAACACTTATTAGGTTAACGCCCAATAATCACGAAAACTTCAATAATCACGAAAACATTATTTATACTGTATTATAAATTCAACTTTAACTTTATACTCCTTTCTTTGTTCTCCTTGTTTGGTGATTTTTCAGCTGAAAACGACCTTGCAGTTTTCCGCAGGTCGAAAAACTCGTTCTGTTTTGTAGTAATATGTTTGTTTGTTTTTTTTTGTAATTTTTTTTAAGTTAATGTGCTATTTTTTATTTGCTTTTACGATTGTTGATTATTTATATTAGAAAGCAGAAATTTTAATGGTAAACAAACATTATCAAATCTGATTAAGTATCGATTTTCAAAGAATTGGACAAATAAGAGCGAAAAAACGACAACAGAAGAGTCTCAGAAAACCGCCGTTGTTACGACAATAACATAGAAATCTATTATCGGCTTTTACTTCTTCGGTACCACTATTTACGTCTTACCATTTTATGTGTCCGAAGAACTGTACATTTTGTGTAAGTAGACATAATTCATTTCTAAAATTTGACTGTTTTGTTAATCCCACATATCAATTATTATTAATAAATTAAATTATATCAATAATCCAATTCTTTAAAATCTATCCATTTGTTTAACTTTAAATCTTTTTTTAATCAAATCCTCTGCCCATTTTACAAAGTTTTGTTCCCTTTTACCTGTCAAACCCTCATACCATAATTCTATTTGTGTTCTAAATAAATAAGCTCTCAATAATTTTTCTTGTTATAGTATTTCTTAAAACCTTTACTTTGCTATTCATGTCGTGGTCTTCATAAGACAGTGTTACGCTACTTCTAATAATTCTGTTAATTTTTTTTAATGTTATATCCATGTTTTATCGATTTAAAAAAAAAAAAAATATGCATGTTCATTTACTCTTTCTCATATAGTTCTTTTACATTCTTCTATGTATAGCTTCTTACAATTTACGCAATCAAATGTTATAAATTATTTCCATTTCGTTTTTCACATCATTATTATTGACTTTATTAAACAATATATTCTTGAATTTATTTTTTTCTTCAAAAGCTATATTAAACTCATATTTCTTACCAATTCCTATTAATTTCGTACTGTGACGATTCTTGGATGGTATGAAAAATTTAATTCCTTTCATTTCTTTGTAAATCTCATATTTTTTAAATTCTTCCTATAAAACTTCGGCTACATCCATTTAAATTTAATATTTCTTTCATATTATTATATTATTTTACCAAATCTTTCTCATTTCTTGAATTTACATCAGTTCTTCTTATCAGGTTATCTACTGTGTTCCTTTTTATTAGAAACGAATGTCCCGAGTTGAAATTTAGAATATGTTGAAGCTTAGAATATGTTGAAGTTTAGA
>JAFIDM010010028.1:53501827-53518067 GCA_023159025.1 Thereuonema tuberculata | reverse complement strand
TAAATTGTAAAAATATTTTCTGTGCGTATAGGTTTTTTTCTTGTGATGTTTAATTATTTTTCGTACGTTGAACTTGTTATTAAAAGTAAAACTAACTAAGTGCTTTCCATTGCATAATCGGGAACTAAGCAAGCAGCGCTGGGCGACCCATTTCGTATACTGGGGGAGTAGAGTGGAGATCAAAGTAATTGTGTTCATTTGATAAGACGGACCACATTAAAGCATCGTATCAAATTTTAAAGAAGTTTGCCTGGCCGCTTAAGCGAGTGGAGACTAAAACAAACAGGCCTATGTTTAAGTTAGACCATAAAGCTACCTACTAAATTTTATGGAAATCCATCTACCCGTTTTAGTGTGATGAGGATATAAATAGCCAAGTGACAAACAGAGAAGAAAGATGATCAACTGGAATAGTGAATGCTCAGTAACGATTTTCCTCGTGTAAAGGTTAGTTAGGGACTATTTGTTTTAAAGATAATAGTTAATTTATTAGGCTGTTGTCAGATGTTACGGAACACTTCATGCATTTCAAATTTTCACTATTAAATATATTTACAGGACATTTCCTGTAAACTTGTGTCCTGGATTCTTCCCTTTACTGTCGGATCCAATCTGGAACCTTCCAGAATCTGCTTGCTTTCCCTTCTGCCATTGTTCTAAGCATCCTTCGTCCATTCCACGATAATGACAAGTCACGCGTTAGACCCCTTTTCCGTAATAATCATTAAGGATGACCCGATAGGTTTTCCCTTCGCTGAAACCTACCTAGTTTCTGTGACTGCATCTCTTTCATCCGGAAAACCCATTTGCTCCGTATTGATTTTTCTTCCAGCAGAATATTCATTTAATTTCAAGACTTTTACGTGTGACTATATTTAGAACTGACTTAGCTATCGGCAGCTTCTTTGTAAGAATTCATCAGAGATTCAAGAAATAAAGCAACACCGGATATAATAAAGTCGGAATACAATGTCTGCACTCATTCGTAGAGCCTCTCCATTTAATATTTATATGATGTCATTTTTGTTTTTAATACATACCCGGATGCTTGCTAACTATCTGGGGTATTATATGTTTGTAACATCCGTTAATGCGTGTTGGATTAGAACAAAAACAGTTTTAAGTTTGAACTCCGTACATCTCTGATCACGATAACTCGAAAACTATGCGTCCTAGAAATCTGAAATTTTTTGAGATGCTGTAGGTTGTCAGATAAGGAAGATCTATTTTCACTTTAATATATTACAGTAAATATTCGACCAATAAGTAAGAATCAGTGGACGTCCATCCATGATCAAAATAACTCAAAAGCTATCCATCACTGAAGGGACAGTTTATAAGTAAGATCCCTATTGATTTTGATAATAATCGGACCAGTAGGAAAGAAGCTGTGCGTCACAAAACCCTCAATCTAAATGTATGACCAACTCTTCTTTGAATAAACTGTTTTCTTTTTTTGTTTTTTATATTTATATATAAAATGCATATTTTATATTTTTTTAACAAATATTTATGCAGATATTCGAAAGTTGTTGTGGCAGTTGTTTATTGTCTTCAGTCAGACGTGAGGGTTGGCTTTCTTCTGTTTTTTTTCTTGATACTGAATTTTGTTTCCATGTATAGAAGCATTTGCTACTTAGGGATTAAATTATGACTTATTGTCTTTTTTTTTTTTTTTTCAATCAGAAATTTGATATAAATGCAGTTGTTGAAAATGTGGTAGATAGTTTTGAAGTGTTTCGTCACAACCACGTGATATGACGTCACATTTCAAAGAACTGATTATTTTAGAATATTACAGCTAATACTAGAAAACACTTCTTTGTCGTAGTTTTTCTTTGAGAAGACTAGAAAGAAAAAAAAAAAACCACAGTATTTATCTGAAAGCAGTTTTACGAGTTCAAGAAAGCCCACCTTAGTGGGTGGTGTTTTTCCTTATTTTTTGAGAATTTTAGGAAAAGATCCACACGAACAAGTTTTATTTTTTGAATGTTTTTCAGGTTCCAAAATAAGATCTGACATTGAAAACTTTGTTTGTTAAAAACAAACAGTTCAAAAAATCTCGCTGAAAAATATATTTCACTTTGTTTATTATTCATTAAACGTGTTGTAAATGTAAATGATTTTTTATTATTGTTTTTAATGCCTGTTTACCTTAGAATAAATAAAAGTATAATTATGAAATAACTAATACAAAGATTGTAATATTTTCAGTGCTGATATTGTCGGTTACGGCATGCCAACCTCAAGAGGACAGATACATCGATCCTTGGAGTTTAAAGGGTTGAAGACCTCTGCTCTACAGGTAGGTAGCCATTGATAAAAAATGTTAATACCGTATTTACTCGCGTATTTTTCACACCTTTTTGGAGGAAAAAATCGTTTTGAAATAGGGGTGCGTAAATTATGCGAAAATAAAAAAATCCTTCCGAAACAGCAAATTCTTTGTCAGCAGCTCGGTTCCCATGTTTCTCCGCATATAGAATTACACGAACTTAAAAACTGACCGTGTAACAACTGTATTTACCGGTAAGCTTCTGCGTTTCACTCATTTTAGTCACAAATAGCAAATAAGTACACCGATCGCGAGTTTATCACTACCCACTGCTGTAGCAAACCTTAGTCCTGTAAAAGAGAGGCGACCTTCACGAAAGCAAACGTTTTATGATCGGGTGGAAGGCAGTTTAAGACGAGCATGGTGAGGCCCTTTACCATTATACCAGTCTACTATTCGATACTGAGAAAATTATGCGAGAAAAACATCCAGAATGTACCCTAAAATTTGGGGTGCGTAAATTACGCGAGAGCGAAAAGTACGCGAGTAAATACGATAAATGAAATTCACTAATGTTTATATCACCATGTGAAATGAAGATTGTTCTGATTGAGTTTCTAAAGCTACCCGCACACGAGGGAGCTTTTTCTGTGCAACTCGAGGAAATTGAGGTGCACAGAAAAGCTGCATGCGACTATCAGTGCGCAAACGATGCAACATTGTTAGCGCCGCTGTGCGGACAACAAACGAAGCACACTACGAATTTGAATGACATCACTGGACATGACGTCAAGGATACTGCTGTGATATCGTTCCAAAACTAAATATTTGTGATTTATTTTAAACATATGAGAAATATTTTTATAATATTATTAGCCGGTATGTAATCGCAGTTGATGGCAATAATGCGATTCACGAATAACAACGACCAACAGCCAATAATAATCCATTGCTCACTGAAACAATGACGTCATGTGGCAGTTTCCGGAAATGGTGAATGAGCGAAACTCTGCTTGCGATCTGAAATATTCAAAAAAACTAGGTTTTTGAAACGTTCTGATACATTCTGCCGCATTAAATTACTGCATTTACATATAAACTGTATTTATGTGTGAAAGAAACTCGAAATAATCTGATATTTTTGCTGTATTCGCGATTCGCCCATCTCAAGCGAAGGAAAAATGTTTCGACGCCATGTTTCTTCCTTGAGCATGACGTCACGCCTGACGTATAAAAATGCTGCACTGTGATTGGGTAATTCCATGCAACTTTCCGTGGTGCACCGCCGTTCTGTGAAGCTTTTTTTCCATGCAACTTCCATGCAACTTGGCCCATGCAGCTCAAAAAACCGCTCTAGGCATCAAGTTGCACATGCAACTCGGCCAAAAGCTCCCTCGTGTGCGGGCTACTTAAGAAATGCAGAATATTTCCCCTTGGAATGTTTAATGAATGTTTATACTAATTTTTTTCTAAATAATAACATGAGATATTTGACATTTTCTTTATATGAAACAAAGATAGCTAATTGGTTCAAAAGTTTACATTTCGTTTCACGAACGACTCGCGGCAGTTTACTATTTTGTATAAAACCACAAACAAAATAGTCCCAGTTCAAAGTTTAGATCTGAAATCCGTAGATTTGTAACCGTCCATTTAGCAATCCAGTAAATACCTATTTATTTTTAATTATTTTTAATAATGTTAAGTAAATGGAATTATGAACACGATATTTCAGAACAGTTAGAAGGCGGGAAGGATATATGACGTCATTTAAGTAAATCGTCTGCAGAAAACAAGAAGAATAACAGATTTCTAAGATTGGCCTTTCGGTATCTACCTTCCCTCTCCCCATAAATCATTCTTCCATCTCATAAAAATAAATAAATAAATAAAAATGATTATCTACAAAGTAATTCTAATTATAGTTTTCTTAATAATTACCTACAAAAATACCATTATTATTTTAACTAATGAAAATTTCAGATTCCAACTCCTCTCCACTTTACCCAAAACATTCTATCCCAGTGTAAATTCTTTTTCATAAAGATATAAAACATCATGTAAAAAAAAAAAAAAAAAAAAAAAAGAAGAAAGAAAGATATAAAACACGATGTTTCGAATTTGTAAAAACAATATCAGTTCAAATTGAAAGTAGCAAATAGTTGATCTCTTTTACAAATAAAACAGAAATACACCTTAACATCCTGAAAAAAATTTGCTCCTATAAAAATTTTTTTGATAGTGCTCTACTTTGTAGCAAATTTTATCTCTAATTTTGTACACTTTTATCTCTGTAATTTTGTAAAAGGAATTTGATTCCGTAAAATTGTAAATAAGTAACTAAGTTATTCGAAAAACTGAATTTTGGGCGCCATTTTCTAAGATGGCGACCATCACGATAATTTCCGGAAATGATATATTACAGGTAAATATTTACATGTAATTAATTGCCATCTGTCTGCATAAGCGGAATTTCAGCATTTTGATTGGGGGGGGGGGGGCAAAAAATCTAATCACTCGCAAGCCTTAAAGTGTTTTAAATTACCACTGCAGGTAACTTGTAGATAATTTAATTCATGAGAGATTTGTTAGTTAAAAGTAAATAATGCTTCTCGACTTATGTTTTTCTTTCCTCAAAATATTGGGGGAGGGGGCAACTTTCGCCTATGTCTATCTGCATGCCAAAGAAGAATGGGCAAACTCTATGGGAATTTGCCCCACCCTGTCTAGAAATATACCTATAGCAAGATCTCCTTACATAAAACATATGTTATTATTACGACTCGTCGCAATTATTAGTCAGTAGTTATATACGTCTATATATGACATTTGAGTCATTGATTGTAACAGTGGGGTGCAGGGAATCCAAGCCCCCCCCCCCCCCCCCCCCCCCCGCCTGTAAGTGGTTGGCTTCTCTGCCACCCATACTCATTATAATCATTGACTCAAACGTCATATCTAGACGTATATAACTCCGAACGAATTAATAATTGAGACAAGTCGTAATGATAAAAAATGTTCTATTGATGGAGATCTTTTCTTACTTATATATCTTATCGCTATACAGTGGTGATGCAGATATGCCCATTCTCCTTTATTCACACTTACATTACTATGAGCATGCTTTCCTCGCTAAGCCTCTCTAAAAATATTGAAAATGACAATTAAGATGAATTTATAAATGGAATAAGAGTAATTGTTCTGTATCCTTATGTTAGGAAATACTGATTTCTTATTTAATTTGAATTTCTTTTTTTTTTAATTTAATAATTGAGAAAGATAAATAGGTTCAATGAAATTTTGGTTGTGAATTCGCGTTTTTTTTTTTATTTTTTTCATTTTTACAATTTGCTCTGATTCTTTTCATACACTCGCCCGAATACTGTTGTTACATAAACGCTGACAGATGCTGAGCAAAATATAACAGGAAGAACGCGTTCCGGAAGTTCTTTGTTAATAAAATAGCCATTTTATTAGTAATATATAGAACTGTCAACTTTAGTAAAGTTGCTCATTGTCGTTTTGTGTAAACCTTTTGAAAAATAGGATTGTATTTTTAGACTATTCAATTAATGGGACTTTAAGAGCTTGCGTAATTAAAAAAAAAAAAAAAGGAATTTAAAAATGTGTAATTTTTAATTTTATTGTTTATTTTTTTTATTAGATTACTTTCCTAGAAATGTGAGGCTTACCAAATGTGTATATGTGTTCCCTAATATCTTTAGAACCGCCGGATGGATCTTCTTGAAACTCAGTATGCATATTTAAGAACTGTAGACAATATCTGTTATAATGGAAATCTTTTCAAAGTGATTCCTTTTAGTCCAGTAACTTTGTCGCCTGAAAGTATGGGGTAGTATGCGTCAAATCCGGTAGTTCTGATTTTTTGCAGACTTGTTAATGATGTTGGCCTAATGAATAATCCAAGTTTGTGACCTCGAGCGCCGAACGCAACTTTGTCAAAAATCGAAAAAACCGCGAAAAAATCGTTTTTTTTTCCAAATTTTGGCGATTATAACCCTAAAGGACTAGTTTTTGAAAAAAACTTTCTTAGGCCTTTTTTAAAGTAGACTAAAGTTGCTACAATATGATACTAGAACTGTCTCCGTAGACCCAATAGTTTCCGAGATTAAGCCTTTCAAAGTTTATCATTTTTTTGTGAACTTCGCAATTTTTTGCAATATTTCAGACGTCACTCGAATAACTAGCGGGATGAAGTTCCAATTACCTCCGACGGAGTGTGCTAGTATTGCTCGTGTGACGTCACGAATGCGACCCACCTGTAGCACGTTTTTAACTTTCCCTTATTTTTTTTTTCATTAGGACATTAGGCATGGTGTATCTACATAATATCTGCCATGTAGTGGAAACATACTGCGAGGTTACCACTGCAACAACTGAACAACATGTTGACATGCGACCATCTCGTGTCACAGAGACGAATCAGATACTGAAAAACTCTGTAGATGGTTTGCACAGCACCCTCCATTTCTTACAACAGATTTTATTATGTCCATCAGCAGTGGCCTGGTTGGAGAATCTAGTGTCAACAGCCATATGGCTCTAGAGATTGGAAGAGAATCGATGCTCAAGATGGTTGGCCACAACTTCCAGGAAGTGAAATTCAAACGTCGAAACAATGTGGTGTTCCTTTCTTCAGCTGTACGAACTATTACTGTTGGCAATAAACAGGTAACTGTTGATCCTCTAACACTGTTTCACAGGTTGTGTGTCTTAAAGCAATTGATGGATGAAGAATTGCGAGAGTTCTTCACTTACGAACTGTCACCAATCCCAATGTCATTGTTCTCTGAAGAGGAAATGAGAAAGGGCACAAAATCCACCTTGTATTCAGTATTTCAACCTGTAACCTTAAATGAGAAGCAAGGGTTAACGAAGTTTGTAGTAGTGGATGGAGGGCATCTACTTCACAAAGTTGTGTGGCCTCGAAGCTCGTCATTTGGTGCGATAGCTGACAGATACATACAGTACATTACTACTCACTGTGGCTCAAACGTGGCAGTAGTTTTCGATGGTTACCCCGTAGATGCTGTACAGAAAAACACAAAGAGCTCTGAGCGTCTTCGAAGAGCCAAGTTACACTCATCGCGAGAGATAATCGTTGATGAGAAAACCATGGCACAGGTTCCTCAACAGAAATTCTTGTCAAATGACAAAAACAAGATTCGTTTCATAAAGCTGATGACAACAAAAATGGGAAATCACAACATTCAAGTACTCCAAGCAGAGGAAGATGCTGATAGGCTCATCATCACTACAGCTGTAACTGCTGCCTCTACCTATGATATAGTGGTAGTCGTTGGTGAGGACATTGACTTGCTGATCATCCTTACTGCGATCTCAAACCAACGTGAAATTTTTTACAATAAATGTGGAAGAGGCAAAGCATCAGATGTCATGCATTCCAGCATCGCTTCTTCAAAATCCTCTTTGAAACCAGAGCTTTTCCTCTTCATCCATGCCTTCAGTGGTTGTGACTCTACATCCTGCTTCTTTGGCTTAGGGAAGAAGCAAATGATGTCCACAGTCGAAAAAAATCCGGATGTTGAAAAGCAAGCTGCGATTTTTCTCGACACCAACTCTACACCTGACGAGATAGCAGCAGCAGGAGAGCGAGTCATAATTGCTCTATACGGAGGCAACCCCAACACCCATAACCTTGACGAGCTGCGGTACCAACTATTCGCCAGGGCTGCGACGAAAACCAGCTTCAATCTAGCCAGGTTACCTCCTACACGAGACTCTGCTCGATTTCACTCCTTGCGGACATACCATCAGGTAAAAATTTGTCCTTGCATCAGTAATACACATTACACATCATTCATCATTTTCTATTCTCATGTACAATCTTCTTACAGGTACAGGCGTGGTTGGGAGTCACACTGAACCCTCTCTCCTGGGGGTGGATATCCACGCCACAAGGCCTCAACCCCAAAATGATGACCAGAGATGCAGCCCCACAACACCTCTTGCGGATGATTTCTTGCGGCTCCACGAAGGGTTGTGGGAACGCGAGCAGCTGCAGGAAAGCAGGATTAAAATGCTCATCAGTCTGCAGGCACTGCAGCGGGGCCTCTTGTGACAATATACCTCATGTTGCAGTAGTAGATATCCCAGAAGGTGACGATCTGTCCGATGTCGAAGTGGAGGATGACTTGTGGGCACAAGACATCGACGATTCATCACTATCCCCTGATGGGGATATGCCATCCCAAAACGTCGATCCAGATACGGACGAACCTCAACCGGGACCTTCCAAGAGGGCTAAATTAATTTAATTTTTTGATTTTTAATATTACTCAATTTCCTAACAAATAAACTTATTAACTTTTGTTGTACTTATCTTTTTTACTTCATTATTCGTAGCTTAGCTTAAACATCATCATTCACACTTCTCATTTTCTTTTTTAACATCCCATCATAAAAGTACAGGGCTTCGATAGTATAATCAGGGTCAAAGTTCATTGGGAACGACAGAATTGCAACAAATTTCGCAAAAAAATGATAAACTTTGAAAGACTTAATCTCGGAAACTATTGGGTCTACGGAGACAGTTCTAGTATCATATTGTAGCAAATTTAGTTTACTTTAAAAAAGGCCTAAGAAAGTTTTTTTCAAAAACTAGTCCTTTAGGGTTATAATCGCCAAAATTTGGAAAAAAAACGATTTTTTTCGCGGTTTTTTCGATTTTTGACAAAGTTGCGTTCGGCGCTCGAGGTCACAAACTTGGATTATTCATTAGGCCAACATCATAAACAAGTCTGCAAAAAATCAGAACTACCGGATTTGACGCATACTGTGATGTATAAAGTTACTGGACTATTTCCGAGAAATGAGTATTAGAAGGCAACAAAAAAAAAAACAAGTGAATACAATTTTGCGTTAAAACATAAATTTAAGGATCACCCAATAATAAAAAAATATTAAAAATATTAATAAAAAAGTACAATAGCTGTTCCGGCATGGCCGAGCGATCTAGACGGTGGTCTGCCGTGTGGCCGGTGTGTCGGAACTTGGGTTCGAATCCCGGTGTTGGCATGGCTGTTTCTTTCTTCTTCTGTGTTTCGTCCGTTTCTCCCTGGGACTTACTATCTCAGGGTTATTCTGAACGGGATGTGAATCTAGTCCCCTTCTTGACTTTCACTAGCTTCGCCCTGACGTTGTCAGGTAGGGCAAGTTCCATGGTCCTTAGTTGGCCAAATTCGATGAAAAGAAGGAAAAAAGTACAATAACATAAAGAAAAATAAAAAAAGAAAAATTAGGGAAAAAAAAAAAAAACACTCACGCGGACATAGAGAAAAAAAAAGTAGATATACGGATTTGAACCGACAGCCTTCAATATATGAGTAACCTTACCCATTAAGCTACAACTCGGCCGTCCTAAGGTAAAAGGAAGCAACTAGCAATTTGAAAACTGATTATTTGATTATTAAAACTTTGACCGTAGATATAAGCATATTGTGTCAGTTGCTAACTTTGATCATCGAAATAGGGGCCATACTTAACAGCAGATCATTATCAAATTGCTTTGGAAGATGTGTAGACACTTCTTTACGTAGAAAATGCAGAAAACGCAAAATCAGAAAATTTGCAGTTACTTCCTTTTACCTTAGGACGGCCGCACTGACAACTGAAATGAGATGGTTTCATTTCTAATTATTAAGCTAATAGCAGAAATCCAATGAAAACAATGCCAAATATCTCGAACATGGGAGAGCGTTGGTCTCTGAAAAATACCCCATTTCTACAGTGTTTGGGTCTCTGAATACGATGGTGAAATCCATTTGTCGATCCGACCTTTCGTTCGGGAGTTGTTAGGGATGGACAGACATGGATGGACAGGACAAACGTAACAGCTACCGATTCTGCAAATAAAGCGTAGGAAACTTAACAATGGATTTCTATCCTATTTCTATTAATACTTTATTGTCTTAATTCCTTTTACCTTATCCATTAATTAGTAAAAGAAATTTTTCAGGAAAGTAGGCTTTAAGTTCTGGAACTTCTTGTTTCTTATTATGATATCCCGCGACGTTGTTGTAATAAAAGTTAATATGGTGATTTTCTACATTTCTTAGTTTGGGTTCACCTTGTCAAATGGCGATCCCATTCTTTCCGGTGAGGTTAAACGCGAATTCAGTGTCGGATTCGCCAATCGATGCTGGTTGCTGGAGCCTATACATTCCTCATTGGCTTCCTGAGTCTTCCTTAGCTGTTGACGGAGGTTCTTTAACCTTAAACCATGCGTCATCATTCACTAAAATTTTGTGGTATTTATCTTTACACTATCTTATCTTATATGAATTTCGCAATTTTCTCCAGTGGCTTCCGGATTAATTACAGTATCAGAATTTGTGGAAATACAAGGAAATAATCAGAAGGAAAAAAAAACATAGAAAGAAAAGGGTTTTTAGTAAATAATGTCCAAATTTAACAAAACAAAAAAATAACTGAAATCCATGATCTAAACAAATTCCGTGCTAAAATTTATAAAAATTGGAAATCCGCAAAAATTTCGCAAAACAATGTCCAGTTATCCTTTTTAATAATAAGTTTCTGAAAGAAAATGAAGTTTACTTTTCTTATAATCTTCATTTTTTTTAAAAAAAAAAAAGTCTTGAAAATAATAGGAATGAAAATTCTACCTTAATTTTTTTTTTTGTTTAATTGTAATATCTCCTGAACATAAATAATAGGGATTTGTTTTTTACATTTTCTTAAAAAAAAAAAAAATTAACTATATTCTTAAATTAATTACTTAACAACCTCTCTAGTTTTAGCAATATTAAAGCTCGCTTCAACATTAAGAGCCTTAATAGGCGAAACGAAATATTGTTTAAGATAGAAAATCCATTATTTCGTTTTTAAAGTTTTTCTAGTAATAGAAAAACACCTAACCATTTCGGACTACACAAATATGTTAATCATAGGCGCAACAAAATATAACAATCTCTACCAAAAAATAAGTAACAAACCCAGAAGAATTTTAATCTATTGCTAGGCTTCCTCACTGGTCCTAACCTGAGACAGCCCAGGTATCAACTTTAATTGAAGTTTTTCTATGAAATTGTGTGTCATCATCTCGCGCTAATTTCTTCTCTAGGCCCCTCGCGTAAAAATATAAAAAGTTAGATCGCTTCTGATCCTTAAATGTGCATGCCAAGTTTTAAGAACATTTCATCCACGACGCAGAAGTTATTAAAAAGGAATGTACAAACAAACTGACTGATCTGTGAACCACTCTTCCCAAGGAAAGTAGGCTAAACTGCAATCAGGCACCTGAAAGGATTGTTTTAATGATTGTCAAAAGAACTTAAATCACATTTACTTACTTAAATGCGATTGGTTTTCGTGGGAATCACAGCGGAGCCTTCAAAGCTTAAACAAACACTATTAGCCGGTGTACTGAGACCTCGCTGTTTGCTGGTGACTACAACTAGCTGATGATCGCCAAACAGCTAGGATGTCATTTAGTAAACACTTGGTTTCAATGGGTGCATTGATGTGATTTCTTTTATGTATTGATTTATTATTTTTTCCCCTTGAGTTGTAAAAACGACAAAAAGTGAAAAACGTGCGTTTATATTCCAATTATAACATCTGATGAATACAATCTGTACAGATTTTTGCATTTGCTAAAAAAAAAAAAAAGAATAGTAATTAAATCCGCGCTATTTACTTACATTGTCTAAATCAGATTACTTTTCATCGTATAAAGCCACGTGCAATATGATAGGGAAAGGACTTAATATTCATTATTTAAAATGAGATTTTATTGACTATAAAAAGGCATTTGATTCTATAAATCATAAAATTTTATTGACAAAATTAGAAATAAGAGGTGAAATAAATACACTAATTAAAATTATTTATTGAATAGGAAATATAGAATGAATTTAAATTATAATTTTGGAAAATTATATGATAGCAAAATTGATAGACTATAACACAACGATCAAATATTGGACCTTTTCTAATTTATTATATATACAAATTCTATGTTTAAACAAATTAAATTTTCTGAAATATATTCTTATGCTGATAATGTTATTCTTTTATTTCACAATAAAAATCAAGAAGAAGCAATTAACAGAATACAACAAGATTTAAATGAATTAATTAAATGGTCACATGAAAATAAATTAATTATAAACAAAACAAAAACTAAATTAATGATAAATAAATGGGTTTAACGTGCTGTCAATATCTATTTGAAATGACTGTTAGGCCCAACACAAGAATAAACAAACAAATTGCCTTTTCAGATTCATTTTTATGAGGAGGACTAGGGTACAGCTGTTTCACCATTAATGATAATCAAAACGAAAAATAAAAGACTAATAAATCTTTATAATATTAAAATTCATGATCATAATTGTATAAAAACTGAAAACTATAGAAATCTTAAACTTATTTATTACAAAACAACGCCGTATTCTAACTGCAATATTTCGCAGGATATTACTTTTCCTGCTTCTTCAGGCTACATTTCGAAATTAAAAACAAGCAATCGTAACAAAGAAATAATTCCTATACAACAAAAAGAATAAGGGATCGTAGTGCATATTGCACTAAATTATTACAAAAAAAGAATAAGTCTAATACAAAAGTAATATCCTGCGAAATATTGCAGTTAGAATATGGAGTTGTTTTGTAATAAATAAGTTTTATAACTATGAACTATGGATTTTTATCATTTTATAAAAATCTAGATTGTGGATGTGATCAAATTACTATTGTAAATAAAATAAAACTTAATAACAACAATAAAATAAAATAAGGCTTAATAACAAATAACAATTTTACATGGAATGGTCACTATAACCATTCTTTATTAAAAAAATTAAATACACATGTATGTATGTTTCAACAAATAGAAAACATTTTTCCAATAAAACATAAAATATTAATGTGTAAATCACTAGTTGATTCCGTAACAAATTATGGAATTGAAAGCTGGATTCCTTTAAATACACAAGATCATAAAAATTTAGAAGCAAAAAAACTATGAATTATTAAATTGTATTTTTACTGGTTTCAAGCCAATGTCGAAAGAACAGCAAATTATTATAAAGAAAAACTATAACATTTTATAGTCAAAACAAAGAGTTCTGTATATATTAATAATTAAAAACATTTTTAATTTAAAAAATAAGATTAAAAATGAAATTGTGCAAATGAATTCTTATGAAACAAGAAATACTTGGTCTAAAATAATTATATATAACAATCCCAAAAATAACTACGGTCTAAGAAATAAAAATAGAAAATTGTACAAAATCTTTACTGCTTAAATTCAAATGCTTTTCTGTGGGAATTTTGTCGACTTTCTCACGCTGATTTTTTCGACAAGGATTCACTTAAAGAAGATTTCAAATATAAAAATTAAATCGTCCTTAGTCCTTCAATGTACGTACTAAGTTTCAAGAAGATCCATCCAGCGGGGTTCATAGGAGGACGCACATACTGACTGACTGATTTAATGAGCCTCGCTTTTCTGTGGAATAGATAATTGCTTTGTCAATGTTATTTTTAGTTTATGTTGATATCAACATTGGAAAATAAAAGTAATATTGTGGAAATTCCCACAACAATTAGAGGTGTGTCGGTTTCTTACTCTTATTGATTTGGTTTTTCCAGTCAAGTTTTAAAAACATTTGGGATTTTCTAATACTTAGCCAATGACGTCAATGATGTTCTGAAACTGTGAATTCTGATTTTAAATATGGATTTTTACAATCAACCAATTTGTAAGTACTTGGTGGAGAGAAACTACTTTTTTTTCCTTTACTTCTAGATTTTAATTTTTCGTGTTTACTGCAACAGGCCGTACAGGTCTTGGGGTGCGCGAGAGGTGTAGGCTCCCAACGATTCTCGACCGACGAGATGGATGGTCAGTCCCACGCCCGCCCGCATTTAGCTCCCGAGTATTCCGTCGTGAGATCAGAGGGCTTACTTTAGTGGAAAAGATCCGTCTGGAAAAGAAATTAACCATGGAAATAAAAATCTCTGACCATCGTCGGGAATTGAACCAGGGCTTCTGTAGTCCGTATTCCAGCGCATACACCACTGGACCCCTCACTGATATGCATTTTTACCTTTCAGTCTGCTTCACGAGAAAAAAACAACTGATTTTAGTAAACTCAACTATCCTGAATCCGAATCTGTATTTAGAATTTTTGTGTCAGGTCTAGTTTTTTTGTAATTTGCACCTTAAACTAAAAAAAAACAAAAAATTTGGCGAACTTCATAATTAAAAAAAAAAATAATTAATGGGATAATCTGAGTTATGAAAGTGTTAAGACAAGTGAAAATCCTTAACTAACTAGTATAAAAAAACTTAAACTGATCGCCGTTTTGATGCTCTGCGGTGATTCTCAGAAGACTCCCTTTTCTTATGCACCAACAATAATCCGCCAATATAGATTCATTCCACTTGCCCTGATATCTCGTTTCCAATGTTTTGATATCTTGATGAAACCGTTCACCCTGCTCCTCACTCATAGCACCAAGATTTTCAGGAAAATAATTGATGTGGCTGTGTAGAAAATGAAGTTCAACACTCATTTTGGAACCCAGTGTTTTGAAGTTTGTTAACATTTCATCAACAAGTTCTTCGCAATTTTCAGTTTTTTTGTTTCCTAGGAAGTTTTCAGTCACGCACTTAAAAGACAACCATGCAGATTTTCTGTTTCATTCATGACGGTCGTGAAATTTGAATCTTTCATCAGATGGCGTATCTGTGGTCCTTCGAATATACCAGCTTTAACTTTTGCCTCGGTCTTTCTAGGAAATTTCCGTTTTAGATACGAAATTATATTGCTTTCATTGCCAAGACAGATAGCAAATTGCTTCATGATTCCAAGTTTAATATGAAGTGGGGGTAAAAGGACTTTTAAAAGTAATAATGTCATTAATTAAAATATCAAAATAAAAATATATTATTTTTACATGTTTTGGGTATTAAGTACTAAAAAGTAAAAATCATAATTTCTCAAAAACTGAACCTGATGAAACAAAACTAAATATGACTTATGTATTTACCCATAGTGTGGAACTGAAAAATATAAATAGTTTCTCTAAAGCAAAACGGTTGCATATCAGTGTTCATTAACTTTAATTTTTATAATGGGGATAAGTTATTGGCGTTCATGTTTTGTTCGGTTTAAGTTTGGAAACTTAGCTATTATAGGCTTGGTTTAAAGTGTGTAATAAATCCCATAAAACAGTAACTACTGTATTCTATAATGTGTCTAGCGGCTCAAAAATATTAATATCGATAAAGAAGATAAGATATCAAGGAACTACTCAAAGAACTGAAAGCCTACTTTTCCTAAGATGACATTCCTCGTGTATCACATGTTAATTGGGAAAGTTAAAGAGATCCACCAAATACCTGCCTCCGTTTTATTACGAAAACATTAGCATGGATACTATAGCAACGCCTTTGTTTGACGTTGATAAATATAGAAATTAGTATTATCTCTGTTGTTTAGGCTCTCATGGTTTTCTTTGAGAATTTTTGTTACCTCGCGCTAATTTCTCCTACAAGGACCCACAGAAAAACTTTTTAAAATATAGAAGGACGATCGTCTCTAGTCCTTAAAGGCCCATACCAAATTTCAAGAAGATCTATTCAGCGATTCAGAAATGATTAGGAGTTAAAGCCCATTGCACGTGGATCCGAAAATCGAATCCATGTGTAATGGACTTAAGAGGAGCATTTGAAACCAAAATTATCGTATTGAAATGAAAAAAGGTAAGGTGAAGGAGGGGTTTTGAATATGTAAATTTTGGACTGAATCACCCTTTACGTAAATTGTGTTTCAAAACATCCTCATTCACCTTACCTTTTTTCATTTCAATACGATAATTTTGGTCTCAAACGCTCCCCTTCAGCCCATTACACATGGATCCGACCGACCGATTTTCGGATTCATGTGC
>JAFIDM010010028.1:53485191-53496827 GCA_023159025.1 Thereuonema tuberculata | reverse complement strand
AAGACACTGGAGAAGCTTTGGTAAATTATAACAATGTGGATGAGACCACATTATTCACAAGTGACATCCTGGAACAGCTGTTCCACGCTCGTTGGCGATCACCAGCCAGGAGAAGTCACAGTAAATTACAAGGTCTCCGTACTGAGGCTAGTATGAACAATACATCGGAAGAGCAGTGGTGCCTCAAAGGAAATAATACACGATGAAAAACTCATCAATGAAAAATTAGTGAGAAAATTCAATTAGTGCGCAGGCCTCAATGAATTTTTTTAAAGCATAAAAATTCAAACTGCGCATTAGAATTGTTAATAATAACAATGGGTGAGATGTCACTTGTAAATAATTTGGTCTCACCCATTGTTATTATTAATAATTCAAATGCGCAGTTTGAATTTTATGCTTTAAAAATTCATTTAGTAGCTTGGTTAATTTGTAGCTTGGTTAAAATAATATTATAATAGGTTTTAAAAATATACAAAAAAAAAAACCCCACATTTTTCGTTGTTTTACAACTTTTAAAGCCTGTAAAGAACTTGTATCCTGGCTGAATTTTTTATATATTATAGCTGCATCTTCATGTTTATAATGATATATTTTTTAGCTAGAGAGAACAACAATATGTTTTTGTATTTCTTTCAGATAATCTTCACTCTATTACCTAAATGGAGTTTTTCGAAGAATGGCTTAAGCACGAAAAATATGAAAGAAGAGTCCTTCTTTTTGATTTTATGTCCTCCAAATTTCATTTTCGCGATAAAAATGATGAATCTGAAAGAGAAACTAAGGTGAAAATAGTCAGCTTTTTTTCAAAAATCGCTACGGGAACTGAAGAAAAGGGTTGCTGCGGGAAAGTCAAAGGAGCGTTTCTTGAGTAAGAATAAAAATTGGCTGGATGGTGAGGACATCCAATTCCGCGTCCGTTCTACTCAACCACGACCTTCTACCTCGTTTACCGATCCCACTCCAGCAGGAAGACCAAAACGAGATTTTGAAGAGTCGTCATTCAAAACAAAGAAACGTAGAGTTGTAGATCTCGTTCAGTCGCGTAGTGTTGGGGAGTTAATGACTGTTGCAGAAGTAGCTGTGCATTCGACTCGGCAAAGGAACATTGCCAAAATGATAAAAGACATTAGGGAAAAATCCAGAATCTAGAAAAATTGAATCCAGAAAACGCATCAATTCCATGGATACCAGCACTCCAGATTAATAGACCTTTAAGCAGTGACGAAGCATAAAGCCCCGCGAACACCATCCGATTTTTCACAAACTTAGTTGGCCAACTTTCAGTTTTCGAGTCGCTAGAGCCGACTTTGAGCACGTTTTACAGCGACTTGGCAGCGATTTTAGTTGGCCAACTCGAGTCGGTTGTGCATGACCCACTCGGGAAAGTTGGTCGGAATTGCCAATCACAGGGCAGCGTTGGAACACATCATGACGTCATGCCCATGGAAAGAAATGCCGTCCATAAACGATTATCATCGATTCGAATCGTGAAGCACAACTTAATGCTAGTAAATGGAGCTGTTATTTTTTAAAACCTTACTCCGGCAGATAGTGTTCGTACAACCCGCTAAAATAATTCCCCTGTGTAGCTAAGATGTAGAAAAGAAAACAAAGACAAATCAATGAAACAAATCTATGTATATTCTGTTAAAAGTTCCTTTTACATAAAAATGTTAAACCTAATTCACTTGCATGAATCTACGTCTCATAATACGAAGTGTTCTGTGTTATCCAATTATAGGCTTGTGTAACATTCTTCTTAAATCAGATAACTAAAAAAGTCTCTTTGTATCAACTTTATCTACACTTGTATTAATGTCTTGAATCTTTAACTTTGTAACCTTTACTAGTGTCTGTTAAAGATGTTCTTCTTGAAGAAAAGTGGTGATAACGGTATTCGTGTATTATGGCCCGTCCGTGTAAGATAAATCAATCATTCCTTTCCTTACGATCTGCTGAAGTTCAATCATCTTCGGTCTGATCGTCCAACATTGAGTCGCCTTCAGTGGATGCTTGACGATGTCTTCGAATTCATAGACCTTCGAACCCGATTGAAGATGAGCTTTCGAACCAGATTATTCCTTTAATCCTTTTCGGTTTAGTCGAACTTCAAATCCGTTTTCCGGCACGTATCTCTTGCGTTTATGACCCACTTATTTGCAGAAACAAGGAATATTTATCTTCGATATTCCCTTGCATCTTTTAGTGAATAAGACTTACGAATACATCCTCGTTTGTCATCGTATTCCACCATTTTATTCGTTCTTCATTTCTCACTCACTTCACTGACAATACAACTACAACAGCACACGAGTTCATTGTTCAACAATCGATACTCCATACCATCAAAGTGTATCTCATCTTTATTTGAACGTAATTGTTGTGTTGTTCTTTTGTTTGCTTCCTTTTCTCAGATTATTCACGATTATATTGCTCTTAGAATTGCCTTCTGTTTGTAATTCGTTTGGAAATAGTTCAGGTAAGTATTTCTCAATTCAAACCTACAAGTCGACGACAAGCGAATACACAATGAATATCAGAGTATTGCGAGTTTCTTTCATGGATAAATAAAGTTTATAGTGAAATGTCAGTATAAACTTCTGACATTATCTGAAGTAATTGTATGCGGCAGAATTTATCAGAGAGGTTTCAAAACCTCGATTTTTTTCGGATTTTCCACAGTTGCTGGAGGAAACGCATTGAATTATGGGATTGCTGCTATCGCGGCCGACTTCATTTGCGAGTTGGATGGTGTTCGGGGCTGACAAAATCGGACCAACTCGAAGTTGGCCAACTAAGTTGATGCAATATCGGATGGTGTTCGCGTAGCTTTAGCTTACAACATCGACTCTAAATCCACCACACACTCCTACAAGCAGACTAGGAAGTAGGGCATCACGTGTTACTGTCTAAGGAAATCAAAAAAGGCGTGTTATCCTCATGAGGAGCACATTGTTGTGACAGAAACTCGTGCTGAAATGAATCTACAAGCCATTTTAGATAAAACCGTAGAACGCTTAGTAGAAGTTCAGAAAGTTGTCATCAACAGTGTGATCCCTAATTCATCGTTTACTCTGATAAGTAAATGGGGCTGTGGCGAAAGTTCTAGTCATAGTTCTTACAAATTGAGATTTGAGAACACCGAGGACACTGACGAGTTTCTCTTTGTTTTCATTTGTTTCCATTAGATTAGTCGACAAAGGCAATCACATCATTTGACAATATCCTCGCCCATCATCGACGATGTTTCGTCGTCCGATTAAATTCATTTTAGCTAAGGAAACTACGGAATTTACGAAAACCAAGACTAATAAGTTCTGGAAGAAATTACAACTTAGTTTCTACATCTTGTGACCTTGGTGATTCTCAATTTTATGTTAAGCACGAACTTCTGCTGACCATGACCGAAGGAAAAGTGTGTAATGTCATGACTGAAACTCTTTCCTCACAGAAATGTTTCATTTGTAGTCCTATCTCTAAAATGATGAACGATGAAGCAAGGCATTTCGACAGCAACCAAGAACATTTTGACTTGGTTTGTCAACATTGCATGCTTGGATTATATCTAGTTTATAACTTATACTTAAGTTTTAACCTAGATATAAAAAAAATGGCAAGCTAGAAGTGCAGAAGAAAAGGCTAGTGTGGAACAGCGACCTGAAGACATCAAACAACGATTCAAGCATGAAATGGAATTAATTGTGGACAAACCAAAGCCAGGGTTTGGTTCAACAAATGACGGAGACGCTGCTCGTCATTTTTTCGGGAGCCCGGAATTATGTGCTCAGATCACAGGATTGGATGTTACAATCATCAAGCATTTCGATGTATTGTTGAGGACATCGTCTTCGCGTTTCGACCTGTCATTATTTGCACCTATTAGAAAGAAGCTTATGTCAGTGACTTAGTTAGTCATAGAATTTGAGTCTACTATACTTTCAATAGGATTTCTACTTGTTTTTTTTTGTTTTTTTAATCGTGCAATAATAATAATATGTTTGTCGTTATTGAAAATTGAAACCTCCGATAGACGTTTGCATTCTTTGAAAAAGACAGTGCTGTCCTCATAATATTAATTATTATGAAAAGAGTATTGTCTTTTTCAAGGAATGCAAACCTCTATCCTAGATTTCAATCCTTATTTACAAGTGACATCCTGGAACAGCTGTTCCACGTTCGTTGGCGATCAACAGCCAGTAGAAATCACAGTAAATAACAAGGTCTCCGTACTGATGCTAGTGTGAGCAATATATCGGAAGCGCAGTGGTGCTTCAAAGGAAAAAATACACGATGAAAAACTCACCAATGAAAAATTAGTGAGAAAATTCATGTGCCAGCAGTGCGCAGGCCTTATGAATTTTTTTAAAGCATAAAAATTCAAACTGCGCATTAGAATTATTAATAATAACAATAAGTGAGATGTCACTTGTAAATAATTTGGTCATTGAGGCCTGCGTCCTGCTGCTGCTGACATGAATTTTCTCACTAATTTTTCACAACACAGCGAGTTTTTCATTGTGTATTTTTTTCCTTTGAGGTATCACTGCGCTTCCGATATTTGGTAAATTACTGAAAATTAATGTTATTTATTTTAGACTCGAGTTATACCTAAGAAAAATAATGAAGCAGTCAGTCCCTAGGTAGGAAATTTGGGGAGACTTCTAAAATGTTATAGGCTAAAAAAAAAAAAAAAAATATGTTTAGAACAAAGACGTTTCAGACAAAATAACATTTTGCTTAAGATAATTCAAGACATATTGTAAGGATTTTTTTTATCAGCATTTATTCTATTATTCACTGTGTATTTTTTAAATTAATTTTTAATAATTTGTGGTGAATGTTTCGGTCAACTGGTTCGGCAAAACAAGGTCACTAAAACTAATCTGGCAAAATCTCCTTTATTTATACAAAGAACGCGTTTATTTACGCGTTTATTTAAGGCTGGTTGCCGTGCTTTACAAATAGATTGAGGGGATTTAAATTACTTATGAATTTTAACTGACTTTTTAAATAAAAAACAAGTCAAAGATCGGAAGCACGGTCTAATGGAAAATTTAAATAAAACAATAGAATTAAATAACAATCAATAAGGTAAAATTGGAATACACAGAGAATAATAAAATAAATACAAATAAAAATCATCATCTTCTTTTATTATTTATATATACATAAAGGAGAAAGTTTATTTATTTGTTTGTTCACTCTTTGACCGATCTGGACCGTACTTTGCAGAATTACTCTTTAAGACCCTGCGGAAACAACCGGCTACAAAGAAACCCGGACACATCTCCCCTTTCCCCCACTAATTTAATTCCCTTGACACTTTTGTAAAATTTTCAAGTTTTGGCTTATTAGCTCACTTCTGTCTTCAGCAATGGAAGTGTTGGTGTGCTGCAGCGGTTAAACGCTGTTATTTAGAGGTTTGATTACTGGTTTCAATTCTGCTTGGAGGCAAAAAGGTTTTTTTATTTTTATTTTTATTATATTATTTTATTTTATTTTATTTTATTTTATTTTATTTTATTTTATTTATTTATTTATTTATTTATTTATTTATTATTATTTTTTTTTTACTTTCTTTCTTTATTCATAATAATAAATTTTCTTTGGCTTTTTTTTTTTATTATGTAGAAGTAAATAACATCCTTCTTAACTTTTTTTTATTTAACGTTCTTAATTTAAGAACAACGAAGACCAGAATCCGGATTAAGGGATGTAGACAGGGGGACAAACTTTCTTGAAGGGTACGCATATCTCTGAAACCGCTTTAGTTGGAAATGCGAAATTTGACATGAGTGTTCTTTGTCAAAATCTAAGAAATGCAATTCGACTAATTTTCGGTTTTAATGTCCTAATGGGGAAACGGGCGGGGGGGGGGCTTTGTTGAAGGATACATATTTCTCTGAAACCGCTTTAGCTGGAATCACGAAATTTCACATGCTTGTTCTTAATTCTAAATTTCAGAATTTCATTTACTTCATGTAATTTGTTTTTGTTTTTTTTTAATAAATAATTCGTTTTATTACGTTATGTATGCCAGGCTTTCGAAGCGAAGCGACGGTAGCAGGCTAGTTACTGTAACATATAATGAGATCTGATGATTCAGAGCAATAACCCTGTCCTTGATTCAAATATCAGTCACGCCACTGTTGGGCTTTTGTGAATAAGCTTTCCCCAACCAATTAGAACGCTGAAGGGATTTCGCGATGTGAAAATACATTATCGTGATTTCAGATTTCGACGATGTAGTCATCACCGTGAATGACCTCTTCATTAGAATAAGGCATACTTGTTCTACACATTGATTTTTCTAGATTTTCGCAGTGTCTGTCTGTTCGTTCGCTAATAACTTTTGAACTACTGAATGGATCTTCTTGAAACTTTCGTAAATATATTCGAAGACTAGGGACGATCTCGAATTTAAACGTATTTGAAATCTTTTTCAAGTGTCTTTTCGAGAAATTAGCATGAGAAGGCAAAAAAAAAAAATTAGCCCTTAGAAAAGCATGGAATCCAATCTCCATCCTATTTCAATTACTACTCCTTCACTGTCTCAAACAATGGGAACCAATCACATTAAAAGACAGAGACCCAGTGTTCACTAAGCGACATCCAAGGATACCTATTTCATGCTCATTAGTGCTCATCAGTTGGGAACAGTCTCGAGCAAACAGCGAGATCTCAAAACGGAGAGGAATAGAAATTGAAGTAAGATGAAACGAATAGAAACGAATGTGGTACCTCCAAACTTAAAACAAAAAAAAATGCAGATTAAAAATAATAGAAAAAATTCTGATCTCGATGAATTTGCCTAATGCCCCATTAAATGAAAGCACCTAAAAATAAATACTCTTTTAAACCTCCCGGTCACGGGGTAATCCCAACGAAGTTACTATCATGGGGCTCAGGCTCCCGATTTGGCCTATGGAGGACGTTACACAGACAGACACAGGAATCCTAATAAATGAGTGGTCGCTAAATGAAATAACATTTTAAGAAAAGTAGGCTTTAAGTTTGTGAAAAATGGGTAAATTATTTCTGCCCTGATTAATTTCGAAGTTATCTTGAGACATCCAGACTTTTACTTAAAGATTATCCTGTCCTTTTCTTTTTACTTAAAGACTATCAGTCAGATACCTTTACAACATTTTGATATCACTGGATGTTTACGTTAAAATCGTTCAACAGCCCGCCCTTGATTTGTTTCCTTGAAAGTCTAAGAGATTTTAAAAACTGAAGATTAAATACAAACATCAATGGGTTTTGGAAATTTCAATGGTGTAACACGTGTATTTACAATTTTACTTTTATACGTGGTATTTTCCTACAGACTTGTACCAGTAGCTGTACATTTTCTCAATTTAAAGCAATTGCGTAATTGATGATTTTTTTTTTCCTCCCATGATTTACACAGCCATGAATGTACAGTCGAACCTCTATTTAACGAAGTCGCTAAATCCCGAAAAAAAAGTTCGTTATATGGAAAATTCGTTAAATAGAGATTAACCTTTTAAAATTACTTTAAACTACATAAAACAGATTTAAAATACATAAACAATAAACAGTATAAAAAAAGTAATAATTTTAATGACATAAAGCATACATTACCACATGCTTACTTAAATTTTACTAATAAAGTTTGTTAATTTTGTCTGAGGTTTTTATTTCTTTTTTTTGAAAGTGTTTTCGCTCATAGTACATCTCGCATCTTTGCAGTGCACCAAAAACCCCTTAGGCGTATTTTCTTCAAATTGTAATCCGTGTCGCATTGTTTCAAATGATTTTAGCATTTCATCATATGAAGGTTTTTTGATTTCTTCATCATGATCATTTCCATTTTCATCATCTTCATCGCAATTCAAAGCTGTATTGATTTTATTTTTCACACTGTCCAAAATATCCGATTCAGTTAGTGTTTTCGAGGTCTAAACTTCAAAATCAAGTGAAAGATAATCATCAATCAGCATATCATCGTTAATTTCTTCTTTTTCTTTTTGATCAACATTTCTTTCATTTCCTCTAAGGGAATATTAATAATAAAAACATTTCAAGGAAAAAAAAAATAGATACCACAAAAAAAGTTCGTTAAATAGAAAATGCACTTCGCTATTGGGAGGTTATTTTACTAAGAAACTAGTCGGCTACCCGTCGCTTCGCTCCGGAAGCCTCCCTTATGTAACGGAAAACAATTTTTTATTTATTAAAAAAAAAAAACACACACACACACAGACACAAATTACATCAAGGAAACTAAAACTAAAATTTTTTAAAAGCTTTTTTTTTTAATTTAATTTTTGATGTCTATATTCTCTCAATCTACGACTGCTTTTAGAACCACCTTGTAAATCATATATCTATGATATATTTTTATTTTTTACAGAGATTAGAATGTAGGCCTAGTGGTCTAATGGCTAAGACGTCTAACTTCTGAGCAGTATTCTACCTAATAGAAATAGTGCATCTTTCTTTCTTGACTATCTTTTTTTTTTTATTCCTATTGATACTTTTCAGTGGTTTTCGAGTTAGAAATAGTGATGGTTTTTGAGTTACAAATAGTGATTTTTCAGTATTCTACCTAATGAAATACTGCTTCTTATTTCTTGACTCTTTTTTTTTTTTTTTTTATTCCAAATGATACTTTTCAGCGGTTTCTGAGTTACAATAGTGTTCAGTATTCTATCTAATACAAATACTGCTTCTTTCTTTTTTGAGTCTCTTTTTTTATTCTAAGTGACACTTTTCCGTGGATTTTGTGTTCCAAATATTGATGGTTTCTGAGTTACAGATAGTGATTTTTCAGTATTCTATCTAATAGAAGTATCGCATCATTCTTTTTTGACTCTCATTTTAATTACAATTGTCACTTTTCAGTGACGTTTGAGTTACATTTATTGATGGTTTTTGAGTTGCAAATAGTGATTTTTTTCGGTATTCCTCCTCAAAAAAAGAGTTCTTCTCTCTTTCTTGACTCTGTTTTCTTTACTCCAACATCTGGCGTGTACACCCACATATTTTTCAATATCACATAGGATTTGGTTAAGTAAGAATATTTAAAATATTGCAACGTTTCGGCAATTATCGTTCTAATTGTCAGTTTCGAATTACAAATAAACTGACTGATGTGAAATAAATAAACAATCTTGAGATTCAAAAAAAAGATTGAATACATTCCTTATTGATGGGGGAAAGGAAAGGAGATATAAGTCAAAAAACCATATGAAGACTGTTGTAGTCCCTATGGCCTAATGGATAAGGCATCTGACTTCGGATCAGAAGGTTGCAGGTTCGATTCCTGTCGCGGATGTTTCATTGTAAAAATTATTTCTATTTTCCATTCTCTCAGAAAATTGCGCCGGACAGACACACAGACAGACAGACAGACAGACAGAGAAATAAAAGATTTTAGTAATATAGATTAACAAAATGTTCTTGGTTTCAAAGAAAAGTTCGCAAAATAGAGAAATTCGCAGAATAGAGGTTCGTTAAATAGAGGTCCGACTGTATTGATGGCTGTTTCTCCGGTTTCCTTCTGCTTCTCCTTTATACTTTTCTATTCTATCATCCTCACACCCTCTGTGCTTTTGTGACTGGGAAGGTCTCACTAGAAGGAACAGTCTAACTCTTCATAAACTGGAATCATAATTCTTCATTTTTAAATCATATCAGCTGTGAAGTTTTTATAAATATTAATAGTGTCTGTATAAAGACTTAAAGAAAGAGAAAACTGGTCAGTAAACTGCTACTGGAATGACACAAAACAATATAAAATATAAAAGTATTTTGAAGGACAATAACGATATTTTAGGCGTTGTTTAGAAATTCATAACTTGAATCACAAACATGTATTTTTGTTATCCTTTGGTTTACATTACTCTAATAAATATAGGAAACTGAAAACTTATATTTAACCAATTTTCATCGCAAATTTATATTCTGCTCGAACCAATTGCCGGCAGAGACTTTGACAGAACATGCAACGTCTCGCGTTTTTACTTGAACGTTTCTTCTTTGTTTGTCCATTGTCTGCTTATCTGTTTATCCGTCTGTCTGTTTGTACGCTGTAATTTGGTTTGTATTTATTTATGGTCCAAGTTTAAGAACCTAGGTTCAAATTAGTTTTTTTTTGGTCTCCAATCTGCCATCTTTCAAAACCTGATCCCGAAACTCTTCGCTGAAACAGCTGGATTGATTTCGTTAAAACGGTGCTTCAAGTAAGAGCACAATGATTTTATTTCAATCCAACCCTCGAAACAAGTCTCTCATCCCACCCTAGCACTCCATGCTCCCATTACTCGAAAGACAACTGATTGTATATTCAGCAAATAAACTATTCCCGATTGTTTATAAGAGGCTGCAAATATATTCCACGTATTGTTAATGATTAATTCCTAGTTATTTCGAGAATACAGATTAACTGGTTGCTTTTTTTTTGTTTTGTTTTTGTTTTCTTCTTGCATGTTATTATTTGCCAAAAAAGTGGTTGCAACACAAAGAGAAAAAACAAATCCATTGAGAAATAAATGAAATTTTGATTTTGATGACAAAAGCGAAGCAATAAATTATTGCAGATGTTTCTTCCTTCTCAAAAAACATGGTTTCATAACAGACATCCATCCGAACACCTGTGGATTTTTATTACCACAGAAAAAAAAAAGAAAATTGCTATAAATTTACTTATATAACAAGATGCCAAAACTAAACAAGACAGCAACAACGATTCTTCGTTAATACGGAATTAATTAAAAAAAATGTGTGCATGTATTTGATCAGTTGTCGATAAGTATCTTTATTTTTATAACCTATATTTTTTTTTCTCTATTTGTATTTTTACATCTATGAAGCTAAATGCTAAAAGCATCTGTTTTATGGATAGTTTATATCTCGTGAAATATTACCGTACAATATTGAAATAAATACGATTTACGCATCCTCTGTTAACATGAAAGCTTAAGGTCCTGACTCAAGCAAATGCAGGCGACTGCAAACCTTTTATTTCTTTTATATAAAACTTATTTCTTTTACCAATGCACCTAAAATTCTGAAAATTTAAATATGAACTTGTGAAGCATCTGGGATTTCTATTTTATTGTTTTTAATTTTCAAAATATTCCACAATTAATTAAATTAAAACTCAAAAAACAGCCAATTTTTTTTGGATGTTTTCGAGGTATCACTTTGTATTTTCAACTAAAAAAAATTTGACAGAAACCTGAAATGATAAAAATTGTAAAATAATGTTTTACATCTAAAATTAGTGCAACAGTTTATTTGTAAAAAATTAAATATGCGTTTTTATTAAATTGTGTGAGAGTAAATTATTTTTTAACGCAATTACTATTGCACTAATAATAAATATTTTAAATACAAAACATTTTTTACGAATTTTTTATCAATTCAGGTTTTTGTCAAAGTTATTTAAGTTGAAACTACCGAGTAATACCTCTAAAAAATCCAAAAAATTGACAGTTTTTGAATTTTAATTTAATTAATTACAGAATATTTTGAAAGTCAAAAACAAGAAAATCTAAATCCCAGCTGCTTCAAAAGTTCATATTTAAATTTTCAGAATTTTAGGTGCATTGGAAAAAGAAATATATAAAAGAAATAAAAAGGTTTGCAGTAGCCTGAATTGC
>JAFIDM010010028.1:53444704-53485181 GCA_023159025.1 Thereuonema tuberculata | reverse complement strand
ATATATATAGTGGGTTAGCAGAATTTGTAGCTTATTGTAAGTTTATTAACAATAAAATCACGATATCTGAAATATCTCTCCCTTCTGCTTAGGTGAAGGAGAATAGGCAAGTTAGCATAGAAATACAGATATAGCGATCTTACGGAATAGTGTCCAGAAACATCGCTTGTTTAGCCTAAAGTCTAAAAAGAAATAATAGCAGAGATGTAAATAACAATGGATAAGACATCACAGAACAAGTGTATTTCAATAAACAGCTGTTCACATCAGCTGTGATCATTAGCAGTTAACAACGAGATTTCAATACAATTTATTTTATTTTTTAATGTGTATTTATTGTGCTTTTTCAGATTTGGAGGTTCCATGTTTTATACTATGATTATAGCAGAGATGTATTAAATAAATACTTAAAAAATTGCAGGGGGGGGGGGAGTTTGAACCAAAATTATATCTCATTAAATTCTATTAATAAAGGGTGAGATCAAATTGTGTACTAAATGATATCCTAGTACAGCTGTTTCACGCTAATATGGCGATCATCAGCTAGGAGCAGTCATCAGTACACAGCCAGTATTCTCGATACACGGGCCTATATGAGAAATCGTCAGAATCAATGTGAAGCCCGAAAAACTATGATTTCTCATATAGGCACATGTACCAAGACCTGGTTGTGTATTGATGACTGCTCCTAGCAATGATCGCCATATTAGCGTGAAACAGCTGTACTAGGATGTCATTTAGTATACAACTTGGTCATACCCTTTATTAATATTTACCTGCGCAATCTGATTTTTATGAGCTAAAAAATTTACAGCGGCCTCGTGTAGCGTGCACATGAATTTTCTTTCAATTAATCCTTTTGGCGAGTTTTTTATTGCTTATTTTAGCTTTTCAGGTTCGACATTGATTCCGACAATTAAATTATATTCCAAGCTTCAAGGACTCGATGATCTATGCTCTCTTTGCTCATCTCCAAACAATATGCCTATTTTAAAGTGATTACATTATGTGGAGATAAGTCCCCACCTATGATTTCGATGATCATATGTAGCCCTTATGTAGCTCTTTTTTGTTTTGTCTATTTTTTTTTTAATTTCTTCCTGGATAGAGACACCCCCTTACGTCGATACAGGTGCTGATATCGTTAAATTTCTTGTTAATTCCCGTCATTTTTAATTTTTTACAAATGTACATTCACCACGGATCTGTGTTTGTGCTGGGATCTGCATCTTCCAATATGAACCCAAGAAAAGAAACAGTATAGGAATAATTCTACGTTGACTATAATTTTTCTCACCACAAAACTTTAAGGTAATGTTTGAATTTAACGACATTTTTAATTGACGATTATATACATTTAAAAATAAGTGTATCGAAAATTCCTCTTACATTCTAAAAAAAACCAAAATTAATGAAATCAAATTGTGAACAAGATGTTTTAAAAAAGTAAAAATTAGTTTGTTTTATACTGTGAAGTCATAGATTTATATATTTTTTTTTTTATTTGTTACAGCCTTGAAATTCTTCAGAATATTCTACAAAAAATAAATAAATAAGGTTTCTAACTAGAAAAGGGATTTCTTGAGTTCTTTGCAACTGCGTTTATTAATTCAGTGAAATGTATTTCCAGTTCACCTTAATTTATTATTTATTTTGTTTGAGTGTTTACGTAATTTCGGGTTGTATGTTTTCATTTCCTCAAATATTATTAATCTGCTGCTGTGTGTTTTAAAACTATCAACTGGGATTTTTAAATTTGTTGACATAATATTGATTTTTCAGTAAGCTAAATTTCATTTTATTTCACAGTGTAACCATTTTAACTGTTGTATTAATAACAGTATCTCAATCAAAACAGAATGTTGTATTGATTGTGTAGGTTTTTTTTTTCTTCTTTTAAATCATCAAAACAATAAATTTTAATTATCACTAAATAAATGGGGTCCCACTCAACAGTTTGGTTTGGGACTCCTCAGAAAAACAGCTGAAAACTGGAACAAACCCTTAATATTTATCAAATATTAAATCCTTATAGAGCTAGGCCTAAAAAACGATATAAAAATATAAAAAATAAACAAAACATATATTTTAATTATGGGCAAGGCCTGTGCAAAAGTAAAATGCACAAAAGTACATACGGTGGAACCCCGCCATTCGTCCGCCTCTCTATTCGTACAACTCGTTATTCGTACAACTTTTTCAAGTAAAATTGAACTCGCCATTCGTACGCTTGCTCGCGATTCGGACAGCGGGACCTCGGTACTGGCCGCCCCACGCGGTTGCTTCAGTTCAGTCTCGTGCTAGCTTCCGTACGCTACGCATCATCCACGCAAGCTTCATGAAACTTTGTGATATTTTATTGTTATTTTTTTGTTATTTTTATTGAAAATAGTGGATCCATGGGTCCAAAAAAGATTACTGATTCAACTAAGCCTAAAAGGAAAGCAGTGAGAACGACAATTGAATTGAAAAAAGAACTCGTTGCGAAGTTTGAAAGTGGAACTCGTGTCTCTGACCTGGCAACTCAGTATGCATGGCGAAATCAACCATATCGTCTATTCTGAAAAAGAAAGACACAATAAGAGAGGCCTATATATTTATTGTTTTCCTAGTTTTTATGTATTTTAGGCTTAAAATATTATTACAAAGGTTTATATAAGCAATCATCTCTGGGTCTGGAACAGATTAATCCAATTTACATTATATCTTATGTAAAAAAATGATTCGCCATTCGTACAAATCGCCATTCGAACTGCCTCCTGGAACGGATTGTGTACGAATAGCGGAGTTCCACTGTATTTTTATATACTGTAAAATAAATCAGAGCACACATATCGTTTTATCTTAACATATTTTCCTCCTTAAGGACATCATTACGGTGAAATAATGGCACCGTAAAGCATCTCGAACTGCAGAAGGCTTCATTCCAAAAAAAAAAAAAACCGCCAAAAGAGCGGGTCAAGCGCCGAACGTTATGTACGTGGATGGAATGTCAAAAAGACAAAGCGGGATCCTACTGTATTCATTATAGTAATGACCTAATAGAAAGAAAGCATACGACAATGTCGTTATTAGCCACTCACAGTGCCAGTAGAAATCTGAGAAGGGTTAAAATTGGATTATGATCATATTAATGTCATTAACATTCTAAAAAAAAAGTAGGCTTCAAGTTCTTCCAGGATCTTGTTGTCTTTAGTTCGTATATTTGTGGGATCAGTATTTATTTATTTACTATTTTTTCCTCTTTGTTTTTTGTTGTTGCTATTTTCCTGCTTTGAACAGTTCAGTTGTTGCAGGTTTACACACACACACACACACACATACACACACACAGACACTACGTTGTCTACTGTATATACCGATATATGAACAACGTTGTGTTTTTAATGCATTGTTGTATTTTTTTTAGTCTGCTTAAAATAAAATTAGGCTGATCAATTCAGTCAGTTGATGTATTTCCCCTCCACTAGGAACTTTTAAATGGCTGATAGGATCTGCTTGAAACTTCAAGGCTTCACATTCGTGGATTAGGGACGATTTAATTTTTAGTTTGTATTTGAAATCTTTTCCAAATGGAGAATCCTTGTCAATAAATTGAGAAGAAAAGAAAAATTCCTCTTGAAATCTAAACAATGGATTTCTATCCTATTTCTGTTAATATCGCATTGCCTTAAACACAATAAATATGAAATCCATAAACCCCTGAGCATACGACTTCATACGATTAAAATTAATGCGATTTTAAAACATAAATAAAACAAAACTAAAATTAAACAATTATATTTTACAACTATACAAAACATAATGATTTAATTCATATTTTTTTTAAACATGTTTGTTTTAACTTTTGCGGGTTCCACATTTGTTCCGACGTTTTATCATACAGGCCCGTGTATCGAGACCTGGTTGTGTACTGATGACTGCTCCTGGCTGATGATCGCTATATTAGCGTGAAACAGCTGTACTAGGATGTCATTTTGTACACAACTTGGTCTCACCCATTGTTATTATTGGAAACATTTGTATTCAGCCTATATTATAATTAGAAATGTCGGTTTTTCATTTTTCTATTGTTTTTACGACTTAAAAAAATAAAAATTAAAGAATAACATTTTAAAGAAAGTAGATTTTAAGTTCTTTTCTTGAGAAATCAGAATTTTAGTAAGAAATATATTTAAAATTATACACAACGATTCCGCAATTATGCCAAAAAAAAACCTACTGCTTTTTTTTTTGTTGTTGTTTGCTCGTATTACTCCCATTCAAACCGTTATTAATGTACTCGACGTTATTTGAATCTCAATTGTTTAATTTCCGCCTGGTGTATTCATTCTTTTATTTATTAATTCCATCTTTTCATTAATTAAAATCTAATTTTTTTAATGATTCATTATACCATAATATAATCTTGTTTTTATAAGTATTGTTGTATCTCATTTTCTATTGTTTTTCTATCTCGGGTGTTCTTAAATCACTTGAAATACCAGACATCAGTTGGCAACTATAATTGCCGAAACGTTCTGTATAATTTTTAAATATACTTCTTATTAAATTCTAATTTCTCAAGTTTGTGTGATTTTTGTATTGTCTAACAGCATTCTACCGCGCACACGCTAAATTTATTATAAACATACGGTATATGTAATAAATTGAGCTATTAAAAATTTAATATAGAATATATTTAATAATAAATTTCGAATACACAAGATGCAACTGTGGCAGACGATTCCCAACCAAAGCACTTTTCGAAGCCGGTTTCTTACATAAGTGCAATGACGAAACGCTTTCCCGCCAAACCCTTATCAGGTTGCATCCGCTCGAATGGACTTTGATCTCATCACCACCGAAAGGGTTGCATCAGATTCTACAAAAAAAAAGAACAAATCTACTTTTCTATGTCTCGCTGTATCTAGATGGTGATGACCTAAATACATATCAAAAAATAAAATGATAATAAATAAAGAATAAAAATCAATTCATTTCGAAGAAGACTTTTCAAATAAGATTCAAAGCATTTTTTAGCCTACGAAAATGAGACTCACCAAAAGTATGGTGTGTGAGTGTGTTCCCTTAATAAACTGTTGAACCTCTTGGTGGATCTTCTTGAAATTTGGGATCCACATTTATGGACGAGAGATGATCTAAATTTATCTTTTGAAATTTTTTCATTGTGGAACCGTGTCGAGAAATCATCGCATGGAAATGATAGAAATCCCCATAGAAAAGTTATCTGAAAGGAAATAATGTTATCTAACCAAAAGAGGTTAATCAGTTAAACAATCCACTAGTTTATGCGCGCTTTGATTTTGATAAACTTTGATTTGAACAACTTATGATAAGCAATGCGGATTTAATTCTTTTCTTTTTTTTTTTTCAGAAAATAAAAAAAGTGTACTGGTACTTTTTGTACTCTTAGTATATTTCTAAGTTTAAAAAAGAACTGAGGGTTTTCGTTTGTATTTTTTTCCACGTTTTTAAAAAACAAAGGGGGGGGGGGGTTACGTATTTAAGGAAAGTAGGCTTCTAGATCTTTCTAAGAACTTCTTGCTGAATATCAACAATACACGTGGATTCGAACAGTGGTTTCCTGCTCTGATGTAATTGTTATATCAATGAGAAACTACAATATAATACTCATGCCAGCAACATGGAAATACAGATACAGTGAAACCTCCTTTAACGGACACTCCGAATAGCGGACACCTCTAATTAGCGGACATTATTGCGGGTCCCAGTCCCTTATAATAGGACATTCCATGTTATCCACTCCGAATAGCGGACACTCCGAATAGCGGACACCTCTAATTAGCGGACATTATTGCGGGTCCCAGTCCCTTATAATAGGACATTCCATGTTATCCACTCCGAATAGCGGACACTCTGAATAGCGGACAGTTATTTTAATTTCAAAAAAAATTTTTTTTTTTTTTTTTCGATTAACATTTCGACAAACGCATCATGGTTGTATTTACATCGGTGTCCCATACATTGATACATTGTATCGGTGTCCTATGATTCAATCTACGAATCTGAGGCCCTTTTATTCACTGCAGTTGCTTTGTAAATATTAATCCCTCGTAAAGCTATCCTATAAACGTGTTGATTAAATTTAGTGCGAATTAAAATGGCGTCAAAAAGGAAGAGATTGGCACTGAAAGAAAAAATTGATGTTCTTGAAGTTGCTGAAAAAGAAAAGCTGAGTGTGCGTTGTCTTGCTTAACGTTTTAAAGTTGGAAAAACTCAGATAAGTGAACTTTTGAAGGACAAAGATGAGATTAGAAAAATGTGAATGGTGAATTCAAATGAAAATTCGAAGAATTTGAAGTTTCGTAAAACTGAAACAATCAAAATCGACGAAATGGTGATAAAATGGTTCCGCTCTGCTCGTACAAAGAACATTCCTATAAGCGGTGTTTTCCGTCAAGAAAAAGCCAGAGAAGTCGGTCAAACTTTAGGATTGGACACGTTTAAGGCATCAAATGGATGGCTAGAAATTAATTTTCTATATACTGTAATTAATTTTATCATTATTTAAGTAAGACAAACGGATTAGCACTCATTTAAAAAGAAATATAGTAAATAATTTGCAATTGTTCATATTCTCTCATGCCGCAATGATAATTGTAGAAATTTAATTAAGATTGTACGTAATTTTTCATTAAATGGCATGCTATAAGCTATAAAAAAAAAAAAAAGACAGTCCTCCCCAATAGCGGACACCTCCCAATAACGGGCAAAACTTCCGGTCCCGTGACTGTCCGTTATTCGGAGGTAACACTGTATTTTCTTTCTAATACATCTACTCATTTAACTTTTTAAAACTTTTATTTATAAATAGAACATAGTCGTATCTATGTCTTTATTTTCACGTCATAAAGACGTTCACGAACAAATCTAGACTTATTAAGAAATATCTGTGGTTCTGTCTGTATGTCTGTGAAAGTGTCCATTGCTGAGTATTTAGTGGGCTCAATAACTCGAAAATTAATTTACCAAACGTCTAATTTAAGAGTTCAGTATTTTATCTAGAGCTGATGAAGTTTTGAAATATCTGGGTCTATTCGAAGGACCAGTGAACAAAAAGGTCAAAACTTGAAACATAAAAATCGTAAAAAACTTTATATTTGAGTTCAATGGGACGTGCCAAAACTTAGAACAATCGGTTGGTAGTTTAGGAGATTCATTAACTTTTGAAGCCGGTGATGGCATTTCTCGATCATTTCTTCTCAAGGACCCGACGATTTTTTTTTTTCTAACATCATCATCATCATCAATATGGTCAGTAATAATGCAAATATTTTACATGCACTGAAATATCTTAATTTCAAAAATATAGCCAAACACCTGTTTAAACAAAAACACATTTATACAATTTGAATTACAATACACACGCAACTAGTTTCTCCACCGAGAGGTGGTATTCTCAAGCAATTGAATACAGCAGTGGGGTGAAATTATATAATATTAAATGAACTGGTGGCTTCTGGGTATCGGGAATGACATCTGGTAGCGGCATGGAGAACGTCACACAGATGTCATTCCCGATACCCAGAAGCCACCAGTTCATTTAATATTATATAATTTCACTCCACTGCTGTATTCAATTGCTTGAGAATACCGCCTCTCGGTGGAGAAACTAGTTGCGTTTGTGTTGTAATTCAAATTGTATAAATGTGTTTTTTGTTTAACAGGTGTATGGCTATATTTTTGAAATTACAATATGGTCGGTATTTGCCAAAAATCAAGACAATTAAGACAAAAAAAGAGTCGTTGAGGGCTCCCATTTCCAACATTTTTCGATAGGTTTCAGATACAAATGTAGCTTTTTCGAATTGAGATGACATGTTGTTGGATAGTTTAAAATGGCTTATTAGTCGTTAAGTTAACAAAACATAAGAATGAAGGCAGTTTATACGAGTAGATCGGTTGAAAAATAAAGTAGACATTTTGTGCATTTCTAAACAAAAAGTTCCTGAAAAAACTTAAATCTTAAAACATTATTCCTTAAAATTTCTTTATTATTGTTGTTATTATTTTTACAGGGTGACATTCGAAAATCCGACAACTTCCAGATCTTAGGAGTGCCGGATTTTTGAAAACTCCAGAATTTTTTTTGATGGTTATACCGGGTGATTCATAAAGTACTGGAGAGTACTGGTGGTTTTCAACGTCCTATATCTTTTAAATTAAAAATCTGAAATTTTTATATAAAATCGTCAAACATATAAGAGTTACATTTTCATGTTATTATTTATTCATTATTACTGAAATTCAATTTATTTGCGTTCAAACACCCCCAATATTTCGTATATTTAAATAACTGTTGTGATGTTGTTTAAACTCTAAAAGTCTGGATCCAATTTTCAAATGATACAGAAACCTAATTAGGAAAATTTAATCTAAATACTTTTTGTCATTTGTGATGTCAGGTGGGTTGTGATTATTATTATTATTATTATTAATTATGAAAATGAGTCATCCTCGTGCGATAGAAGGTAGATAAAGTCGGGAATTTTGCACTTGTACAGATTCAATGGATTTCCCCACATCCCATTCTCTAATGATCGCTAAGACACACATCCTAGCGGAACAAACCATTATTTTTCGCTTTTATCTCCAGAGGGAGTCAATCAACTTCACAATTTACGTAATGACTGTCTATTATTATGCGTTCTTTGCACTTTGGGAAGAAATGATTCATGTTATGAAAATAATAATTCTGTCGTTAATTCATTTTTTTTAAATGATTTATCAAATAAAATGACTTTTGAGTCGAGCTGAGACCCTGGGACGGCCGTTTCGAGCTTATTGGGCTCTCCTCAGCCAGAGCTACTCAGCCAGTGCAAGACTCAAAAGGCGAGTATAAAGTGTAATATACAGGGTGATTCAGAATTTCCTGTACAAACTTTAAAGATAGATTCTACTCAGTAAGACAAACAAAAAAAGTTCAAATACATATGGATCTGGAAATGAATAGTTTTCGCGAAAAACCTAGTTTTCATTATTCAAAGCAGTGGCGTATATAGAATTTATTTTCGGGAGGGGCCCAAGATTAATGTAAGGTTAAGTTAAGTAATTTTACGTAGACACACCATGGAAACCTATCTGTTCAACCAAAAAAAAAACGTTGGGAGGACATACCTTCATTATTTCGGGGGGGGGCCCGGGCCAAAAAATCTATTCAACCAAAACAAAAAAACCATGAAAACCTATCTCTTCAACCAAAAAAAAAACGTTGGGAGGACATATCTTCATTATTTCGGGAGGGGCCTGGGCCCCCTCGGCCCCCCTCCCTTATATACGCCCCTGATTCAAAGTATGTCTTTTTTTTTTTTTTTTTGTTGGCACACTATGATGCGATAAAACATATTTCAAGACATTTCTAAATTAAAATACAGATATACAAAATAAAGAAAGAGTGATTTAATTAACGGTGTTGAAAACAAAACAAAACAATTAATTGGTTCCGGAAATGACCAACCATACATTGAATAATGAAAACCACGTTTATCGCGAAAACTATTCATTTCCGGACCCATTAATTGTTTTGTTTTCAACACCGTTATTTAAATCATTCTTTCTCCATTTTGTATATCTGTGTTTTGATTTATGAATATTTTGAAATACGTTTGTCGCATCATGCCAAGAAACATAACAAAAAACAACAACCATGTACACATTGAATAACGAAAAACAATGTTTTTCGCGAAATCTATTCATTTCCGGATCCAACCTTTAAAGTTTGTAAAGGGAATATTGAATCACCCTGTATATCCTTTACAAGCCTGTCAGAGTGGGTGCTTTTAAAAATTTAAAAAAAAAATGTATATTTTTAAGTATTTCATCCTATTTTAAAAAAGAGTTAAAAAATAGGAAAAACAAAATATTGATTTGGAACAGATTCAGTGATATGTCTGTAAGTATCTAAAATTGATTATCTTTTTCATCGTTATCGCTCTTAAAAATTATCAGATCTAAAGATGCTTACAGCAGACAAACAAACAAACAATATTTGTTGCCCTAAACGTAATGAATATGGATATAATTGAAAATCACAGTAACAGTGAGACACTACTGTATTTCCAAATGTAGATATATACAACGTTTCAGATTTCGGTAGACCACTACTAAATGACTATCTACGCCATCGATGAATGCTTTCTTTACGTGTTACTATTGGGTATTGCCGTGACCTATTAGAAAGAAAGCATTCGTCATTGACATTGTTAATAACTTAAAACCAAACTTAACTTTCTAGTCAGTTAATAACTATTAATCGTAATAGAAGAACTTTAAGGGAAATTCCTCGGCCTAAAGATCTCTATCTGTTATCCCAATTTCAATGAAGTTAATAAGAAGATCGCTTGAAGTTTCAGATTCCTAAGATACGGAATTTTTGCTTCTTACCGTTAGATACAGTACGAACTGAAATCAATAGGTGTTTTCTTTCTGTAACCTCAACTTATCCTAAAACTGGAAGGATGGACAGGCGTATCTCGATATAAAACTACAATCTGATATTTTTTTCCTTCGTTTTTATTTCTGTAGGCCTAACTAAAGTAAATTATAAAATCGGAAATATGCCGAAATTAAAACAAGAAATCCCTGAGAGAACTTAAAGAATACTTTCCTTGAAATTTAATAAATTTTTTCATTTTTATTTTACTTTTATTTGTGTTTTATTATTACTATTATTTTTTTTAATGATGAAAACGACATAAACGCCTGTGTTTATTTTCAAATTAAACATCAGCTGAATATAAAAAGGGCTAATTTTTCTAAAAAAATTAATTAAATATTCATTATTTACTTAAAATCATTAATCGGAGTAATTTTTAACACGTGAAAATTACTTACACATTAAGTAATGGATTAGCTGAAAGTGGATTAAATTTCAAATAATTTAAAACAATGAAGATTAACAGAAATAGGATAGAAATCCATTGTTTAGATTCCAATGGGTTTCCATGGGAATTTTTGTCTCCTTCTCGCCATGAATTCACTCGGAAACGACTTCAAATATAATAGTTCGATCGTCTCTACTCCTTAAATATGCATACCAAGTTTCATGAAGATTAATCCAGCGGTTCAAGAGTTATTAAGGGACATACACACATAAACTGAGTGATCTAATACACCTCCCTTTCGCAGGAAGGTAAAGTAATAATTAAATCTCCATTCTTTACTCAAATTTCTCTTAAGTCCATCATTAATTGTAATCATTTGAAGCCGATCGCAAATTAATGGATTAGTTAAATGGAGTAACACATCCATCATCAATAAAAAACAAGGTAGGAGCAGCAATCCCAGTAGCGATCGCATAATGCCCCACGGCTTCTACACAAAATGTTAAAATCTCGGAAACTTTACAACTTCAAAACTCCGCAGAATAAAATAGAAGCTCTCCATAGATTTGGGAGATCCCATTACAATAAAAATGAACAATCATTGTAAGATTTATTTCATGAAAAGAAACGGAAAATTGGCTTCATATAAATAATTCGTACAATAATTCTTCTTGAAGTCAATAAAAAATGAATAAATAAATTTTTATAATTTACGAGATTTTTAATAAAACTTACAAATTAAGATCAAATTCTAGAGGAGACATATAACTTTTGAATTACACAAGCTTAAGTTCGACCACGATATCTTGACGATTGGAAAAATTCCAGAGCCCCATGACGTCAGCAATAGCCTCTCTCAGAGGTTCCGAAGAATATTACGTTACATCTGTAAAACAAAAAAAACAAAAATTAGCTTTAATGATGTTTAAAGGAAATGCTATTAGTTAATGATTGCCTGCTTCAGTATAAGATTTCACTGTTATATTTAAGTTTTTTTGTCTTTCTTTTAAATGTATTTTTAAAGCTCTGTGCTTTGAGGCGCACTTGTTTGTGATTGGCTGAAAAATAGATACGCCATAATCACGTGGGGTTCCTTCCAATCGTCAAGATATCGTGGTCGGACTATAGAAACGAGATCTCAACTGCCATGAGCTAGTCTCGGCAAGACCTTTTTAACGAGGTGTAGATCATGTCTCTAGCATACGTCGTTTCTAAAATAGGAATTCTTCGCAGCAGACGGACAGACAGAGCAGTGATATAAAGCTTCTCTTGCTATGAGCTTTTCTCTGTATAGAACCCTAAAATTAACAGTTTCTGATTCTTGGGAAAAGGAATTTTGCCGTCTTCTCGCCCTAATTTCTCAGCATTGACTCACTTGGAAAACATTTTAAATACAAAAGTTAACTCGTCTATATTCCTTAAACAGTCATGCCAAGTTTGAAGAAGATCCACAGAGCATTTCACGTATTATTAGATGGATAAACACGCACGTACCCACATTTATATGCAGATTAACTGATGTGATAATGCCTCGTTATCTACAAAAAATACAATGAGCTTCACGATATCCTGATTGAACGACTATTAGTTCTTTTTCCTTCGCTAGAAATATAAGGCTTTGTGTTGTTTACCATTTCGCTTCAGGATGCCTTAATTCTAATTCTGGTATTAAGATATTGCTTATATAACTGTCTGTTGCTATGGTAAAATGAACCCGTCTTTTAAATTTAATTGCATTTTTGCACTGTTTAGTTAAGAATATTTGATTCAGTCGAAAACTGACAGTGAGCTCTTAATTCTAGTTTTACATTTTATAATTTTATCCTCTTAAAGTTTGTGACTCGATATTAGAATTGTCAAAATCTTGTTTGTAAGATTTCAGAATCAGGTAAGCTGAGATCATCTATTTATATCAATTCAGTTGTTTGTTTGTAAATATTGAAAAGATGATTTGAATCAAAATTTAAAATCTTGTTTCCTCCGTTCAAAATGTTAAGAAAGTTTTGCTTTTTTTTAAAAAAAAAATAATAATAAAATAAAATATATAAATAAATATTTTCCTATGTTTATTGTTGTTGTTTTTTTTTTATCTTTTTACTGAGCATTCGAAATATTACTATTCTACTTGAACATTTTTGTTTATCTGAACAACAATGGCCAAGAGACCAAAGTATTTACTAAAAGCCATCCTAGAACCGCTGATACACGGTATTTTGACGATCATCAGCTAAGACTAGTCATCAATAAACAGCGAGGTCTCAATACACAGGTTAATGGGAATAAACGTAGAAAAGAATATGGTAATTCCAAAAAAAAATTAAAGAAAAAATAACGAATACACGATAAAAAAATAAATAAAGAAATTCATTTGTGGCCGGCGGAATGCCAGCACATAAATTTCTTTATTTGTTTATTTATTTCTTCATCTTATTTGTTATTTGTTGTGTTTTCATTCATTTTGGAGGTACCATATGCTTTTGTGCGTTTTTCTTATAAATCTGTTTGATGACTTGTCTGTTTGTAAGAGGATTTCCATGAAATTTGGGACGTTGCGCTTTTTTCCAAATTTTTACGATATTTTCAGTAATATTTCTGTTAAAATCTAAAACTTATTTATAAAATAGAAGTTAAATCATTGTAGTTTTAATTTTTAAATGCATCATCATCATCAGTATTCTGTCGTAGACAGGTCCAATGGCAAGCAGCAAACAAGGTCAACAATGTCTCTTTCTCCAATTCGTTCTATCTCTTACCTCCTCCTTCAGTTCTTGATATCCTTTTGTAGTCATTAGGTCATCCAAGTTCATCTTTCTCTTTCTTCCTCTTCCTTCAATCTTCCCCTCCAATACTTTCTTCATGAGATTTTCACCTCTCAGCACATGTCCAATCCAGTTCTTTTTTCTCCTTCTTGTATTATTTAATAAGCTTCTCCCTTCTCCTATTTTTCCAGAACTTCATCGTTAGTCATCCTGTCTGTCCATTTAATTTTCTCCATCCTCCTCCATAGCCACATTTCAAACATTCCCAGCATCTCAGCATCTCTCTTCCTCAGAGTCCAAGTTTCCTAATCATACAAGGATATACTCCACATGTAGCATTTTCCTCAATATCCACAGAATTTGTGAATAGCTTCTTTCTATTATAAAATGCAAATTTTCCGTTACGAATTCTATCTCTAATATCTACGTTGCACATACCGTCATCCTGAGTGATATTTCCCAAATATTTGTATTGTTTAACTTGTTTCTCCATTCAATTTAATACATACTGTTTCGGCATTTCTAGCAACTTATTGCCGTGCTGGCGTGGTCGTGCGGTCTCGGCGGCGGCCAGCCGTGGCGTCCAGTGCGCCAGTTCCTGGGTTCGAATCCCGGCAAGGGCATGGCTGTTTCAATTTCCTTTCCTGTGTTGTCCAGCCTCTTCTTCACTTTCTCTCTGGTCGGACGTCATTCCTTAATGGCGTCCTGGGAGAAGGCAACGGGAAACCACCCCCAGTATCTGTTCCCTAGTTTATCTACGGCTTCTCCTAGGGGTTCGCCCTTCGGGGGTTACTAGGTTCCGTAGACCGCGCGCACATCATGATGATGAGCAACTTGTAGCACTTTTGTTTTCTTGGTGTTAATCTCCATTCCATATAAATGCATTTTCATTTATAATTGATAGTTTTAAAAATAAACATTCCTAAAGATGGACAAAAAGTTTAATTATTATTTTTCATATTTAGAAAAACTAAACAGAATCTTGCAATTGGAAATTATCAGGCAATTCAAAAAGACCATTATTTATTCCTGATTTTTACAGGTTTTATTATAAGAAAAAAAAAGTCTGAAAATTTTTTTTTCTAACTCTTTTCTTAAATTATAAATTTTCGGTTTTTTTTTTTTTCAAAAGTAAAAATTAATAATCTTTGGCAAAAATTTTTTTAATAACTATTAAGAAAATAAAACTTTTTATTTTAACAATTTTTAATTAGTTTCTATATTATATTTTAACTGTTAATTGCGGTGTCTTGCGGTGTCTTCTTCTACAAAATCTAATAGGTTTTTTATCACAAATTTAAAATTATTATTATTAAAAAATATCAATTATAAATCTAATTCCCATTTTAAAAATTGAAATTACAATGATTTTACAAAAAGAATTATGCAGAGTTTCTGATTTTTCGCTACTTCAGTATTCAAGAAATAATAAGTATTACATTCAAATAACGGAAGGAAAAAAAGCACAAAAACAGTAATATTTTTTTGTTTGTTTTTGGAAAATTAAATAAAAAGTAACAAAGATAGTTAAAAATAATTTTAAAAAAGCCGATTTCTTGAACAAGTATCTCAATTATTGTCAAAAATGCCTTATACAGGTATACAGGTATTATGTGCCTTACACACGTATAAAAACGATATTATCGTTATACGTCTGGACAGTGAAAGATAATACGGACCAAAAAAAAAAAAAGTGCAACTACATATAATTACATTTTTCTTTGAGATGAAAAACATTACTGTATCAGCGATTTTCAGCCAAATAGCTTTTATTCTTTTTATTTTACTTTTATAGATCTTTCGTTATTTTTTTCAATTTTTTTTTTTTTTATTGCCATTTGTCGAAAAGGAAGACGGTGATAGAAAAAGGTTTAAAAAATAAGTAATAAAATATTACCGACGCGAGATTCATTTATTCTAATACGGATGTAAACAGGGTCTACCTGTGATATTCACGAACATGAAGTGTGATTTACTATTATAGAACACGACAGTCCTATTTAAAACATGGGAAAATTTTTCAGTCTATGTGAAACGTGTGAATGGACAAATAGGTTCTTTGGAATATAGAGGCTAATGTCCCGCTCTTTGTATCACATTGCCATCAAATAAGATATAGTTGGTATACCAACTTTCAAATAAGATTGACAAAAAAAAATGAGAACGTAGGAAATAAAAGAAGCCGTTCGAACCAATCGATAGCTTCGAGGGGAAAAAAAAGTAAGCCTTTCAAAGATTAATGGAGAAGAGAAGAATGTATTATTTTGACGCGAATCTTTCGCGTTTTTATTTACTTGTTTGTTTTTTATTTGTTTGTTTTTCAGAATTTTGTTTCAGGAATTGAATGCTAAATATTTCGGTGACTTATACATTTAGAAATACAGTATATGTTTTCGTTATACATTTACCAGTGAAAGATACAAATTAAAAAAAAAAATAATAAAAAATCCTATTTTTCCTTTAGCTCCTCCTAAATTAGTCCGATATTTACTGAAACCAGTGGAAATCTTTCTTAAAAGAATCCATGTATTCTTCTGAAGTTTCAGCTTTCTAGGATAAATAGGTTTATCTTGATCATAACTCAACTTCGATTTTCGTACTTAATAAAGGCATCTTTCATAAAATTTGTAAGTAATTTACTCCTAAAAATCCTATAGAGGACAATAATTTTTTTTTGTCTTCTTGTCCTCTATAACCACCTGAGGAAGTCTTTCGATAAAAAGGACGAAATATTGTGAATATTAAAAGAATGTTATTTTAAAGGATGTTTCTGAGTAAATGACTTCGATTTTCGTAATTATATTTTGAAACTTTTGTTATTGCATCCTCTTTTTTCTTTCCGATGTATTTTAAGAATAGTTATGAAAATTATACCAGAACTTCTAACATTTATGATCCAATTGCCTTCCGTAGGAGCCTTGGCCTCATCCACTCTCGAAATCTCAAAATATGTAATTAAGGAAGTCCTAGTTTCCTTAGTGATTTTTAGTGTATTGTCTTTTGGGTGGAGGGTTAGTTGAAAGGATTTTGCTAAACCCCACCACTTCTCGAAATTTCGAAGATAAGGTTTTTCTTCTGTGGTTGCTGGAGGTAGACTCCCTAATTTGACCCTTCCTTAGGTAAAATCGTATTTTATTTTAACCCCTTCTGCTGTGATACTATGCAGCCATACACATTTTTTTTTTTTTTTAATTTCCCGAAATCAAAATTATTATTGAATTACTTTGTAAGTGATAAAAAGTTAATTTAAAACATTTATGACCCAAATGGATACCGATTAAAAAAAATAAAATATTCTGAATGAGAAATTAAAAAAAATGAAACTAAACTTTTTCATATTTTTTGAGAGACCTGCCATAATGTTGAAGATTTGATGACAGATTGTAAAGGAAATTTCACGTGTTTCTTCCATCTATAATTTTCGTTGGTCTAAATTATGAAAAGTTGAAGAGGTATTTAAATCAGGCTAAACCAATACACAGTAGGAAATGCCAGTAAAGTTTGCAAATTATTCTACGGTGCTTCCTTTTAATGGATAATAAAAAGGTAATTCCCAAGTTGGTCAATTGACTGCCCGGGTGGCTTCATATTCGGTAAATGAAATTACAGACATGGCCTTATGTTATGGCACTACCCAGCAAAATATGCATTGGACAGTGAGTATGGTATCCTAACATAAGAACAAGCAATGATACGAATTATTTCAAAATTCCGGGGAGTGTTATCCCAGGATCACGAGCAGCGAGGCTATCACTTACAACAGATCAAACTATTATCATAAGCATAGGGTCCAGAAAACACACAAAAAAAATACTCTCTCTCTATATCCCACAGTAATTTAATAGTTTAGTCAATAGTTTAGTTTAGTTTAATAGTTTAGTCAGGGAAAGTCAAAATACAAAGGCAAAAATTTTACGTGATAATGCATTAATGAAATACACTTCTCATATTCTCATTCGTACAATATACTCTATTTGGACCACTTCACAACGCAGTCATTAAGTGGGCGGTCTCTTCGTGGTTTGTTTGCAGCATTTTCAGTTTTCCGAAACTTCTCATTTAAATTGGCATATGTTTTCTCGACAGCTTCTTGATCCAGCCAGGAACAAAAGATCTCAACTCAAAAATATAAATATCTAAGTGGAGATACTTTTGAATCACCCAGTATGTAGAAAATATGTGGTAATGTTTAAATTTAAATTAATATCGCAAGTTTCCATTTATTAACGATAAAATCAGAAACTACTGAGCCGAGTTTGATGAAATTTTCATTGGTATGTTCCTTAAATGTCTGGAGTAACATAGGATGACATAAATAGGGGACTGAGGCTCGGCGAAGGAAAAACGCGTTCTCTGAACGTAAAACTTAGTTGCAAAAGATAAAGTCAGAAAGATGTATGAAAGAATTGTAACATTTAATTATAAAAAAAATTAGCGACGGTCTCCATCTTAATTTTATAATCAACTCATATTTATTTCATTAGGTTTTTAATTTTTTGCCATTTCATAGTTCCACTTTTTTGATGAAATTTAGCTAAAATTTTAAATATATGTAAAAGGAAATTAAACAAACAGAAAGCGAAACGAAAAAAAGACTTCATTTACACTATCTACTGATGATAACGGAGATACTATTGATAGAACGTAAATAAACTGCGTTTAAATTAAATGATCTGTCATCGGGAATGGGCGTGTCACCACACAGACATAAACAATTTTTTCTTTTATGGCAAAATTTAATGTGCGTAATACGTACACAACAAGGAAAGTAAGGATAAAAACACACATATTTAAAGGATTCACTGATTTTAGAAATTTCGTACCGGGAACCGAAGACAGACTGTTTCGAGGTTCCTACCTCTCGTCAGTTGGATTCGCCCAGTCCTCATAGCTCAGTGTAATCCAAATAAACATAAACAAAAGACAAAATTAAACAAAACAATGGTCGTTGAATTAAAAAAACTTCAAAAAACAAATTAAGAATTAAAAAGGGCAATAAATTAATCCCTGCTAGCTGAACACTTAGCCTATGAAAGATTAATTTATAAAGCACACATATACGTAATGGCAAAATTTAACGTGCATAGTACATAAACAGCAAGAAAAATAAGGATAAAAACGCACAAAATAAAGGATTCCAAAAATAGCTCAGTGAATCTTTTCAATGTGAGTGTTTTATTGGTTAGTTTTTTTTTTTTTTTTTTCTTATGTAGTTAGGTTTAACATGGGCCGCGCAGTTGGCGTAGTCGCTATGACATCGGCCTCTCATCTCTGAGTACCGAGGTTCGGTTCTCATGTGGGTTTCCTGATGGTGGACGATCCGCGCTGGGCAGGTTTTCTCGGGGTTCTCCCGTTTCCCCTGCACTTCTCCCACCATAGTTTCTCAGTCTTTCTCTCCATCTGTCCATATTTCCGTGGGATAGTACAATAGACCTCCGGTCGCAGTGCTTGGCTTCTCTGCCATCCACATTCATTACATAACATAACATAGGTTTAACATGCCTAGAAGTCGATCGGATTTATAGAAAAAAAAAAAAGCCGTCAGATGAGAAGAAAATAGGCCTACGCCTCAGGAGTCAATGAGACAGAGAAGAACCGCCAAGCTCGCCTGTCTCAAGTCAGTTCGGCCTAGAAAGAGAATACGCTTGCTAGAACAACAAGTACAATCTACCAATTACAGGCAACGCGAATCGACCTTCCAAAAACTGGGCGACTCGATAACAACACTGGCGTACGACGGGGAACGTGAATTCACCTTGGAATGAACATTTATGATAACAGTCCTCCAAAACTACTTTACCGATTTCGATGATTTTTTTAATTTTAAATTTAGAATTTTGCAGAGAAGAATTTGGATGTAGATTTCATTACTATACTGAGCAGTGAATAAAAACATAAGATGTTTCTCTAATCATTTAAGGAATGTTTTTTATATGATGTGATCAACCCGACATCCATCCAGACGAAGCCATCGGGGAATGCAAGTTATAAATAATGTTAAGTTTCTTAAAAAGAACAAGAAATTTAAAGAACTTAAAACCTACTTTCTTTAAAAGGTGATTTTTTTTTTTTTTTTTTGAAAGTCGTGAAAACGAGAAACAACGAAAAGCGGACATTTCTATTCAATTCTAATATCTACTAAATATACACAAAAAAAATTTGCTTTTTCAGAAAAAAAGAAAAAAAAAAAAGAATTAAATCCTTTGTCGCCTTCTCGTATTAATTTCTCGACATGGACCCAAAAGACTTCAATGAGATATTATCTAGTCCAAAAATGTGGTTACCAAATTTCAAGATCTAGCGCAGCGGTTCAAAATTTATGTGGGTTGGGAGGCACCTACACAGAGTCTGATAAGCTGCTCTTTCTCGAGAAAATGGGCTAATAAAATTTGGAACTAAATAAAGCTGAACAAAAAAAAAAATACAGATTGATACGGTAAAATTAATAAATAAAATGCCCATTTTTTTTAAGGTGAATTTTTAATCGTGCTATCAGATTTAATCACCGCTAATTTTATATATGTGTGTGTGTTTGTATTACGTATTATCATTCCTTTAGTTTATTTTCGTTACTGCAAATAATTCTGTTACGTAAAGATAAAAATAAAAAAAAAAAGCAGGATATTTAACATTGATATTATTCTTGAATCAATATCAATATCAAAAATTATTAGTTAAGGAAATAATTATTCAAAAACAACTTACATAAGTTATTCGAAAAGTTTAGAACGATAAATTTCATTAAAAATGTACTTAGATTGAAAATTACGTAAAATTAAAGGAAACGTCAATAGTTTGAAATGAGAGTGGAGTTGGAACTGGTTTCGAAAGAACCAGACGTTTCTGGGGCGTGGAGGTGGTAAGGCTGTAATCAATTTTTGTTTTTTATAAAGTTTCTTTTCAGCCTACTTTCCTATTGAAAGAGAGGCTTATAAAATCAATACGTCTGCGTATAGGTCTATATCTCCCTCCCTAATAACTAAATGGTGAATGATCTTCTTTAAACTTGGAATTTAAATTTATGAACAAAAGATGATATTGTATTATTACATTTTTTATTTGAAGCCTTTCCGCGTGGGAAACTTGCGCGTGAAAGCGATTAAATTAAAAATTCAATAGAAATGCATTAGAAATGAATGAAACAACGAATTTATGTCGTTGACTAACAATGGATGTTAATTCGTTTAGTAATCCTCTATTGTTTAAAATTAATTACATTTTGGAAATAATTTGTAAACTAAATTAATCTTCAATTAATATAGAAAATGGAAAATTTGAGGATATTGTTCGTATTTGGCATATTTTACAATGCATAAATACATGAATGTGTTCCTTTATATTGATTTTTTAAAAAAAGAAAAACTCAAGAAAGTAAAGCATACTTTCATTAGAATGTTGTTTTAAAACATTTTTTTCTTTGTTTTATTTATTTATTTATTTATTTGGTAGTAATCGTAATGACCCCTCAAAACTAAGAACAAAAAATAAAAACAACAATAAATATGGAATACAAACACCTGGGGCGTCACAATTACCGCCGCCAAAGAAAAAAAAAGACAACATAAGAAAGACAAAAACCCTCTAAACGTTGAAAGAAAAACTACTAAGTATTTAGTCATATTAAAATCGTAAAATCATGTTACGATTATCACTTTTAGATTATTCTTCCCCTCGTACGCGCTTTTTTGGGTTCTGCACTGGCTGAGAGCACGGCCGTCGAAACGGCCGTCTCAGGGTCTCAGCTTAACCCAAGAAAAGCATTTAATTTTAATAGATTTATTTTTTAATCGTTAAAAACCACAAAAAATAAAAAAATATATAAAAAAAAAATCCTTAGTATTACGTAAGCATTCGGGGGGGGGGAAGCTTTGCTTTTTTTTGCTGACAATATAAAGCGGGGGATATCAGAGCAATGCTTACGTAGGACAGACAAACATTCACGCATTAAGATTTTGATATAGTTTTGGCTGTTTTAATGTATTGTTCAGTGGTATTTACTGTTAATCATTTTGGCAAATCTTACGTAAGCACAAGAGGTGGGGGGAGATCTAAAAATGTGCTTACTTAGTACTTGAACGGCCCCTTATTTCTTACTTAGGATGACTAAATCCGATTAATTTTAATCATATCAAAGCACGGGGTATTAGTGGATTAGCTAAAAAGAATTAATATCGTCGTTTTCATGTTTTCTTTTGGAAATTTGTCGTCTTCATGCGCTGATTTCTCGGCATAAAGAAAAAAAACATCAAATATAAAAGTTAGATGGTCTCCTGTTCTTAAATATGCATGTTAAGATTCAAGAAGATTCATTCAAAAGCAATTAGATGACACACACAGATTTCTCGAGCCTCACTTCCATAATAATATCCGATAATATTATTGTTTTGAAGAAATTAAGATTTCTTTACAAACAGAAACTTTGTTTATAAATCATATGTAATCTAAAATGATTGCACGAAGAGGAGCATTGTTTATAGAGTGGTCTTACTTGGAAAACATAAAAATCAAGATAAGTAAATAGAATAACACATTTGAAGGTCTTTCGTGATATTACAATTGGTTCCATGAATAACATGTTTCATTGAAATTGTTTTTTTGTGAATACGCGTTCAAAGAATTTATTTGAACATTGATCTAGAACTGAACTTTTAGAAGTAAAAGCAAAATTTATAAAACTTAAAAGATTAATTTCATTTATAAATACAAGTAGAACTAGTTATTCATCATCCTATTCACACAGTTAATCGTCACTTCGCCGTAATATGCCCACTGTATAATCTACACTATTTTTTTTAATGACCAGACAAAAGATAAATAATAATTAAAGTTTAATTAGATTTCATTTGTTCATTTATTATGTAATAAAATGTATAAGTTAGTCGACTCGGTTTCTTGTAGGCATAATATATTAACTGTACATATTCTATTATCCATCATGGATTATCCCTTAGCCTGATGGATAATCGAAGTTCTGCTGTGTTACAAAATAAATAAATAAATTAAATAAAGTAAATAAAAAAATTACTAGATTGTATTACTGGAAATATTATGGACTTTATTTGTACAATATTGAAATTATATCACACATAAATTACATCTTAAAACAAAAAGCTCCTGAGAGAACAGGAGTCTAGTTTTCTAAAATTCTGCTTCGTTTGTTTGTTTGTTTCTATTGTTCCCTTCTCCAGTTATTAAGATTGTACCTTTCTCCACTGCTGGTTTCAAATACCTTCGGATGCTCTTCTTCGAAATCGATAAGAAATGACAGATAGAACACAGTGCTGCCCAGAACAGCCTACGAAGGTGTTTTTCCGGATTAGGAAAAACTTTTCACTTCAGCAGATACTGAAATTTGAAAAATGAAAGGAAAATTAATTTAACCATTTTTTTTTATGACTTAACAAAATAAAAAAAAAAGGATTAATTTAAGTAAATTAGGCTTCAAGTTCTAAAGAATTCCTTGTTTTTTCCAGAACATTTTCAGGCATTTAATTTTTTGTGTGTGTTTGTTTTGTGGAAATGCTATTCTATATAATCGAACTTTCGAAAACCGAATAAGTAGATGTCTATTAGAAATGCAATGATATTTGGAGGGTAATTGAGCTTCCGAATTAACTGAATTGAAACAGGAACTGAAAATGAATCATTACTTTCTGCTATTGTTTTTGTTGTGAGTCTTTTATGTTTCATTCGATTATATTTAAGTATTTTATGTTGTTTTTTTATGTTGCTTTTATGTCGTACGGATGTCCAACTGAAATCCAGTATTATTTTTTTTAATCTTTCTCAAATTATGTAATTCGGAAATGAACGTAAAGAGAATGGAATATTCCAAAAACAACAACACGGTGAAAGAATGAATAAAAGAATTACATAACCTTAAGCTCTGCTGTTTTTAGGGAATGAGAAGCTAAGGAAATGGATCTTTAATTAAAAGTTACTGAAAGTCTACATTCCTTACATTGGTTTATCTTTGGGTTTGTTTGTTTTTTAATATTTCGAACCTTATTATTTTTTTTTTTTAAAGTAGTGAAAATGACACATAAGAAAATCCTATTTTTTGTTAGTTTGTTTTTTTTAGCTTTTTTTTAATGTAATTTTAATATCTAAATTAGTACAAATGATAGAAATTCTTCATTTTCTGGACTAATTGAATTAAAATCCACATTATTTATTTAAATTGTCTAAATCGGGTTAATTTTAATCAGATCAAAGCACGTGGAATGGATTCATTGTTTGAAACAATGAGATATTAACGGAAATCCATTGTTTAGATTCCAATGCTTTTTCTACGGGAATTTTTGTCGTCTTCTCGTGCTAATTTTTCGACATTATCTCATTTGGAAAAGATTTCAAATATAAAAAGTAGATTGTTCCTATACCTCGAATATGCATACCAAGTTTCAGGAAGATCCATCCAGTGGTTGAAAAGTTATTGAGGGGGGGGGGGAGAAGACACAATATAAACACACATATTATTTTGATGAACCTCATTTTCCCATTGAAAAATAGCTTGTTTGTTTTTTAACGGAAAGTAGGCTTGAAGTTCTTTCTTCTTTTTTTATATGTAACCAATCTTTAACCCGTCGTAGCTCTCTGAATTTTCTTTTAGTAATAGCTTTCCGATTTTAAAACTTTGGATAATCCGAATCGAGAAAGATGTAATTAAGAAAAAAAAAAAAAGGTTACGAAAAAGTAATGTTATTTGTTTTTAATTAACTAACAATTACAGATTCATTAAGAAAAATCATTTGGTTGCTAAGGGCAACGGATTTGGCAAGAGTTGAAATCAATGTTATTTCTATTTCGCTCTGCTTAGTGTGGCTGAGTCACCCTAAATACAGCCTTTATATAACTGAAACATTAAACAGCAAAAGACAAACTCCTGCTCAATCATCAGATCGAGAACCGAAAGGGGAAAACGGGAAACGGTCATTCGTTTCAGTCCATTTCACAAACGAGCTACTGGAATTAATGAATCATGACAAATAGTTCCTAACTCACTGCTTGTAACGGAACTGTTATCCTTGAATTTGTACCATTCATTTTCCGTTTTTAATTGCTAATGACCCGAAGCTTTTAAACTTCTGTCACTCTGTGCATCGGCGTACCGAGGGGGAGTTGGGTTAGAGAAATTGTAACTTCCCCATTGCATCCGAAAATGATGTAGCATCTTGTATTTTTTTTTTTTTTCTGGTTAGAAAGCTATTGTTTTGTTTGAGAGCCTCCCATCAGCGGAATTTCAGCATTTTGATTGGGGGGGTCAAAAGTAAGTAATGCTTGTTTACTTATATTTAGTTGTTGTTTTTTTTTTTTTTTTTTTTTTTTTAAATATTTTTGGGGGGGGGGGGCAACTGCCCCCTTCTCCTTGTTGCCCCCATCAAATTCCGCCTGTGGACCCTCCTTCCGGAAAAAAAAGACACAACGGTGTTTTGTTTTTTGTTTTTCCGGTGAAGGCTAGGAACGTTCACCCAATTCCAAATTTCTAGCCGCTAACTTGTGTGAATCCAAATGAATTAAGAACCTGTGAATGAAGCCTTCTTGAAACATGACATGCGTATTTAGAACAAGAGATGATCAAACTAAGAATATTTCTTCCGTGGTTTTTTTTTTTTTTTTCGGGAGAGAAAAACAATAGAAATTTTAATTTTTTTATATACAAAAAAAAAAATCAATGCGCTTAAATTAAATCATATCAAAACTCGCGGAATTATTAGTGAAAAGGATTAATCTCAATTGATGGAGGGGATCTAAGTCCCATCTAAGGGATTTTCTTTTTGTCATCTTCATGCGCTGACTTCTCGACAAGTACCCGTTTGTAACAGATTTAAAATCTAAAAGTTAGATTGTCTTTTGTCTTTAAAATTTCAAGAAGATCGACCACACACAGAGCTTTACTTTCCTTAATAGGTTTCTACTAGTTAAAAACCAGTCAGTTACTCAGTAAATAACACAATCCACTTTCAGTTGAGCAAATCACACAGGTTCTTAAACGTGTACCTAAATGTAAGCTTCGTTGTTTCTTCATTCATTCACGTCATCTCCAGAGTTCATCTCGCCACCAGGTTTTGGAAAGAACTTATTTCAAATTCAAAACTATGCAGTTTTTTTTTTTTTTTTTTTTTGCCCTGAAATCTAGGATTCGGGCATAAGATATTGCTAATCCTTATTCGACAACTAAGAATTTGGAAAAAAAGAAGTTAAACAATAAAAAAAAAGTTGTATAAAATTCCCTGACAATAAAAAAAAAGAATAAAAAAAAAAGTCTTCAGAAAAATAAAAAATATTTTTTTTTTATTTTTTATACAACATTTAAAATAAAATACATTTATTCAATAGATTAAATCAAAGCAAATTTCGGAAAGAATACCTTCCTTCTTTTTTCAAGCCTATTCAAAACTAAACAATTTCGGGCGGTAACAAATCATTAGACACGAACATGAATGTACTTTACAACATGTAATATTGTTCAAATTTGACAACCTTGAATGGAACCATTAATGACACACAAAAAACCTTAACGATAGCAAAAACTTAATAGTCCAATTCTTCACATCTTACATTTTTTTGGAAATCAAAACATAAATTCACCAAATCTCCTGCTAGTTTCACAAAACTGCTGTTAACATCCACTCCTTCATTTCTATTCAAATTTTGACCCTTAGTATTTCTTATTATTGTAATAGGCCTAATTTCCATAATTTTCCTAATCCTTAAGTCTTTTTCCACACACCGTGTTTTTCGCATTATTTAATACCTTTATTTCAGAAAATGGAAAATTTGAATTATTTTCGACTTTAAAAAGAAAAATAAGTAAATAAATAAATTTTAAGAAATTATATATTATTTGGAAAGTAGACTTTAAGTTCTTTCCAACATCTTATTTAACGTTGATCTCCATACATCTAAGATTCACAAGATTCAGTTCTGGGCTTCCATACAGAGCGTATCTCACAGCAGGGAAGCCTCATATCCCCGCTCTGTCTGTCTGTCCGTCGCGAGAAACTCATCGATATTGGTCTCTTTTTATTATAATGGGATCTCCCAAATCTACGGAGAGATTTCTTTTTTTTTTTCTGTGTGGTTTTGAAGTTGTAAAGTTTCCGAGATTTTAACATTCGCTCTGTGTAGAAGCCGTGGGGCATTATGCGATCCCTACTGGGATTGCTGCTCCTACCTTATTCGTTTTTTTTTTAAGTAATAACTTTGTATTTCTCAAAGTTTTACTCAAGTAGATCCATTCATTGGTTCAAAAGTTAATTCAAGGAGAGGTTTACGTAGACGACACGGGTATCCTTTTGTCACGGGCATCAGAAAGTAGGAAGTCAGTTCAGTCCATAAATAGCAATTGCTGTGCAGTAAAAAAAAGAAAAAAGCAACAACAATATAATATATATTTATAGTTTTTTATTATTAGAATGAAAGAGAGTAAGTGTTTCTGGATGTAGATCGATCGTCAGTTTCCGCTCCTGCGATTGATTCCTCTCTTGTATCATCTCTGATGACTTAGTATTTCCTGCATAACAGTGACTCAGCGTGAGGGAAACGTAACTCGTATCAGACGACGCCTTTCCCGCCTTTGAACCTCCTTCAAATCTATGACTCATATGACAATGACTGTTGGATTGCTTTCCCAGCAAATTCCATTCCTCTAATAACAGCAAACATTACGAAGAGGTTTTTAAATAGCATTCATTTACCGTTATCGCAATTTATAGGCAACGAGATTCATTTATTTTTTTTAAGAGTACTTTAGTATTTTTATTTCCTGATCTCGTAACGATGTCCCAGTTTTCCAAGTAAACTCCTTTATTGGAGTTTGACTGTCTGTGTATCGCCCCGCATTTTCGTTTAGGAGATAGCAGGGAGGTAAAGCTTCTGCGATCGGGACCCACGTAATCGGAGGCCGGTTCGACCCCTGCCCGAGTTAATCCTTCGGTAAGAAAAAAATCCGATTCTCAATTTGGGCTTGGGTCTCATCTGTAGAAGAAATAAGCAAGAAAAAACATCCTCCACTTCCTGTGGTTGAACTCAGATTCTTCAGCCATTACACCCGTTATACAACTAAGCACTGTTTGATCTGACAAAAAGTATTATTAATAACAAAGGGATTTTTAATTACAGACACAGTTAATAAGATCCGGTTGTCCTTTGTGGTAGTGAAGGAGTGCAAGCGTTGGATTGGCTTTCGACTTCCGTTAGTCACATGACCGTAGAAATCATTGACTCTTGTACTGTCTAATCGTAAGAGATAAGGGCATGATGTTTTTCCCTTAACACCGTACCTGATTAAGGTACTTTCATCTCCCGTACCTTAATGCAAATCCCACTTGTGGTGGCCTTCAGAATGCCAAAAGTAAATCAAGGTTAAGTCTGAATCACAACCGGCCAAGGTCCCATGTAATCCCCGAGTAAGAAACCCGTTACCCAATTGACAGTGGGCTGGGTGTACCCTAAGGTCCGTCTGAAGGAGCAAAAATCATGGAAAAATCCCCGATCAACTCTGGGAATTAAACTGTCTCCTTCAGCACCTAAACCACTCGACTCCCCTACGACGAAATAATATATGATTGTATCCTATATTGCGTCCTATTGTATGACCCACAGATATATAAACTTTAAGAAAGAATAGATGTCCTAATCAAAAACTGAACTTAAAATTAAAACTAACTGTAATAATTTTTTTTGTAAAATTTAATTGCTTTACTTATTACTCTAACATTACACAGATGATTTTTTTTTTTTTGCTTTGAAATCATCTCTAAAAATCTGTGCTGGGAAAACGTCAATGAATGTTATTTTAGTCTATTAGATGATTGAAATTCTTTTACGACGCGGGGAAAGGGTTAAGAAGTATCTTTACCCCTTTACTTTCAAAGAATCAATATTTTTTTTTGATTCAGTGATTAATGGGATAAAGATAAAAAGTCAAATTGAGGGTGTCAGCACAGGAGTCAGAGGTTCCTGCGATCAAAAGCCTACTGGATGTTGGAAGGCCGATGAAAAAGATGGGATGACCCTGGGATCCGTCTGGGGGAATGGAATACTGTCTCTTCAGAATCATCTTCGACCATCTCCGATAACACAGGTCTACATGAATTTTGCTGACTTTAAGATAATAACTGATTATTATTAATTTGAGGGTGCTGAATCCAAAAATCATATCCATTTTGCACTATCACGTCAGAATTTTTCACAAATGAAGACTTAAATATTTTCCTTTTTGCAGATTCCTATATTAAAGTAGTGTGTACTGAACTACGAACTTCTAGTTGAAACTTTGTTAACAGCATATCAGAAGATAGGAGTAAATATGAGTGTAAAGGTTCATTTTCTGAACAGTCACTTAAATGTCTTTCCCTTAAATCTTGGTGCTCTAAGTGAAGAGCAAGGAGAGCGCTTCCACTAAGATATAAAGACCATGGAACAAAGATATCAAGGCAGGTGGAACCCAAACATGATAGCAGAGTACTGTTGGTGCTTGCAGCGTGACATCCCAGATTCCAGCTACGCCAGAAAATCAAAGAAGCGAAAGTTCTTTCATAATTAATATACTTCACTTTGTGTGTATTTTTAAAATTAATAATTAACCAGTCCCAAGAAACTTATTCACAATTTAACGTTCTTTCAAAAGAAACAACTTTAGTGGTAATAACAGTAACAAATATGCTGCTGCAACTCATAAACATTATAAATGTCAGTAATTGTATTTTGTGAAAAATTGTGACGTGATGGACAATTTATGACTGCATATTCCTAATCAGCGACCTCAAATTATATAAAATCACTTAAAACATCGTAGTCAGCAGAAAAAAAAAATCCTATGTATACCAGTGTAATCAAACCTGGACCCCCTAGTTCACGTACAGGCAACTGAGGAAGGGGCTATTAAAAAAAAGAAGCTTAATGCAATGTATGGACGATGCCCCTTATTTTGAGATGAAAAGCTCGAATTCCTTTACAGATATTTTATTTGATGTGTCTGGACTGTTTTGTGTTTTAAATCTGCCATTTCAGTTTCTTTCCATTCCTAATACACAGTATATGTGTATGTACAGTTTTCCTACCAATACCTTCTTCCATCCCTTTGTGTAACTTTCTTCTGTATTTCGTATATTTCCTACGTATGTTGTGCCACGCCTTAGCCTTTTTTATGCCGTTTACAAAATCTAAAAAGAAACCTTCCACCCACTCCCCCCCCCTTGAGCCTTGAAATGTATAATTAGCACTAACTTCTGAACGAACGTCTTAAATATCATTTCGAAACCTTAAGCATTATTTTAAATCAATTTCTTAGAACAACAGTGCAGGTAATAAACACACGAGGCAATTCAAAGTCCTTTAGGTCATTCTTATTTATTTTCTCCTAATTTAGCTCTGCTGAGACACCAAAAAGGATATCGAATGTACAGTTTAGGAGTGAACGAAATATGTAAACGATCTTTGATTAAACACGTAAAAGAAAAATTAGAAGGGACATCTGAACACTGCTGTATCCTCCGATACAGCAGGGGAGTTCTAATAATAAGAGTTCTTATTATTAGAACTTCCACAGAGTTCTAATAATAGGGGATTTCACAGAAGAAAAGGACTTATGAAAATTCGTGAAAAAAAAAAAAGCACAAAAACTTCCTGACAGAACTTAAAGCCTATTTTTCTTAACATTTATTCTTAATTTTTTTTGTGTAAATTTTAATGCATTAAATTTTTTTTAATTTTTCAAAAAAATTTAATTTGTTTAGCCAAATTGATTTTTAATGTTTACTGCACATATTAATTTTTTTATTTTCCGAAATGTTGTACTTTTATTTATAATTTTTTTAATTCGTTAAGGATTAAGTACAGTACAAACTTTATGAATACAAATAGTATACATTTATCAATTCTGAATAAAAATAATAATGAAATCTGCATTATTACTGTATTTATTAAACTGTCTAAATCGTAGGGATTTTACTCATGCGCAAATTAACGTATTATAAAACCGATTAATATCCATTGTTTAAGTCATCAATAGAAATTCAATTCATTTCTTATGTTCGTGAATTTTTTGATATCTTTTGATACTTTCTCGACCAGAAGAAATTTGGAAAAGATCGTTATTCATTGACTGATGTTATTCTTTGTAATGTCACTATGTCAGTGGAGATTATTTTCTAAAGATGCAAACTAACGATAGTTCCTACATCAATTCCTGTTTATGTTAAATCCTGTGTTTCATTCTCCTGTGCTTTTTTTTTTTTGTAATTTAAGATTCTGTTTCTTTCGCCGACTTCATTCTAAAGGTTTTTGAATCACTTTAGTCAAGTATCATTGTTAAACTGAATATTGGACCTAGGGGTTTTATAGTGACTACTAGTCACCGGCAACTGACCATGAAACAGCTGTTTGGAGATATCACTACTGCACTTACTAAACACTAGGTCCACCTTTTAATGACTTTTTCTTTCTTCCTTTTTTTTTTCAATATTTATTATTTTACTATTATTAATATTTTAATATTTTTAGCTTGCTTTCCTAACAAAACAACGCTCAAAGTCAGTCAGTTTGAAAAACTGTTGATGCATCTTCATGAAACGTGGCTTGCACACTTATGGACAAGACACGATCTTACTTTTACAGCCTAAACTTTTTTTCCGTAAGGGTCCCTTTGACAAAAATTCTCCCACAAAAGCATTGGAACGGAAACGATGGATTTTCTATCTGGTTCTTAAACATTGAATTCGATTGCGTTTATTAATTAATTCTGTTAATTTCTACTTGAACTTTAAAATTAATTGATTTTCCGACAACTTAAATAAATATTTGCGAATTTAATCTCTGCTATTTGTATTTCAATAGATATTATAATTAAAAGAGAAAAAAAAGTCTCCTTTTTATTTGAATTCTATTATGATTTAAAAAAAAAAAGAATAAAAAAAGGTTTTTTACTTTTAAAAGTAAAATTTTAAGCAAAATTTACTTGGGATTGTAAGCAAAGTACTATTCAACTTCTTGTTAAAGAACTTCTTGTTAAAGACTGGAATAATCTGTAGATTTTTATCCTATTAATATTTAAGAACTGTTATTCGATTTTTTTTTTCTAAGTCAAATTGGCGGTATGTATGTATTTATGTATGCATGTATTATGTATGTATGTATGTATGTGTGTGTGTATGAATGTATGTATGTATGTGTGTGTGTGTTTTTTTTTAAAATAAATTTTGAACCAGAGAACGAATCTTCTTCAAAAGTCATACATGGAAAAAGAAACGAGCTTTCTTTTGTGTTTGTGAATTTCTCGCCGTGAAAAAACTTGCGCTTCAAGTGACAAAAATTTCTTTAGAAAAACATCAATAGAGAAAACAATTAACTCTTACAATGGATTTTTTTTTTTTTTTTTGACGTTCCACAAATCATCGTAATCAGTGCTGTTGTTGTTTACCCATGCCTGATTCAACTAAATCAACTAAATTTCAGAGACCTAACGTAATACTTTGCATTTGATTAAAGTTTTCAGCAAATGGAATAAATTGAAGGCATACTGTTGGTCTTCGATGTTATTGACTACACAGGCGAAATCTTAGTATTCCTTTTGAACATTTTTCTTCTTATTTATCTAGTTATCTGTTTACATGTTTGGTTATTTAAAACGGCAGGATGAATTTTAATAAAATTTGGTACATAGCTTATTTTAGGTCCAACTTACAACACATAGGCCCCTTTAATTTGGTCTCCGTTCCTGGCATCGCTCAGAAGTAGGAGCTCACTTGCTAAAATAGCTAAACTGAGGTTTTTATATTACATGGGTTCTTTAAAACATCACACATAAAAAAAATCTCTACCGGTTTCTCGAGCTTATGACTTGCCCGCTTCGTCAGGTGGTACATTCACATGTATCATGTTCCTTAATAAGCAAATCTAATACTAAGCATCAATGGAATCAAATGTTAAACCAATCACATTAGGTTTTGCTTATCGTCATCAGGGTTAAACTATAAAGAAGTGAGGGCAAATGAAACAGTTGTATGGAAGAGGAAAACACAAAAATAAAAAAATAAATAAAATAAAATAAATAAATACCATAGAATTTAAAAAAAAAAAAAATGAAGAGGAAAGAAAATAAATAAACGTTTTGAATTTTGTGATAACAGGATATTTTACAGATTTTTTCCCAATAGATTCTATTATACTATATTTAATAAATTAGCGGATTTTCAAAACTTTAAAAAAAAAAGGGGGGGGGGGGGGTTAGTAATCTATTAATGAATTATATTGTGCTATACTTTGGACCAATAAGGTGTAAATATATAAGTTTTTAATTTTTGGCGCGATATATCCAACTTGTAGCATAAACCCCCTTGATGTACCCCCCCCCCCCAGTCCTCAAAATGTGTCCTTCGCGTCTACTCGATCAATAGCTCAGTTGTTTTAATTATATAAGACAAGAAATTTCGAAAAAAAATATTAAATTAACAAAATCTAAGATGACTTTAGAAAGGGAGTTCGTAATAAATAGATTTAGAAACTTTTATTTTTCAGTATCTAAGTAAATTAACGTCCTTTGTATTATTTTCCCTTAAATTAAATTGTAGTTGAATGCTGTGACTCGATTTGCCCAAACGAATTTTCTTCGGAGAGTCTCACGCACCAACTGTAAATTATATAATTGGACAAACTAATTGCGGCTGTTTCACCTTCTGCTTTGCACTCTTATATAACGCAAGATATTCAGCCAATACTTGAATAGGAACTGGTTTATTAACCGATAACAACATTCCTGTGGAAAATTTTGAAATTCATTCGGTAAACAGATGGAAATTTCCATTCCTCTCTGCTGAACAAAAAAAAAAAAAAGAAATTCCAAGAAAAATGTTATTAAATTTTTTTATTACTATTTATAATATAAAATTATGAAGAATAATATAATTTTAATAACTGGTTAACACTTCTAATAATTTTAATTGTATTAATTTTTTATAATTTATTATTATTATTATTACAAAAAAGGATAATTGAATACAGTCTTTCAATACAAAAGATTAATTCAATACTGATAAAATCCCTATCAAACGGTTTCTGGAAAGTATATAAGTACAAAATTATATTAATTTCAAAAATAAAACAGAATTAATACAAACTATTATAACTACAATGATAACAACAGTTATAATATTATCATTATAATACTACTTTATGAAACTTATATAAATAAATTTATTTAATGGCAATGATATCAACAAGTTACATAAATGAATTTCAAATTATATAAATCAAAATAATAATAATAATAATAATAGAATTTTCATTAAAATCTTATTATTCTTAATAAAAATAACATTATAATTAATTGGCCTACAACAAAGCAATAAAAAAAAGCGTATTTAGCAAATAATTTCTATAAACAGAATTTGTAAGAATATTTTATTTAATTTCGTCTTAATTTTCTTGAAGGAAATTAATAAATTGATGTATATGAACATTACAGAGAAAAACAAATACAGCAAAAGTAGGTTAATTATTTCAATAAAGCATTTTGATAATAATAAAGTTATTTATTAACTTTCTCTTTTTGCGATTATTAAATTCGTTCCTAGCAACATTAATTACGATTTTCAATAACAATTATTATTTTTTTATTAATCTTCTGTGAAATAATATTTAACGTCGAATTTTTCACTTATAAATTCAATGCTGCTTTATAGTCAAAATGCAAAAAAAAAAGTTCGAACTGAAAAGTCGACTTTACTTATTTTTTTTTCCTTCTTCTTAAAATCGTGAAAACTACACAAACGAAAAGTCTACGTCCATTTTCAAACTCTAATATATCTGCTAAATACAAACAAAAAAAGTTTTTCAATTTCTGGAAAGAAAATAAAAAACTGCATTACTTATTTGAGTTTTCGAAATCGGATTAATTTTAATCAAACCACGCGGAAATTTAACGTAATTTAGCTGAAATAGATTAAAATGCATTGTTTACAACAATGAAGTATTAATTGAAATAGAAATCTTCTATTGTTTAGATTTCAATGCTTTTCTATGGTAATTTGTTTCAGCTTCTCGCGTCAATTTCAAGACAAGGAATTTCAATTAAAAGCTTTCAAATATAAAAGTTATATCGTCACGAGCCCTTAAATATGGACACAAAGCTTCAAGAAGATCCATCCAACAGCTCTAACATTATTAGGGAGCAACAGACACACACACGGACAAACGGAATATATCTGATGCGCCTGGTTTTCTTATTGTAAATAAAAATTAATTTGACATATTCGTAAAGAATTTTTCTTTTCTTGTTTATAAACGGTTGAGTTTAATAAAATTGAAAGCTAAATTTAATTTGAAAATGCATATTATTTTTATTATTGATTACAATAACAATTATTACGAGAGGTTACTGAAGAAAAAGTAAATCTTATTTGACAATGTTGTTTCTTTTTAGATAATTTTTATACCTTTGTTTTTTGTTTTGTTTTTTAATTGTGAAAACAAGCGAAAATATCCGTTTTACTAAATTTTAATATCTGCCAAATCCAATCAGTATTTGCTGATCTACAATTTTTCCATTTAAGCTGCAAATTTAATGTTTTCCGCAAAACGTTGCTGAATCAAATTAATTTTAAAATATCCAGAGCACTCGCAAATATACAATAGATTAAAAAATAGAGTAGGATGCACTGTTTCGTTATCAATACTTTCCAAGGGGAAATTTTGTCATTTTCACGCGTAAATTTCTCCCCGAAAATGCAAACGGATAAATTTCCAAACGTTTTATCTTCTCTTAACCGTAAATGTAAAAGCCAAGTTTTAAGAAGATCCAATCACGGGTTCAAAAGCAATTTACGCACGCAGATCTGATTTAAAAACAAAAAAAATAGTTTAGAAAATTGGAAACCTATGTTTTTTTGTCATTCGTATAGGAATTCCCGAAATTTTGATTTCTTTGATAAATATTAAGAAGAATGATAAATATTCTTCTTAAAGAACACGAACATTTTCTCCTTTGTGTTTGTCTTACATCACGTTAAAACGGCTGGATGGAGATCCTTAAACGATGCTTGTTTAGGGTCCAACTTGGCCGCGCGGTTGGCGTTGTCACAAAGACATTGACCTCTCACCTCTGAGTACCGGGGTTCGATTCTCATGTGGGTTTCGTGAAGGTGGATGATCCGAGCTGGGCTGGTTTTCTCGAGGTTCTCCCGTTTCCTCTGCACTTCTCCCACCATACTTTCTCAGTCTTTTTCTTCTCCTGTCCCCATTTCCGTGGATACCACAATTGATCTACAGGTCGCGGTACTTGGCTTCCCTGCCACCCACATTTACCATAATCAATCAATCAATATGGTTTCCAATTTAAAATATGTACAATTTTTTAGTTCTCCATCCTCTGTCTGTCCTCATAATGGGTTGCCAGAACTGAACGCCCAATCCCCCTATGCAATGAGAGCTTTTAGAGAATTTAATATTTATTCTATATTTCCTTTTCCTAATATAATAATTTTTCCGGCAATAAAAATGGTGTTTTTTCCAGCCATACTGTATCATAATTTCACTCAAAATTAATGTATTAATCTTTTCTTAACTTTACATAAAAATTATATTGAATTATTATTTTTTAGGCTACTTCCCAATAGCAAAGTGAGATTTATGAAGTCAATCGATCTTTGTGTGTGTCTGCCTAGTAGTGTTTAAATTTGCTTGGATGGATCTTCTTGAAACCTGGTATGCATATTCGATGACTAATCTTTTCCAAATGGGTTCTTGTTGAAAAATTATCACTAGAAGGCGACAAAAAAAAAATCATGGAATCTAAACAACAGGTTTTTATCCTATTTTACCATTAATATCTGATTGTCTTAAATGATGACTATTAAATATCGACTGAGATCATCTTAAACTTAATCTGACGTAGCTATTTTAAGTAAATACTGCGGATTTAATTCAGAAAAATACTAATTTGTACTGTTTGTTTTTATCTGATCTTAAAATTTGACTGACTTTAGAAAAATAAATAAATAAATAAATAAATAAATAAATAAATAAATAAATAAAATGAAGAAATTTTAAGAATTAGCATTTTAAATAAAACAGGCTAAAATTTCATAAAATAATATTTTTTTAAAATCCCCTCTGAAATTTATATCCGAAGTATTACCTACATTAACAATCAGTTCACGTATCTTTCAAGGAAAAAAATAATAAAAATTCGGAATATAGAATTCCTGTAAAATTAACAATTATTTATAATAATAAATATATTAGAGAGTTAGATACATGTAAAGTGCCATGGGAAAAAAAAAAAGGAAAAAGAGTATGTTTCAGTTTGATAATAATGAGATTAGATAACCTTGAATTATTTTCTAAAATTAATAAAATTATTAATTCATCCATGAACTATTTAATGATATCTTGGTTTATGTAATATTTTGTTTGATTTACTTTGAAAAATATCAATTACTAATTAATGTTTTTTTCTATGATAATACTGAATTAGATTGAGATTAATTAAAATAATAACAATAAAAATTTATTTTAAATGAAATAAGATTGAATTAACTAAATAATAAATTACAGTTATAATTTCAGTGAATAACTTCGTATTTTATAAAATAAAAATACAATTCACTGAAATTGTAACTGTAATTTACTGTAAGTCTCCTTTGCTGGTAAAATGAGACTAATAAGCTCACTCAGTCTGTATGTGTGTTCCTAATACTGCTTGAACCACTGGATGAATCTTCTTAAAAATTGTTATGCATATTTAAGGACTAGAGACATGTAATTTTTGTATTTGGAATCGTTTCCAAATGGGTCATGAATTAGCTCTAGAGGGCGACACAGAAGTTCCCATAGAAACGCAATCGTGTTTCTCTTAACACTATATTGTTTTAAACACTTAATAATATTCATTAGTTAATCTATTAATTAGCGAGCGATTTGATATGTTAAAGTTAATTCAATTGGAATTTAAGTACTTTTTTTTTTTTTTTTTTCATTTTCTTAAAAATGAAAATGAAAAAAAAAAGTTTATATTCAACAGAATTGTTAGAATTTGAACTTTAAACGTAGGCTTAATCGTCGGAATCTTAGTGGTGCCTCAAAGGCAAAAACTAAGCAATAAAAAACTTACTAATGAAATATTAGTGAGAAAATTCATGTGCCAGAAGTCCGCCGGCCTCAATGAGTTTTTTTAATGCATAAAAAATCAACCTGCGCATTGAATTATTAATAAACAACAATGAGTGAGACCAAATTGTTTACCAAGTCACAGCTGTTTCACGCTCTTTGACGATCATCAGCCAGGAGCAGTCACCAGTAAACAGGGAGATCTCAGTACTGAGGCTAATTCCCAATACAGTACATTCATGCTTTGTATTACAGAATGGAATTAATAATGACATAGATTATTTGATTTAATTCTAATTCGTAGGAAACTAGGCTAAAAAAGGATTATTAATCTGTAATTTTATATTCACTCTATATTTTTGTCAGTTTACATAATAACATTGTTATAATGTTTAGTGAAAATAAAGTTTAATACTGTAAACTGTTATTTCATAACAAATTCATGAAAAAATTATAACTTAAACTAGAAAAGTTTTGCTAACCCCTCTCCTCTTATATAACTCTTTGCAGAAGTAGGTAGTACGAAAATGACGTTTGTATAAACCTTGTGATAATATAAGATTATTTAAATATAAGATTATTTAACGTGCCAGTATATTAAATATTATATATGCCTACTACATTGGCACTGGTCAAGAAAAAGGTATGTAAAATTAATTACCTACATAATATACGACGTTTCGGAACTTCTTTACAGGTTCCCTTTTCCAGTTTGGGTCCCCCTTATATTTAGTCTTTCTTTTGGATGAAACATGGCGGCTATGTGTGATTTTCCATAACGGTTGGAAATAGTCTTTGTTGTGATGTGTTTGCTGAGATGTGTTTGTTGATAAATCTTGGTTGTGAATGGTCACGGTTCGAAGTAGTCATGGCTGGAAATAGTCCTTTGTTGTGATGTGTTTGTTGAGATGTGTTTGTTGAGAAAACTTGGTTGTGATGCGTGGATAATGCGTTGTAATGAGTTCATTAGATGCCGTATTCTAGTACATTTTTAGTTGACAAATCTTGGTTGTAGCTTTTTAGTAGACGAATCATCCCCGATTCATAAAATTCTCTTAAATATCTAATTTTTCTTTGTCCAAATATTTCAATATTTTGAGTGTCAAGGGAATGGCCTGTTATTATACAATGAGAGGCGGTGCCATATGCTGTATTTCTGTTTTTACGGCGTTTACGTGTTCATTTTTGCGGATGCCCAATTTCCTTTTAGAATTTCCTATGTAGAGACATTTGGATCGATTTGGTGGTACTGATTGACATCTAATACCATAAATAGTTCCTTTCATTTTTAAGATGGATTGTTGGTCTTTCGTTTTCCTGTCCTTGTTTAAAAATGTGCCTATCGTGTTGCTTGGTTTGCAGGCTATGCCTATACCTGCACTAGTCATGGTTGGTTTTATTCTGTGTATTAGGTCTTCGTCATACTTGATGCATACATATCGTTTTATATGAGTCACTTTCTTGGTTGAACTATCTGTCCTGATATTATGTATTGTGCTATGTGTGATTTTGTTTACATTACAATTTTTATCCATCTTTTTATTAAAAATTCAGGAAAGCCATTTGCTTGGAAGATACGTTGGATCTTATCATATTCTTTGTATAGTGCATCTTTATTTGAGCATATTTTATTAGCTCTGTCAATAGCCATGATAACGGAGTTTCTCTTACATGACATCGGAACAGCGCTCTTGAAATTGATGGTAATAAGTGCGTCAGTTTCTTTCCGGTAGACAGATGTTTCGTACTTGGTGTCTCGTGGTATGATGCGTATATCCAAAAATGATAAGCCTGCTTCATCAGCTGTTTCCATGGTGTATTGTATTTTAGGATGGATCGAATTGAAGTCAGAAAGAATTGTATCTACATAATTTTGATTCACTACCATAAACGTGTCGTCCACGTATCTACAGAAATAATGTACGTTGTGATATACGTTTTCAATGGTCATGACATTATATTCTATAAAATTCATGACTACCTCCGCTAATACTGCTGAGGAGGGTAATCCCATGAATAACCCTGAAGTTTGTAAGTAAACCCGCTCATTGAAAACAAAATACTGTAAGTGGAACATCAGATTCACCAACTGCAATAATATTATTGTATTATTCACTATAATACTTGTGATAATATCTCTTGGAAATAAAGTTTGCATCCGACAAACGATTTATACAGGGTGTCCCAGAAAGAAAGGTGCTGGGAGATCATAGCATCAATCATTCTGAGAAGAAGAAAAAGTATATGAACTGTTACGACCGGTTTCCGAGATATGGACAGTTGCAAGGTAATTGAAAAGAAAAAGTATATATCTGTTTCTGGCCGCACTATTGGTGTATCGCTGAAACATCGGCCTCCCTCCTTTGCACACTGGGGTTCGGTTCTCATGTGAGATTCGTGGTAGACGATTTGTGTTTAGCAGGATTCTCGGCTTTCTCTCATTTCCCCTGCACCAGCTTCCGCCATTTTTTTTCATCTTTACTTTCCCTGTCTGTCCGACTCATTCATCTAATGATAGCACATTCTTCGCCCATGATGGAGTGTATGTACTTTCGTCATATTTATAGATATTTTTTTGTATGGTGAATGAAGCCCAGTGATTTCCAGCTTTTTTTTTTTTTTTTGAACTCTCGAATCTTGCTGAGGTATTTTTATTGTGAATCCAGGAAACTGTTTGCGTATGGTGAGGGTGGGGAGAAGGACCTACATTTTTTGGTTGGTTGGTAAACCGATCGTGTTTTTTTGGTTGGATGGGTAAGGGAC
>JAFIDM010010028.1:53408225-53439704 GCA_023159025.1 Thereuonema tuberculata | reverse complement strand
GACACTCGCTAATCCGGCACGTTCGGGACTTCGGTAGTGCCGGATTACTGAGCGCCGTCTAAAAAATAGCCGTTATTGCGAGGATAGCGGAAATACCGCTAAAATAGAGAGTCAAAAGGGCTATGAATAGGTATCAGGCCATTTTTCCGTGTTCTATTGTGATTTCTCTGATTTCGGTAGTGATGGAAAATATTAAAAACAAAACAACAAAATATATGTTTATGTAGTATTATATTTTAATACAGTACAGTATAGTTACTTTATTTCGTACATTAAATAATATAGTACAGTACTAAGACATTATATATTAAGTTAAGTACAAACATTTCCCCGCCTGGAAAGCTTATTCAGTGTAAAAAAAAAACCCTTAGACCGATGCCGGATTATTGAATGTGCCCGATTAGCGGATGCCGAATTAGCGGGGTTTTACTGTAATTTTAAAATATGCAGAGCACTCGCAAATTTACAATAGATTAAAAAATAGAGTAGGACGCACTTTGAGACCTCATTGTTTGCCGCTGACGAATTAATTGTTTCGTTATCAATACTTTCCAAATGGAACTTTTGTCACTTTCACGCGTAAATTTCTCCCCGAAAACGCAAACGGATAAATTTCCAAACGTTTTATCGTCTCTTATCCGTAAATGTAAAAGCCATGTTTTAAGAAGATCCAATCACAGGTTCAAAAGCAATTTACGCACGCAGATCTGATTTAAAAACAAAAATATAGTTTAGAAAATTGGAAACCTATGTTTTTTTGTCATTCGTGTAGGAATTCCCGAAATTTTGATTTCTTTGATAAATATTAAGAAAATATTCTTCTTAAAGAACACGAACATTTATCTCCTTTGTGTTTGTCATACATCACGTTAAAACGACTGGATGGAGTTCTTTATACGATGCTTATTTAGGGTCCAAGTTGGCCGCGCGGTTGGCGTTGTCACTAAGACATTGACCTCTCACCTCTGAGTACCGGGGTTCGGTTCTCATGTGGGTTTCGTGATGGTGGATGATCCGAACTGGGCAGGTTTTCTCGAGGTTCTCACGTTTCCCCTCCACTTCTCCCACCATACTTTTTCAGTCTTTTTCTTCTCCAGTCCCCGTATCCATGGATAGCACAATAGATTTACAGGTCGCGGTACTTGACTTCCCTGCCACCCCTTCACCACAATCAATCAATAGGGTCCAACTTAAAATATAAGTATAATTTTTTAGTTCTTCATCCTCTGCCCGTCCTCATAATGGGTTGCCAGAACTGAACGTCCAATCCCCACTATGCAATGACAGCTTTTAGCGAATTTAATATTTATTCTATATTTCCTTTTCCTAATATAATCGTTTTTCACCTGAGATCGAAGAGGGCGGCGCAGTTATATCTCATCCCTTCAAACCAATTACAATTCAGTATTTAAAAAAATAAACAAATAAAATAAAATTGCTAATACAATATGGCCGGAAACAATGTACACCGAACGGTTTGAAAGTCATAAGACAAGGAATCAAAAGAATGTGTGTTTAAAGTCAAGTACGTAATAGTACGATACGAAAATCCTTCCAATTTATGAACAAGTGTCTGCACAGACATTCTCTTCATACCCAGTTCTTTAGCAAAATTTTCTTTGCTAAAAATTTCTTTCGTGAACGAAAAATCTTATGAAGCCCAATCCCCGCATGTTCATTGTGGACGTCCGTTTTCGTCTACAATGATGTTTTTCGTTGACACAGAACAGATCCTGCGAAAGTTTTCTACCAACAACAATACTGTTCGCTTCGCTGGTAGGGCTTTATGGAACTCTTCTTCGAAAAGTTGCAAAACATATTATTCACACTCAGGCCCCGGAGCTGCCGATCCCGTATGAGTGAAAATAACGCTCCCTAGGAAAAGCCTTTTCACGAATAGGCCTACTTAAGAGCCAATCCGTAGCGCCGTGCAATACAACCGTTCTGTTCACGAAAAAAGATCACACTACAGCTTCGTCACGCCGCTCTCCCGGCAATAAAAATGGTATTTTTTTTCCAGCCTTACTCTATCATAATTTCACTTAAAATTAATGTATTAATCTTTTCTTAACTTACATTAAAAAGCAATCCCAATAGCAAAGTGAGATTTTTGAAGTCAATCAATCTTTGTGTGTTTGTGTTTGCCTAGTAGTGTTTAAATTTGCTTGGGTGGATCTTCTTGAAACCTGGTATGCATATTCGATGACTAGGGACAATCCAAGTTTTTTACTTAATCCTTTCCAAATGGGTTCTTGTTGAAAAATTTTCACTAGAAGGCGACAAAAAAAATCATGGAATCTAAACAACAGATTTTTATCCTATTACCATTAATATCTATTGTCTTAAACGATGACTATTAAATCTTAGCTAATCGACTGAGATCATCTTAAACTTTAGCTAAGTCAGATTTTTTAAATAAATACTGCGAATTTAATTCAGAAAATACTAATTTGTACTGTTGGTTTTTATCCTGATATTAAAATTTGAATGTAAATTTTGACTTTAGAAAAATAAATAAATAAATAAATAAATAAATAAATAAATAAATAAATAAATAAATAAATAAATAAAATTTTAAGAATTAGCATTTTTAAATAAAATAGGCTAAAGTTTCATTAATTAATATTTTTTTTTAAAATCCCCTCTGAAATTTATATCTGAGGTATTACCCACATTAACAATCACGTGTCTTTCAAGGAAAAAAATAATAAAAATTCGGAATATAGAATTCCTGTAACATTAACAATTATTTATAATAATAAATATATTAGAGAGTTAGATATATGTAAAGTGCCATGGGAAAAAAAAGGAAAAAAAGTATGTTTCATTTTGATAATAATGTGATTAGATAACCTTGAATTATTTTCTAAAATTAATAAAATTATTAATTCATCCATGAACTATTTAATGATATCTTGGTTTATGTAATATTTTTTTTGATTTAGTTTGAAAAATATCAATTACTAATTAATGTTTTTTTTCCATGATAATACTGAATTAGATTGAGATTAATTAAAATAATAACAATAAAAAATTATTTTAAATGAAATAAGATTGAATTAACTAAATAGTAAATTAGAGTTATAATTTCAGTGAATAACTTCGTATTTTATAAAATAAAAATACAATTCACTGAAATTGTAACTGTAAATTAATGTAAGTCTCCTTTGCTGGTAAAATGAGACTAATAAGATCACTCAGTCTGTACGTGTAATTCTGCTTGAACCACTGGATGAATCTTCTTAAAAATTGGTATGCATCTTTAAGGACTAGAGACCATCTATTTTTGCATTTGAATTTGAATTAGCGCTAGAGGGCGATACAGAAATCCCATAGAAAAGCAACCGTATTTCTCTTAACACTGTATTGTTTTAAACACTTAATAATATTCATTAGTTAATCTATTAATTAGCGAGCGATTTGATATGTTAAAGTTAATTCAATTGGAAATTTAAGTACTTTTTTTTTTTTTTTTTCATTTTCTTAAAAATGAAAATGAAAAAAAAAAGTTTATATTCAACAGAATTGTTAGAATTTGAACTTTAAACGTAGGCTTAATCGTCGGAATCTTAGTGGTGCCTCAAACGCAAAAACTAAGCCATAAAAAACTTAGTAATGAAATATTAGTGAGAAAATTCATGTGCCAGAAGTCCGCCGGCCTCAATGAGGTTTTTTAATGCATAAAAAATTCAACTTGCGCATTGAATTATTAATAAACAACAATGAGTGAGACCAAATTGTTTACCAAGTGATATCCTGGAACAGCTGTTTCACGCTCTTTGATGATCATCAGCCAGGAGCAGTCCCCAGTAAATAGCGAGATCTCAGTACTGACAAGTGAGGCTAATTCCCAATACAGTAAATTCATGCTTTGTATTACAGAATGGAATTAATAATGACATAGATTTGATTTAATTCTAATTCTTAGGAAAGTGGTCTAAAAAAGGATTATTAATCTGTAATTTTATATTCACGCTGTATTTTTGTCAGTTTACGTAAAAACATTGTTATAATATTTAGTGAAAATAATCATGAAAAATTATATCTAAAACTAGAAAAGTTTTGGTAACCCCTCTCCTCTTATGTATCTCTTAGATAAATTGCAGAAAAGAGATAGTATGAAAATTATGTTTGTATAAACCTTGTGATGTTCGTGTCGGCGTGGCCGAGCGGTCTAGATGGCGGTCTGCCGTGAGGCCGTTTGCCGGCATCTCGGTTCGATTCCCGGACGAGGACTTGGCTGTTTCAATTTCCTTTCCTGTGGTTGTCAGCCTCTTCTTCGCTTTCTCTTCGGTCTGACGTCATTTCTTAATGGCGTCCTGGGGCAGGCAACGGGAAACCATCCCAGTATCTTTTCCCTAGTAAAAGGCGGCTCTCCGGTTGGGGAGCGCCTAGCGACAAGGCGTTGGCCTTTAGAACCAAAAAAAAATTGTGATATCTCTTGGAAATACAAATTTGCATCCGACAAACGATTTATACAGGGTGCCCCAGCAAGAAAAGTCAGCTTCTGGGAGATCATAGCATCAGTCAATCTAAGAAGAAAAAAAGGATATGAACGTAAGTTCTCTCCGAGATATGTTGCAAGGTAATTGAAAAAGTACATATCTGTTTCGCACTGTTGGTGTATCGCTAAAACATCGGCCTCCCACCTTTGCACACTGGGGTTCGGTTCTCATGTGAGATTCGTGGTGGACGATTGTTGAGCAGGATTCTAGGCTTTCTTCCATTTCCCCTGCACCAGCTTCCGCCATTTCTTTTCGTCTTTACTTTCTCTGTCTGTCCGAGTCATTCTTCTAATGACAGCACATTCTTCGCTCATCATGGAGTGTACATACTTTCGTCATATTTATGGATTTTTTTTTGTGTTTGTGTAGCCCCGTGATTTCCAGCTTTTTTTTTTTGAACTCTCGAATCCTGCTGAGGTATTTTTATTGTGAATCCATGAAACTGTTTGCGAATGGTGAGGGTGGGGAGAAGGACCTACATATTTTTATTGGTTGGTAAACCGATCGTGTTTTTTTGGTTGGATGGGTAAGGGACCGTTCAAGTATTATGTAAGCATATTTTAGTCATTTTAGGCTCCCCCTTGTAAGCAAAAATAAGCAGTGCCCCCACCCCCTTAAAGTGCTTACGAAAATACTTGAACAGCCTCTAAGCTGATTACGAGTTTTATGTATAATTTTTTTTTTTTTTTTGGGGGGGGGGGGGTTGGATGGCGAATTTTTAAATCATGATTTTTAAGTTCGTTCAGCGATCCGTCTTCCGATTGGCTCAAGTCCTCCAGTTATTTGCATAAATTTAAATTTAACTGTCCGATTTCTGTTACATAATACATGATTTTTTTCAAATTTGTACCTACTTGAGAAAGGTTCGTTAAAGAACCGAAACCGGTTGTGTTTTTAATGTGTTTATAAAGTTTTCACACTACACTTATGCGTCAACGTCCTCGTCTTAATTTCATTTTGCGCATGGTAAAATTTATTTTCTCATGATTTTTAAGTCTTTCGCACTTTTTTGAGTTTTTTGCAGATTTCTGTCGCCCCTTCTCCGCTTCTTTTGGGTCTACGACCAAATCACTGCTGTTGCTGGGGTTGTTTTGTCTTCACGACAGATTCCAATTGCTTATCTGTTTCCTCATTTTCATTATGACGACATTTTTTTTTTTATCTTCCATTGAAATTGAAAGTGTTGATACAGAAACAGAAATTAGATAAAGAAAAAGATAAAAATATTAGGAATAGAATTTCAAAGGTTTTGCATTTTTTTTTTAATAAAAAGATCCACATAGATAAATCTTTGACAACAGAAAAAAAAAATAAAGAAATTTGAAGAAATAATATGCTAAGGAAAGAAGTACTAACATAACGGGTTTACGTGCACCGCATAATATTGATATCAAAAATAAAGCCATACACCTGATTAAGCACTAAACAATTTATAAACATAAAGTAAATTACAGCGTTTCACTGCCGAGAGACAGCCTTCAAAGAAGGTTTCAAATTCATTGAACTGCGTCGTTTTTATTTTTTTATTTTTTTTAAAGTCGTAAAAACAACAAAACGAAAATACTTTTATATTCCAGTCTAATATCTACTACATAGAAACAGTAACAATTTTCTTGTTTTGGAAAACAAAACAAGGTAGGGATAGCCATTAGTAAACCAATCACAGTGCTTCGCAGCGGCTTCTGGGGCATCTGTACTTTAAAATAGATTGCGCCGGAGTGGTCTAGAAAATGCTCTCACGAGTCTCTTTGCGACCCCATCCTATCTTGCCCACCCCTATTTCCTATCTTAGCCTATGACGGAATAATCGTCATTCTTAACTCAAACCTTATTAATATACTGAATTCCTAATTTAAATCTAAATTTCTAAAATCCTTTTTTTCTCTGTCTGTCTGTCCGGCGCAATTGTTAATTTCTTGTGAAAAAATTCCTACAATGAAACGTTCACGACGGGAATCGAACCTGCAACCTTTTGATCCGAAGTCACTCGTCTTATCCATTAGGCCACGGGGACTACATTAAAATTATTGTTTCTTATCACTCCCTTTGTGAGTGTGTATGTGGCGCAATGAGAGAAGAGCCAGAGAAAAAAGAAAATAACACATTAATTTTAGCCTACGAGATTGAAATTTAAATTCCAATGTTCATTTTTTTCCAGAGACCACATGAAGAGTCGTTAGAGACATATCTCGACATGAATAAAGAAATTACAAATGACGAGCGTAAATACTCTATCTCAACTAAAAGCCGTCACATTGTTATCCCGTCATTGTTGGGGCGTATATATATATTATCACTAATAATGATTTAAAGAAAAAAAAAAAACTTAAATTCATGAGGGGAGCGAACCCACGATCTGCGCGTTATTAACACGACGCTCTAACCAACTGAGCTAACAGGCCACCTACAACTGAAGCCGTTGCGAAGCATTGTGGGATACGTGTCCACAGACAGGCAAACCGGGATATAAGGCATCTTTCAGAAGCCTAAAAGTGACAAATTCGCATTGCGAAGTTAAGTTTTCTAAAAGGGATTAATTATAATCATATCAAATCTCGCGCAATCGATCAGCTAAAAGGATTTAATATTCATTGTTTACGGCAATTACATATTTACCGAAATTCCAGTGCTTTCTGTAGAAAATGTAAGACCTTCTCATTTCTCAAGGACCCACTTGAAAAAGATTTCAAATACAAAAAGTTAGATCGTCCCTAGTCCTTAAACATGCATACCAAGTTCCAAGAAGATCCATCCAACGATTATTAAGGAAGGAGAGACACACTACACACAGATTGATGGCCTGATAATCCTCACTTTCTTTATTGGAAAGTAAGCTAAAAATTATAAATACGTATAATAATTACAATATTTCTACATTCACATTTATTTTGTTTTTCATCAGTTAAGAAATTAACAAATGTGCATTGCAATTTAAATAAAAATTCAGCTTCCTAATGTATTTTTTTTTTGTTTTGTTTATTCGGGTTAGATTTTAACTGCAAACAATTTTGTTGTTACTGGTAGGATAAATCCAAAACTAGACTATAATATACCATCCCGGCCCCGGCCGAAATCCCGAATAATACAGAATAGCCCCTTATTCCCATGTTTTAAAAAACAGAAAATATAGTAAAAGTAAAATTCGGCCAAACACACTTGAGTATTTAAAAAGGTTTACAAATCTTAAAATTACATTTTAGAACTACTGGTTTCGGCTTGGCATGCAAGGCTTTGACAAATGACATCAATTTACAAAGTAGGGGATATTTAAGGACAACATCATCAACCAATGTAAGAGTCAGGAATCTTGTAGGCCAAATCAAATTATATTCTTTTCCTACTAAAAAAAGAATACCGTCCCTAATCATGAATGTGCATACCAAGTTTCAAGCAGCTCTATCCAGCGATTTAAAACTTGTTAGGAGAGGAAGGAGGATCGGGACAACACACTCACACAAACACAAACAAATTTGATGAATCTCAACTAGATAATAAAAATGTTCATAAAGATCTAGCACAGAATACAGAATAAATGCCTTTTTCCGATTCAGTTATGGGGAGGATTAGGGAACAGCTGTTTCATCCTTCAACGGGATCATCAGCCCTAACCCGCCTCCTAACATTTTTATTAATATTTTCAGCACGTAAAGCTTTTTATTTTGCTCATCTAGATATTAGAACGCTTTTCGTTTTGTCGTTTTCACGTTTTTTAAAAAAACAAAACAAAAAAACACACAGATATTTTAAGGAAAGTAGGCTTTAAGTTCTTCGAAATTCCTGTTTGTTTTTATTTTTTTCAAAGCGTTGAATGATTTTAATTCAGATTCTGTAAAATGTTAATCTCTGCACCGAAAGTTGGACGGAAGAGATGTTTTGTGTGTTCTTATTTCTTGTTTCGGAGCAAGGTTAGCGAAAGTGCGTGGATGATTGTAGTATTGGCGCGACCTTGGTCAAATAACGGAGAATACTGTGGCCGCTGCTTGTCTTTTCAGCGGAGAGTTTTTTGAGATCAACTCGGGAGTTGTTGACCTTCATGTCTTCCCACAAACCTCCTTCGTATTCAGAAAGCGCAACTCCTTCTTTACTGGCAATATTTCAGAATTGTGAGTCAGTCACCATATCCTTAAAGATGAAACAACTTTTGTAATAACAGCTTGAATCGAATCAGAAGAAATGCCACCACTTACGTAAAACAACACTTTATGACTCACCAGTTCCGGATTTCAACTGAGCGATCAGAATTTGTTTATTTCCTAAGCCAGGTCCACCTATCCGTCTCGTAATGTGGACTGAGTTTACATCAATTGGAGGCCGAGATTGAAAAAGGTGGTGTACGGAGACCAAAATAATCGTCTTCATCTGGACCACAAAGAAGTATCGTGCCAAATTTTAAAGAAACCAGACCAGTTGTTTTAGCGAGGGATTGGGGTGGGGTGGGATGCCATTTCCCCCTTCAACCGACGACCAAAATGTATGTGCCTATGTTTAAAGCTAGAAAATAAATAAATTTATTTCTTTGCATCAATTTAAAAGAAACCCGTCTATTCGTTCAAGCGAGGGATTTGGGGGTTCAGTTTTGAAGGGTTGATGGGTGAAGACCAAAATAAAAAATGGTGCTTTGTTTTAAGTGGATCCTAAATAAACAAAGCACCAAATTTCATGGAAATAAGTCCAACTGTCTTAATGTGGTGCGCATATAAACAGAAGGGAAAAAATATGTTCAATTTGAAATAGTGAGACTTCGCATGCGCAGTGAACAAGAGTAGTGTGTGTGTCCTTATATAATTCAGCAGGTCAGGCGTGGTTCATTCTTAGCTCTGGCGGCAATCTGCGACTCCATATATAATATATATAAATGGTATTTTTTATGTCGGATCTACGAATTGAATATACAAACGATGAGGGATGTTCACTCCAAGTGAAATTGATGCAATATTTCGTGTTGGTTCCTTCAGCCTTCCTCAGGAGATGTTTGAGAATTACAGGAATTTCTGCGCTGTTATTTTATCGAAGGTCAATGTTGGAGTAGACGATTTCCGTGCTTTCTTATCCAAGACATTGTAAACAGTGTGTTTATAATCTCAAGCTTTCAGGATTTGCAAGAAATTCCTGAAAGAACTGAACGCCTATTTTTTTTAAATATTATATTTATTTATTTATTTTATTATTTTTCTTTAAAGTCGTAAAAACGATAAAAAGGAAAAACTTTACATTTATTTTAGAATGATAATCTACAATATTCAAAAATTAGTATTATTATTATTATTATTATTAAAAGAAAAAGTTGATTTTTTTTCCTGGCCCTATTTCTTCCGAAACCATAAGACACAGAAATATAAATAAGATGGTAAATGTTAGGTATAGTATTGAGGATGCTCGCATTTTCATTTTTATCTACGTGGATCAACAGGACTCCCTGAGACGTATGGAGACATCCCGCATCTCCGAGACGGTCTCCGAGATGCTCACATTTTAATTATTATCTATGTGAATCAATCGGAAGTCAGGTGACTCACCATCAAACATGAGGTCTCCGAGACGTGCTCGCGGATTGTGAGAAAGCGGTCGCGGTCAGGCGTGGTAAGAAAAGTGTCTCAGAATCACAGATCACAGGTCTGCTAGTATCTTCTGAAAAACAGCAGTAGACTTTTATTAATTTTTTTTTCTGACTTAAATTGCCTAAAATCTTAAGCCTGAATCGGATTAATGTTCCTCTTATCACTCGCAATTTAATGGATTAGCTGAAAGGATTAATAGGCCAGTCAATATCGACACAAAAAAAGGCAAACATCGCAAATGCGCATGTATCTACGATTTTTTTATATGTTGTTAGGACCCATGAGAGTAGTGTATATCCAAGTTTGCAACCCTGAAAACCCTGTGCTACTCCTGTGGTGTTCGAAAAACTGCGAAATTCAGGCACTTGTGTCAGTTTTGTCGAAAAAAACACCGGAAGGAAGCGTTTCTCGGGTATCATCATTGTATACTTTTGTAAAGCAAACTAAATTTCCTAGAATTTGAGCCCAACACGAGCTCTCTAGGTCCATTGGTTGCGGAGATATAGCCAGTCAAAGAGGGGCAAGTTTTTCCAAAAAGTGGAAAGTTATCGGTAGGGTCATGTTTCAAGACACGTACCGACTAAACTAATGGTTCTAGAGAAAGATAATGAGAAAAGAAGTTGTAGAGAATTGAATTAGCTGCAATTTGATTCCAAAATGGTGCCTCTAGGCCTCATAGTTTCTTCAGAAACGAAAAAATGTAGGCCAGTCAATATCGACACAAAAAAAGGCAAACATCGCAAATGCGCATGTATCTTTTTTATATGTTGTTAGTACCCATGAGAGTAGTTTATATCCAAGTTTGCAACACTGAAAATCCTGTGCTACTCCTATGATGCTAGAAACAGTGCGAAATTCTGGCACTTGTATCAGGTTTGTCGAATTTAACTTGCTAGGTGGAAAACATGGCTTCAAAGAAACATACATACATAATCCGACATTCAAATTTACACAATACATAGATAATACATAATAACCCCATAATACAGATGAGTTCGCGAAGGTACTCCACAAATCTAACGGTAATATGGGCGAGTATCGCGACGGAGCTCCCTATGCTGTGGTTCTCGGAATTATTTGTAGCCATGGAAATGAGACCGAGAACTGTGTGCAATGCCTATGTAAAAAAGGGACAGCATGAGAAAGATTATAAAATTTTCTTACTGGTGCCCTTCTATAGAAATCATGTGTGCCAGGTCCCTGGCAGTCGGGTCGATTGTTTAGCGGAAGGAGTGAAACACATTGTTGGTAACACCTTTGGTAAAGTGACTTTCAAACGAAAGGACAAAGTGAAGACCTTGGCATCAGTTACCACCTCTGTGAAAGTATTCAACACGAGAGTTGATGTTGATCCCCTTACTATATTCCAGAGGGTCTGCGTCACAAAACAATCATATGAACAACTGAAGCAGCATTTTGCGTATGAGCTAGCACCGTATCCGTTGTCCTTGTTCACTGCAGAAGGAATGAGCAAGGGCACGAAATCCTCCTTCTATTCAGCATTTACACCGGTCACGGAACACATCATCCCTGGAAACAGTGCGTTCACAGTGGTCGATGGTGATTACCTTCTGCACAAGGTGAGCTGGCATCGTAATGATTCAGTCAGAGCCATTTTGGCGGGATACGTTAGCTACGTTTTCAACCACTTCGGTACAAACGTAGCTGTGGTGTGTGATGGTGTGTACGATGCATCTATGAGGAGCACTAAATTAGCTGAACGCCTGCGACGCTCTGCTTCTCTCTCCTGCAGTGATATTTTGTTTGAAGAATCAACACCCATCAAAGTGCCCCAGGCAAAACTGCTCTCCAATGAATCTTAACAAACGCCGCTTGATCACCATGATGCGTACTAAATTTGAGAGGCAGGGTATCGAGGTCAATCACAAGAAGACGCCGATACTGATATAGTGATGACTGCACTCTCCAAGAGCTCATCGTTCGACCAAGTTTTCATCATTGGGGAGGACGTCGACCTACTAGTCCTCCTCAACGGCAAAGCTCTGGACAGACGAACGTGTACTTCCAGAAAGGCGGCAGAGGTGGGTCAAAGTGCGCTTACTATACAGCAAATTCCTTCACATCTGGAGAAATGAAGGTTTTACGAGGGATGGTTTTGTCCTGCATACCATCAGTGGGTGTCACACGACCTCTGCCCTTTTCTGGCAAGGAAGATGAAGTGGTGCAATGTCCTCAAAAAAAACCACTGATAGATCTCGCCAGCATTTTTCTTGATCGAAACTCAAACCAGGACGAAGTAGGAAATGCTGGCGAGAAGATCTTGATGAACCTGTACGGCGGAGATGCGGGAACGCTGAACATCCAGCGATACTCAGCATTTGTAAAATCTACAGCAACGGCCAAAGTCTACCTTGCCCGCCTCCCCCCCACCCAGAGGTTCGTGGAGGACCTACCATCATGTGCAAAAATGGTTGGGGGTCGACAAAAACCCTTGTGATTGGGGATGGGCCATCAGCGAACAAGATCTCATGCCCATCACAATGTGCGCAGAGCCCGCTCCTCAGACCCTGCTTAGAATGGTGGCTTGCAAATGCAAGAAAGGGTGCTTAGGGTGTGCACTTGCAGAAAGGCAGGGCTCAAGTGCTCTATCCTATGTTCCTTTTGCTAAGAGCGCAGTTGCACAAACGTCACCCCTATCGTCCTGGACGAGGAGGATGAGGATGTGGACGACCCAACACCATATGACGACCCGCGTCCACCTACAGAAAACGTCGTCCATCCTCCCACTCTCTCCCCCGCTGATCCAGACTGGATGAGACCCGGCCCTTCCAAAAGGGCGAAGTTCTAAACTACTGCGGTGTTTAGGCTTGACTGTGTATATAGAATTTTCTAGTTTACATTTATGTTTCCGTTGTTTATTTTCTGTTTACATTTATTTGTTTAGTGTATGTTTATTTGAAGCCATATGTTACATCTACAATGTTAACTTCACATTCTTGCACGTGTTTTTTAAAGAAATACATACCAACATGATTCAGAACAATGTTTTCCTCATTTTTCCAAATTATGATGTTTTACTATTTTTTCGTTTCTGAGGTAACTATGAGGCCTAGAGGCACTATTTTGGAATCAAATTGAAGCTAATTCAATTCTCTACAACTTCTTTTCTCATTATCTTTCTCTAGAACCATTAGTTTAGTCGGTACGTGTCTTGGAACATGACCCTACCGATAACTTTCCACTTTTTGGAAAAACTTGCCCATTTTTGACTGGCTATATCTCCGCAACCAATGAACCTAGAGAGCTCGTGTTGGGCTCAAATTCTAGGAAATTTAGTTTGCTTTACAAAAGTACAGAATGACGATACCTGAGAAACGCTTCCTTCCGGTGTTGTTTTCGACAAAACTGACACAAGTGCCCGAATTTCGCAGTTTTTCGAACACCACAGGAGTAGCACAGGGTTTTCAGGGTTGCAAACTTGGGTATAAACTACTCTCAGGGGTCCTAACAACATATAAAAAAATCGTAGATACATGCGCGTTTGCGATGTTCGATGCTTTTATTGACTGGCCTATAATATCCATTGTTTAAGGCATCCAGAGAAATTCATGTTTAGATTGCATTTTTCTTCAGTAGTAATTTCTGGAACCTTCCCGCGCTCATTTCGCTACAAGGACCCACTTGCAAAAGATTTGAAATGTAAAAGTTAGTTATGGCAAGTTCTTAAACACGGAAATCAAATATCAAAGCAATGCAGAAGTTATTTATTAGTGGAAGACACTCAAATCGAGGTCGAAAAAGTAACCCAAAAAATGCACGAAAATAAATAAGAAAGGAATAAGAAAGCGCAGGTAAGTATTAATAATAATAACAATGGGTGAGACCAAGTTGTATACAAAATGACATCCTGGTACAGCTGTTTCACGCTAATATGGCGATCATCAGCCAGGAGCAGTCATCAGGTCTCCATACACGGGCCTACATGATAAATAGGAAAGGAAGATTTAGCAAATCAGTCAGATTGAACCTCTGGATGGGTCACCTTGAAACTTGGTATGCACATTCGAGGACTAGGGATGACCTAATTGTTATATTTGAATTATTTTCCATATGACTCCACGTCGAGACATCAACGCGAGAAGAAGACAAAAATTCCCATAGAAAAGCATTGGAATCTAAACAAAGGATTTCTATCCTATTTCTATTAATATTTCACTGTCTTAAATAATCAATATTAAATTCTTTTTAGCTAATCCCTTGCGTATGGTTTGATCGATTAAAGTTAATCCGAATTATGTAAATAATAAAAAAAAAAAATGTTTATATAAAGCAGATAAAACTTGAAATATAAATGTAGGATTTTCGGTTTTATCATTTAACATAAAACAATGAATAAAAAAAATAAAGGAGGAAAAAAAAAAACTATTTTTAAGGAAGTAAGATTTCGAACTTTATCTTTTATTTTTTCATTTTTGATTTATGTGTAAACTTATAAACATGGAGAATGCTTTCTTACTCGGGCTTTTACTAAATGGAGAAATTACCATTATTACGAACGTGAATTTCGTAGCGGATGGAAAGTGTCCTCGAGGCAGAGCAGATTAGTGTATTGGCTTGTTGTTTTCCTCTAGAGTGCGACTGGAAAGTTTATATAACGTGACATTTCCTGCAAAATGTTTCCTCCCACCACCCACTGCCTTTGACCTGGCGTCTAATCTACTTACGTAAAAGGTACAACGCGGACACTCGAAAGGAATAGGATCTCGAGTGACGCGTCAGCACGTGCTCCAATAATAATAAAGAGAACATTTGCTGATTAACTAAAACTAATTAATACGAAATAAACAACCCCCGATGGAAGCAAAATTTAAATAACACGATTTATTTGTTTTTAAGCCTAATGTCCTAGGAAAGTAAGGTTCATCGAATCAGTCAGTCTGTGTGGATGTTGCCACGACAGCTTCTGAACCACTGGGTTAATCTTCTTGAAACTTACCAGGCACATTTACGGATAGGAGCTTTTATTTTTATCTAGCTTTTATTTTTATTTATTTTTTCGTGCGAATACTTGTGAAGAAATTGATGCGAGAAGGCCTCGGATATTTCTATAAAATAAAATTAAAAATTAGACATTGGATTTCTACATTTAAAACAATGAATATTAATCCTTTTAACTAATCCTTTCATTTATGCGCGATTTAATAAGATTAAAATTAAAATGATTGAGACAACTTAATGAGTAAATAAATTTTAAAAAATCCTATAAAGAACTAGAATCGAAACTATGAATTTCTATCGATGTCTTAGAAGAAGGAGAATAAGCTACTTAGTAATCCTCATAATGTCAACGCGAGCTTAAATCTTAAATTTTAATTAAAATAAGAATAAAACTAATTGGATTCAGTAAGTAAATAAAGTGGTTTTTTTTTCTTCAATAAATAGAAAATCCTTACCGTTTTTGTATTTAGCACATATTGTAATTAAAAAAAAATAATAATAGTAATAAAAAGATTTGTCGTTGTATTACATTCATGACCTAAGAAAAAGCAAGATTTTAATGAAAGTAGGCTTCAAACTCTTTCAGTATTTTCTTGTTTATAATGAAAATAAATTTAAAAACCCGAAGAGCATCTGAAAACTAATGAAAATTGAAATTAGAAAAAAGCTAAATTAATAAAAATATCGATAATCTCTTATTGATTTATTGAATTATTAGAATCGTGAGGAAGTCTCGTTTTCAGGCGCTTATTTATTTATTTATTTATTTATTTATTTATTTATTTATTTATTTTATTGTATTGTTATTTTGTTCTATAAGTGCCCCAGGTCTTATTTAATATAACGACTACACCCCTTTTAGAAACAATCGAGTGGGATGTAAAAAAAAAAAAAAATTATAAAGACTACTTTTCCTTAAAGTTTTGTTTGCTTTTTTTAAGTATAACAATATATATAAGATGCAAAAATTTCAATAAATACTGATTTCATATATATATATATATATATATGAAATCAGTATTTGTTGAAATTTTAGCATCTTTCGGATACAAAAAACTATCTTCACATTTTCCATTCGCTTAAAATTGATTCATTCGAACTATTCTAAATATTTTCTTATGCTAGATTATAAAAATAAATATCTAAAATGAGTTTGTCAGTGTTACGATTGAAATCAGATGAATAACAACTCGTTAATATTTAAAAAATTTGTAATAATTAATAAAAAACAAAAAATATATATATTTTATTACTTGTTTTTAATTTCATAATTATATTAATTTGTTTATTTTTATTGATTTAATTATAATTCACAATTAGATACATAAAATTGTAATTGAATAGTGTCTTATTATTGGTTACACTTATTGGCTTGAATGTGATTTTTATAATTTTGTGTTATAATTGCTGAACGTGCTTTATTTGAAAAGACTGATTGTTCTAATGTATTTTAATATAATTAGCTTTACAAAGAGAGAAAGAAAGTTAATTTTAGATATTAAAAATCAAAGCACGCGCAGATTTATAGAATTAATTGTTGGATTTCAATTGTAGTTCATTGTTTGACTTCAGCGAAAGTTAATTCTTCGACTTAGATGAGTTTCTACGAGATGATGACGATTATTTTCTCATCTACATGTGCAAATTTCTCTAAGGAATCTATACAAAACGTTTTTAACAAAAGAATGTACCTTGTTAGTAAAATCAAGTTCAACGTATGGAATGAATGTTTATCAAAAATCAAATAATAAATAAAAAATATCGCATACATTTAAAAAAACAGCAAAAAACATATTATCATAAGCCAGGACGTTTCGATCTTGTTTGGCAGTTTTTCAGTTGAAGATGATCTTGCAGTTTTACGCAGATCGAAACGTTCTGGCTTAAGGTAATATTTTTTTATTACTTTTTTAAATGCATTTCTGCGATATTTTTTTATCTGTTATTCTTTTTTTTTTTTTAAAGAAAACGTTAAAAAAAAAAATACTCTAACAAAAGCTCGGCGCGTTCTTTCCGATATTTAATAATTATTCAAAAGTTCTTGGCAACAACTGCAATATTAATTAAAATTAGAAGCTTAGTTGTTTACCACTTGAGCAGAATTGGAATTATTTATTTTAATTAAAATGTTCAAACAACTCAACGTTTGAAAATTTACTTAAAATTTATTATCCAATGTATTATTTACCATTTATTTACATGTTGTAGTTGTTCAGCAATAGGTGAATTATGTAATTTCACCGCAATTTCTCTTCAAAACTACAAGAAGTTCGAAAGAACTTCAAGCCTACTTTCCCTAAAAATTTTCATTCTCAAAGCTAATTGATTGATTGATTCATTCATTCATTCATTTCTATGGCGCAGCTTAGCCGCAGCTGCTTTTGCGCCATTAAACACCAACCAACCAACCAACCATTCATTTCTAAAAGTCGTGAAAAAGAACAGCGTATCTCCTGAATACAAACAACACAGACGTTCCATTTTTTGAAAAAAAAAATGAAATGGAATTTTTACTTGAATATTGAGCATTAATTCTATATCAAACCACGCGCAATGGATTAAGGTTTTAATATTCATTGTTGAAGATATTAATAGGAATAGGATAGAAATCCATTGTTTAGATTCCAATGGGTTTCTATGGGAATTTTTGTTTTACCTTCTCGCCCTAATTTCTCTACAAGAACCCATTTGGAAAAGATTTCAAATATAAAAATAAGATCATCGTTAGATCTCGAAAATGTATATCAAGTTTCAAGATGATCCATCCAGCGATTCATAAGTTATTAGGAGGATATGTACCAATACACACACACACACACACACGCAGACTGACTGACTGATTTCATAAGCTCATATTTCTATTGCGAAATTGGCTAAATATTGCAAAATGATGATACATTTTTTTTGTTATGAAACCTTGTTTCTCATTTTGCAATGTTATCATTTTTTGTTGTTGATGTAAAAATATGCAAAAAAAGCTGTTTTCAAGTTCAAGGTGAAGATAACCTTGAACTTTCGTTATTTATCAAATGACTTTATATTATCACCACAATCTGTGACGATTTACGCAAGGAGATAAGGAAGTTATCAGCGCAAACGATTCCTTTTTTTATTATTATTATTTGTTTTTCCTGAAGATATTATAATTTTTATTGTATTTATAACGCCTGCAAGTTCAAAAACGTACTGCCAGTTTCGGTTGCCGAAAACAAAGAGATGAAATATAATTGTTATTTTTAGCTTAATTTAGAATTGGAAAACGGAGCTTACCAATATGCTGTGAATTAACGTGTTTTGGAATTGCTAAACTCAATACGTAGATGACAACACACTTAAAATTTTACAATGATTAAAAGTTTCCAAAGGTTACATGTTTCGGGCAGTACTTACATCACCCATCATCAGATCAAGACACAAAACTTCGAATACTTCAGTCTACATAGATGTCGTCATAAACTTATTATAAAACTTTTTTATTGACGTTAAAAACTTTTTCAGTCTACATAGACTGAAGTGTTCGAAGCTTTGTGTGTTGATCTGATGAGGGATAGTGTAAGTACTGTCCGAAACATGTAATGTTTTTAATATTTTAACTTTTGTACTATTTTAAGTGTGTTGTCATCTATGTACTGAGTGAAGGGCTTATGAAATCACTCAGTCTGTGTGAGTGACCCTAACAAATTTTGAACCTCTGGATGGATCTTCTTGAAACTTAGTATGCCTAATCGAGGACTAGGGACGATCTAAATTTTATTTTTCAAATAATTTCTAACTGGGTCCTTGGCGACGAATCAGCACTAAACGACGACAAAAATTTTCTTTGAAAAGGATTGAAATCTAAACAATGGATTTCTATTAATATCTCATTCCTAAACAATGAATATGAAACCTTAGTTAATCCATTGCGTAAGATTTGGTATGATTAAAATTAATCCGAATTAAGCGGATTTAATTTTTTTTTTTTTTCAGAAAATATAAAATTTATACTGTTTGTATATTTAGTAGATATTTAAATATATGCTTAAATTGGAATTTAAATATACGCTTTTTTTTTGTCGTTTTCACAACTTAAAATTAAAAAAAAAAAGTTAGAAAAAACATCTCAAGGAACATAGACTTCATCTTTATAAAAACATTGTTGAAATAAATATAATATCTCGGTTCTGTGGCTGCTAACTTATTTCAAAATAAGTCACTGTTACACTGACGTTCTTTTTGTTACGAAATCAGTTTATTATTGATATTTTATTTCTAAACTAATGTTGTGATTTATTGTCCTCTTCAAAATTTAAATATATCTATTATTAATATATTAATAATAGACTTAAAGACCACAATTCACGAAATATCAGTAGGTCACACACTTCCGCTATTCAAATTCCTTCTATTTAAATCCTTTCGTAATCAAGACGTGATTTATTTATGGGGATTAGGTAATATTGGAATCTCAGAAGCCTACAACGTTTTCCTTCGGGGTGATTGCTGTGTCTAATCTGAATAACTAAAGATACAGTTGTTATTCGCGTAACACACGTTGTTGGTCTAATGTTGGAGTGGTTGACCCAAGCAAGTCCCAACAATGTTAACAATTCGGTATTTGGGTCAACAGTCTGTGCTACATGAGAATTCTAACAACTGAACGTTATGATCACATTCTGAAATCTCTGTAACCGAATAAAAATGCTTCTTTATTAATGAAAAATATACTTTTTTATTTAGGCTACATTCCTCATTGGAAGAAAAAAGTTTCAGCCTACACACTATTAGGATTTAAAACAAAAATTTAAGTAGATCATATACTGTAGCTTTCGAGCCTCTTTTGCATATATGATTTTTAAGTTGACAATGAGGTCTGCAAGCCTGCCGGCGTGGTCATTACTCGGGTGAGGCCAGTGTGCCAGTACCCGGGTTCAAATCCTGGTCGTGAGCATGGATGTTTCAATTTCCTTTCCTGTGTTGTTAGCCTCTTCTTCATTTTCTCTTCGGTCTGACGTCATTCCGAAATGGCGTCCTGGAGAAGGCAGCGGGAAACCACTCCAGTATCTGTTCCTTGTATAGCTACGGCTTCTCCTAAGGGTCGCCCTTCGGGGGTTACTAGAGTTCCGTAGACTTGAACCAATCTACGGATTGACCATGGTATGGGGTCTGCAAAAGAGGCTCGAAAGCTCCAGTGTATGTATGCGTGTTTCTACTTATAATTTTTTTTTAAAACCTAATAGTTTGTAAGCTGAAAGTTTTTCTTCTATATAATGTTGTAGCACGCGTAAAACAATTACTAAATACATTATTTATTATAGCTTTATTTCAGTGTATTAAACATTTCGAAGAATTGACAGCCTGCCATTGTCGTAAAACAAATTTTACAATTTTATAACTTCATTATTACGGAATTTTGAACGAACTATTTGTCGTCTAAAATATTTTCCTACCGAAATTAACAGATTTTTTTCTAAAACAAATTTCTCCTAATAACCCAAGAACGTAATATCTGATAGCAGCCATTCTAAAACTCTCCTTCTTTAGACAGGCTACAGGCTAGTTAGAAATATTATTGAAGCACTCATAAAGTAATATGGTTTCACTAGAGGATCCATTGCTGGGTTTTTCCAAATACGATAGAATTTCTTTCTAAAAATCATATTACATTTTTGACTAGTCACTTCCTTAATGTTTTTATTTATTTTTGTTTATTAAATTATTATATGATAAAGAGTCAAAGTACTATTTAGCAATCTTATTTATAGAGTGTTTATAATATAAAACTAAATTGATATGGAAATGAATGTAGTAAAACAAAATAAAATTGATCTAGTTCAAGCAGAGAAAAAGTTAAGGACATATGAAATAATGTTTTACCAAATTTTTGTTTTATATGATTTAGAGGCTCCTGTTTATAAAACAAAATGTTAAAAAAGTAAATGTTAATGCAACATTTAATGACATTGGATATGAGTTTAATCAAGATTTTCGATAATTCATTTATTTAATGCATTTTTTTTTTATTCATTTTAGTCTTCTGATAAGGATCAGAAGACTTATAATCCCGTTTTGTCTGTGGACAAGTATCAGTAAAGTCTCATTAGCAACAATCACAACAATCCAAACAATCGCAACAATCGCGTGTTTTGCATGCGCAACAATCACATTGATAATACAGCTCTAAAACAAGCACAACAATCACAACAATCACAATAATCGCAACAATTGCGCCTTTTCATTCGCAACAATCACATTTATAATAACAAGGAAATTAAATGAATGTCAATGATATTTTCTTATCAGAAGACGTTGTGAAGCATTGTGATTGGTTTACTAATCGCTTTCCCTACCTTGTTTATTCCACTTTTCTTCATTTTCGTTTTATTCTAGACATCACTCGTTTTGTAAGCGTGTCTGTTTGTATATTCACGTACTAACTTTTGAACCACTGGATAGATTCCTGAAACTTAGTGTGCATATTAAGGATTAGAGATGATCTATCTATATATGTACGTATGTTGATGAAATCTTTGCCAAATAGATCAATTGTTCAGAACTTAGCGCTAGGAGGTGAAATTCCCACAGAAAAACATTGGAATCCAAACACTAAAAATCCAATGTCTATTAATTTTTCATTGTTTTAACAATGGGAATATTAATCCATTTAGGTAATCAATTCATTTCCGTGAAGGTTGATAAGATTAAAAATTAATCCGATTTCAGATAATTTAAATAAGTAATGCGGATGTAATTATTATTTTTTTTTAGAAAATGGGAAATTTGTACTTTTTAGGTGCAGCAAAGGAAAAGCTTTTTGTTTTTACGACTTAAACGTGTTTCACAGCCAACGAAAAAGTGAACGAAACATGTCCGACCACAAACAATATTGAAACCTGAAATCTCTCTGCCGGTTCATAAAAAAGCCTCCGAAGTGCAGCTTAAAATCTCGAGATTTCTTGTACTTTATGAAATCCAACCAAATAAAATAAATAAATAAATAAATAAATAAATAAATAAATAAATAAATAAATTAATTAATAAAAACAATATAGAAATAATTTACCAAAAATAATTAATTAATTAATAAAAGTAAATAAATAAAAATACCAAAACTGATAAAAAGAAAAATAAGTAAATTAATAAAAATTAAAATAAATAAATTAATAAAATAAAAAATAAATAAATTAATAAAAATAAAAGAACGAATTGAATGCCTACGGCGTGTTTCACAGGAACAAAAATGCCCGACCAATGAAAATAATTTTTTATAGCTATTTCTCAGGACAGTGTATTTCTCTGCAACGATTTGCTGAATATTTCCATCTTCCAAACGGAATGGACGTTCAACGATGTCACATGATGCGACGTTTCAGAGTTTTTTTTCAATTCCAGAACCCTTTTGCGATATATATCGGCGATAATAAAAATCTAAGTTTCAAAACAAACAATATTCCCTGGAAAATTATAAAAGTTTTTAACTAAAAGATTATTTCACATCCAAACATTTTGCTGCAATTATAGTAAATTTGTAATAACTCGATCTTCACTTGAAGTGGAACGAAAATTGAACAAAACGGCAAGTTAAATTTTGAGATGATCGATTACGACGATAGGTCGATCGACTAGAACGATATGGAAATGTTTGGTCAAGTTTTCATGCCCAACGATAGTAGGTAATCATAACATTTCTGATTGTGAACCCAATTTCCACCTGAAGCTGCGTTTCAGAGTTGTTGTTTTTTTTTTTTTATGAACCTGGCAGTGACTTCAGATTTTCGATATTTTTATTGGCCGCACATGTTTCATTCGGTTTTTCGTTGGCTGTGAAACCATAATAATAATGAAACTTAAGAAATAGCATTTTAAGAACAATAAGCTTTAAGTTCTTTCAAATTTTTGGCTTATAAATCACGTTTATCTGTTAATACCAAGTTAAAGTATCGTTAATAATAAATTTTTACTATCTTATCGTAATAGAAATCATCAGTTAATTAATAATAATAATAATTTTTTTACTCAATTATTAATAATATATTTCCTGTTAGGAACTTAATGTTATTATAAGCTTTTCTAAATTAACAACAAGTTATGCTAAACAAACAAGGCACAAAACTTCGTGTACATTAGAAACCAAGTTTGTGCCTTGTTTGTTTAGCGTAACTTGTTGTTAGCTTAGTAAAGCTTGTATACTTACTAAAGGTAATACTTCGAAACCAAGGTAAGCGACTCCCATATTTATTTATTTATTTTTATTTTTTCTACAAATTAAACTTTAAAAAAAAAGAAATATAAATTAAGAAAAAAAAATCAAAATAAGATAAAGAAAAAAAATATACAAAGTGCTCATAATACCGGGTGGGCATAAAATAACATGTTCAGGGCCCTCTAGCGAGGAATGTATTGGACGAATCGTAACAACATTCGGTGAACATATAAAATGGAACATGCGGTTTCCATTTCTAAAAAAAAAAAGTACCAAAAATCGCCAACAGGGAAAAATGTGCCGCTGTTAACGCCCTATTTGCATGCATTACGTGTAGAGCGATCAAGATAAAAAGAAAGGCTTGGAGAATTCACATCATTTGGCGACGAACTGCCTTTCGATGGCTCTTACCTTACGTGACCGTGCTTTGTTAGTGAAGCTGTAATATTAGCGGGACGAGAATGCCAGTGCGGTTAAAAACGCGACGAAGAGGACCGATGAGCATAACAAATCTACGAAAAATGATTCAAGTCTTTAAAACTACTGGAAGTCTAGCAGTGCAACCAGGCCGGGGACGCAAAGCTATCGGTCACCAACACGTTGAAGAAAATGCAACTGCTAATGTAGAACAGGAATGACGAATGTGCAAGGTACCAACAGTGCACGGGCAATATCCCGGCAAACGGATATCCCATACTCAACGTTGCGGAAAATCCTGCATCAGATGTTGAAGTTTTACCCCTATAAAATCCGTCCTGTATAAGAATTGCGCCCTGGCGATGCGACATCCACAATGAGTTTCCATTAAGATTCTTAGCGCGCATGAAAGTGGATGGAGCATGGCCGTGGCGGATTTTATGGAGTGACGAAGCGCACTTTTATTTGAACGGTGATATCAACATACACAACTGCCGCTTTTGGGCTGCGACTAATCCACATGTGGGTCTGCAGATGCCTTTCCACTCGCCGAAAGTCACAGTGTGGAGCGGCTTTACATCATCGTTTATCATCGGTCCTTATTTTTACAAGGAAACTCACCGAAGTGGACCAGTGACCTGTATCGTCAATTCTGCACGGTATTCCGATATGCTAAAGAACTTTGTGGTTCCACAACTGCAGCAAAGAGAATGTCTCGATTCGACCATCTTCATGCAGGATGGTGCATCACCCACATCCGATGTCAGGTAGAGCATGTATTGCGGCAGAATCATTAGTCGTGCATTTCCCACAGCATGGCCATCGAGGTCGCCTGATCTCAATCTTATACTTTTGGGTGTGGGGATTTCTTAGAAGCATTGTGTATTAAAGACATGTACCCGATATCCCGACGTTGAAATATCGAATTACATTATCGGTGCGACAAATCCATTCCGATATTTTGCAAGCCGTCGTGGAACATGTTGTGCAACATGTTGTGCACAGCTCGTGGAACATCACAAAGGTGGTCATATGGAACCTTATTTGTAATTACCAATAACGTTGTCTATATTGTTACGAAACCTGCTGTGTGCAGTCTCATTTGGCAATTACTCATTCAGTACTCATACGTACTACAACCTTTGCAGCGCCACATTTTCCACTGTTGGCGACTTTCGATACTAATATTTTTTTTTTTTTTTTTTTAAATCAAAACCGCAAGTTCCACTCTGTATCCACCGAATGTTGTTACGATTCGTCCAATACATTCCTCGCTAGAGGGCTCTGAACACCTCACGTTATTTTATACCCAACCGGTATATTAAAGTTCGTATTTCGACAGGCTGTAACTGGAGAACCAATCAGCGGAACGACATCATATTTCTCACAAGGCGGTCCGTCGCGATGGAATTTTGTTTGGCACAAAAAAAAAAATTGCTTCCGAAGATGGCCACTAGGGCGATGTATGGCGCTGCAGTATTGTAGTGGATACAGTGGCTTGAGAGACAGTGTGGCCAACCACCAGCGTCCGCCATGTTTTTCCCAACTGAACACAAGTTTATATCAGCCCCAGAAGGAATTTTCACATTAAAACTTTTTTGAATCACAATTGTTCTACTGCCTTTGATTGTATTTAATGTGAATTATAGAGCACACAAAAAATTTTCTTTCCATTTTGCACCCTATAAAATCACTAAAATATACACATATTTTTTTTTATATTAAAAACAAGAATTTAAGTTGTTATCAATCCAAAAAAAAAATATATCTTTAAATCCTTTTTTTTTTTTTTTTGCAAAAATTAAATAAAAAATATGAGAAATAAAAATAAAAGCCAATTTAAGATAAAATTAAAATGTTGTTGTGTTTCTGTAATTCACATTAAATACAATCAAAGGCAGTAGAACAATTGTGAGTCAAAAAAGTTTAGTTAAAATGTGAAAATTCCTTCTGAGATTGCTATAAACTTGTGTTCAGTTGGGAAAAACCATGGCGGTGGAAGCATTAGCCAATAGAAAAGAAGACCTCCGTTGGCCACACTGTCTCTCAAGCCGCTGTAGTAGTGGATACACATGATTCGTTGTCAATGGCGTCAATGTCTGGAATCAATGTTTTTTTTGCAGGATGTTGCCCTATCTCACATCGCCCATCCCTGCCAAGCGGTTGCTTCGGGTTACTTTTGTCGACGATACAATCTTTATCCGCCATTTTCATTACAACATGGCCAGCACGTTCGCAAGATCTCAATCCGTGCGACTTTTGGTTGTGTGGGCATCTCAAAGACCTTGTCTATTGTGAAAACCTAACCAACTTAGGGCACCTGAAGACCAGCATTACACGCCATTAAAAGTGACACTGTACTTGCTATGATTGAGTATGCGATTTCCCCCTGCGGAGGATTCATCCACCCTTATTCCTTCTCCAGGTAGACCCTAGGACTCACCCATCCCTCTGTCAAATGGGTGCCGGGTTTTCTATTCGGGGATTAAAGGCTGGGGCTAGCATCGCCTCAACTAGTACCGTTGGTGAAGAATCGCTGGAAGCCTAAACCTCCCGCGCACCCAAGGGCCTGTACCTGTTGAGATAAAGATTTCACCTTATTCATCATGAGATTCGGAATGGAAGATTTCCACATTGTTTTTCTAATTTTAATACGACAACTTTCAAAATTATCTCCAGTAGAGGCGTGATGCTTCGCAAACATTTTCCTCCTTTTCATAATTTAGGCAGAATTTTATCGCATTAGGACTTTCGTGCCATGTTATTTTAGCTATCAAAATAAACAGCTTAAACTTAAAGAGAAGAGGAATTGTTCTCGTTCATCTCTTTAAGTTAAGACTGTCAATTCAGATCTACATTAGGGAAATTTATCGGCAATTACAAAAGGCAAAGCGGAACTTTTTTATTATCCTGTTTTCCAATACAAAATGAGGTTCATCAAAACAATCAGTCTATGAGTCTTTCTTTTTTTTTGCCCTAAAACTTATTTGAAAGATCTTCTTGAAACTTGATGCATTTTTTGAAGACTTATTTGAAAATAAACTACCGGTAAAAATATATTTTGAAGCTGCATTTGGGTTGTTTTTCTCTATTCTTCTTTTATGTGTTAATTATTAGAGAGAGATAGTTACTAAAATAAAAATAGTTATATAATTAAGCATTTTATTTACGAGCTATGAAAATGCAGTTGTAGGACTGGCTGTCAATCTATTTGTTTTTTTAATATCTGTTCAATGCTTAAAAATAACGTTTCAATAAAAGTTGTTTTTTCCTCTAAGCTTTTGTGAATTAATTACGTTTTTGGAATCGTAAATAAACTTTACTTTGTGATTTAATCAAAACTGCCAAATAAACTTAAGTCAATTGTATCTTTGTCTGTTTGAATTACGTAATTCTACTAATTACGTAAGCCTGGGGATTCGAGGTTACGCAATACTGTTTTGGTTTCATATTTCAACCTCCCTTTTCAAACAAAACCATTGTAAGAAGATTAAAAATAAATAAGTAATAAAGAAAAACACGAAAAAAATAAAAAAAAACCCAAGGTTCGTCTGCAATAATAATGTCTATTTTTATTAAAAGGTCTTTAAAATTATGTTTTGTTTTATTTTTACAATATTGAAAACGAAAACAACATATACTTTAATTAAAAAAAATATTCTTCCGAAAGTAAAAATTTTTTGTTTTCCCAAAAAAAAATTATGAAATTCACATTTCTCACTTAAATTTTAATTAGGTCAAAGCGTCTGGAAATTAGTGGATTACTGAATGGATCAATGCCCGTTATTAAACATCATTGACTTTTCGGGGGAGTTTTCACGTGTTCTCGCGCTAATTTTTCGGTATGGAACCTCACAGATAAACTGAATCGTCTCTCTTGCTTTTGAATATGCACGCCAAATTACAAGAAGATCAATCCATAGTTCAAAAGTTATCGAAAAAGGGGGAGGGGTTCAGATTCATACACACACGCAGACTCAGTCTTTTTATTAGCCTCACTTTCCTATTAGAATACAGGCTAAAAAAATTTTTAAACAAAGTAAACTCAAACTTCAAAAAACTCACAGTGTGCAAAAATTGAAAAGAGGAAAGTCCTGTCAAAAGATTACAGATGCTGTCGAGAATTAACTAGATAACATTTTCTTTTTTTTCCTCGTTTTCAATGTTTATTTTTTATTATTATTTTCTTCTAAACCAATCAGCGATGGCCTTTTTCTATTCATGGATTTTTCCTTATGACGCTGCCCTTGACGTCATCTCTGATACCTGAGCTATCACTTGACTGACACAACTTACGACATTTGAACTTGTGATAAGATATCGACAGCCTACGTTGTTTCTTATCTGTTTTATTAGATTACCTGTTAATCCTTTCTAAATGTATTTAAATATTTGGAAGTGTGTATCTTATCCAATTTCACAGTACGAAAATGGGGTTTATCAAGTCTACGTGTGCATGTCTCTCTTTCTCTCTTTGAACCTTTCGATGGATCTTCCTGTAACTTCGCTTGCATATTTAAAGTCATCTTACTTTTATATTTGATTTATTTATTTTTCCTGAATAGATCATTGTCGAGAAATTAGTGCGAAAAAGAGACAAAATTCCCAAACAAAAGCACTGGATTTCTATCCTATTTCATTAAAATGTTATCAATTTAAATACACAAATCAGTAAGCGTTCAGAGAACGTGTCAGAACATGCCTTACAACTCTTGCATTATAGTTGGATGCCGTCACTTCAATCATCTCTTATACATATGATGCAATGAAACACGGCAATAACTTTCTGTTAAACTCACTAGTTTCACGTGATCATTGTGTGTTGTGCTAACGACAACAATGGTATACGCAATAATCTACTGCTCTGCATTAAATAAAACATGACAAACCTTTCAAACTACTGAAGTGAATAAAACAGGAGGATGAAAAAGGGAATCGGTGCTTTTCCGGACCCATGTTCCTTTACAAAAAGTGTTCCATTTTCACAACCCTATATGCCCTAAAAGTTTGTTGCATGTATTCATTTACACCCTGTATATATTTAAGTTGTGAACAACAGAAACGAAACACCTGATGAATACAAACAATAAACACTTTGAAAACATAAATACTTAAATCCGCATTATTTATTAAAATTGTCTAAATCGGATTAACTCAAATCCAGGAAAATTAATGGATTAACAAAAAAAGATAATAAATATTCTTTAATAAATCGGTAGAACTTCATTGTTATCAGTGTCTGTCGCGCTGATTTGCAAAGATTAGTCCGTTGACCAAATCTCAAGATGACCCTTTTACGAAGTTCAAAAGTTATTAAATGAGGACAGACACACAGACTGACTGAATAGATAAGCCTCGCTTTCCTATCAGAGTAAGGCTAAATTGATGTACTTAAAACAAAATTAAAAATCAATTAAAATTAATTGTAAATACTTAATTTTTACTGTACTTTATGTACAACAATTGAGCCTCATTTATAGCTCAACTAAATGACTGAACATTCAACGTCTTAGTCTACTATTCCACTTGAATATTTTTTTTGTGTTTTTTTCTTGTTTTGTTTTTTTTTGCGAACCCGCTAGAACGGCTGGACGTTCCTTAAAACTGGTCGACGCTTAAAATTGTCCAAAATTTGTGGTCAACTTAAAACATAGACCCATTTATTGTGGTCTCCCTCCTACCTACCCCGAAATCCCTCGCAAAAACTACTAGGCCGATTTCTTTAGAATTTAATAAACGTAACTTATTTTTAAATCTAATCTCAAAAATGAAGACGATTATTTCTGATCTCCCCCCTCCTCACTCAAAACAGATCCACCAACCCCCACCGGAAAGATCTTCATGGTCAGTCTCCACTACGCAATGGATACAACCGAATGTATATCAAGTAATGCCGTAAGTAACTGCGTACTGAATTTCAAAACAACAACAACGTTAAAGTGTGAAGATGTAATTAGGTTTCGGGCTGAAGTATTTAATAATAAATAAACTATTATAATTACATGATCAAAAATTAAATGCTTCAAATTTACGTGAAATTATGCAATTATTTTGAAAAAGGAAAGAAGCTTTTGAAAAGTTGCATTGCAAATGAAATGAAATGATGAAATAACAGGAAGTATTAAATAATAAATTATACCGTTATCAATTCTCGAGTGATTGCGGTTGATATTATATAAATTAGTATTATATAAACTCTCATAAAAGTTTTGAATTGATTTAACAGTTTTTAAACATCGTAAAGTAAATTATTTTTTTAGTTTCATTTTTTTATAATTTTTGAACTCTATTACGTCACCTCTACAACATGCTAGACCAGAATTCCCAAACTGTTTTTGGCTCAACACACCCTAAGCATCTCCGTACGCCAAAAGATGTAACAGTTCCTTTTGAGGGTTTTGAACCACTGATGGATGGATCTTCTTGAAACTTAGTATGCCTATTAGAGATGGTCTAGCCCAGATGTGGGCAAATGCGGCTCTTCGTTGGGTTGAGTGCAGCTCCCAACATCTCTTAAAAAAAAATATAGAATTAAAAAAAAAAAAAAATATTAAATTTTGAATTAATTATTTTGTGTTTTCTTTCTCATTTTTTATACTTTGTATAGCAATTAAGATATGTGTAGAAATGTAATTAAATTTGAATTTGTGTATTTAATACTATGAATTTGACTACGGTGTGACTCTTTATAGATATGAAAATCCAGAATGTGGCTCTCGATGACCTCATGTAGACTCTTTTCTAAATTTTCTCTTGTCAAGCCGGAGAAGACGACAAAAAGTTCCCATAGAAAATCATTCCACTTAAAAAAAAAAAAAAAGAAAGGAAAATTTTAAGGAAAGTAGGCTTTTAGTTCTTTCGAACTTCTTGTATCATAAGCAGATAGGTTCAGCGAAATTAATAATTATTTATTTCCTAACAGCATAATATCCGTTTGAAAAAAAATAAAACATATAAATTGAAAGAACAAAACAACATTTATCATTATTATTATAACGAAAAAGTTTCAAACCATGGGATTCCCCAGCTAAGACAATATGGCGGGTCAAGGACCAAAGCACATATTGCCAAGTGTATTAAAAAAAAAAAAAAAAAAAAAAATTTGGAAGAATAGTTAGGGATGTGTGGTTGTGTCCATAAATTTTCGAACTATGCGTGTTGTGTTGAGTACTACAGCCTTCTGGAGTTGTGCATAAGTGATTTTATGAAGTCCTAGTGTGCTGAGGCTGTGATGCAATGTGTGAGGCACCAGACCAGTGGCGGACAGGACGATGGGTACAACACGTACTCGGTCCTGCCTCCACTGCTTCTGGAGCTCGTGTGCTAGGTCTGTGTATTTACTTATCTTGTCAGCGTGAGTTTTCTGCATGTTCTTGCTGATGGGAACTGCAATATCAATGAGATAGGTCTGTTTGTTGACCTTATCAACAAGTTTAATGTCAGGTCTGTTGTGATGTATAGTTTTGTCTGTGTGAATGGGACGGTGCCAGTACAGCTTATGTGAGGGTGACTCTAGTACGCTTTGTGGTGTGTACTTGTAGTATGGGACCGTGTTCTTAATAAGTGAGTGTTTGTGTGCTAGCTGTTGATGAAAGATCGATGCTACCTGATTGTGTCGGTGGAGGTAGTCTGTTTGGGACAGAAGGGGACAGCCAGATATTATGTGGTCGATCGTCTCATGTGTAGTGTGGCATTTCCTGCATCTGTCGTCGTGTGTGTTTGCGTCGTGTAGAATGTGTTTCTTGTAGTTGAGTGTGGGAATGACTTGGTCCTGTATCGCGATCATGAACCCTTCGGTCTCCCCAAACAGCTCACCACTCATCAGCCATCTGTTCGACGCTTCCATGTCGACATGAGG